>OY740770.1:110792319-111182319 GCA_963513935.1 Aphrophora alni
GGATGAATGGGGGCTGAGGGTAACAAAAATTGTTATATTATCTTTGTTAGTTTGGTAGATTGTGATACTAAGTTGTAACCATCAAGATTAATAACAAGTGACGAATGAGAAATACAATATTGTACGAAACAACATCAAAACAAAATAACAGAACTGATCATAATTTAATTTTTTCACAGAATGAATTACGCCTGTAAATCGTGACCTAAAATATCATGATATGTATTAAACTCCGTTAAATGAATTTTTAAAATAAATACGTTGCTAAACCACTTTCGCTCGCCTGAAACATTCATTTCATTTAAACAAAATCTTTTGTCCCGTTTTAAAATAAGTCTGAAGTCATTCAATAACTGCTGTAACTGCAGGATTAAAAGAATTTGATAAAATATTTCGCCTTTTTGGATTTGAATCAATTTTAAAGAATATTAGCATCGGTTGAATGGTACATGATTAATCATTACGTTGCATCACTATGATATCACCAACTGTACATTTTATGTAATATACGTGTTCTTGAAATAATGCGGGATATAGTAAACACTCACAAAATATAACAAGCCAGAACTTTATAAGAATATTATTAAAATATTACGTCATTACGATATTTTCCTTAATAAGAAATTGGAAAGTTTAAAATGTAATTCGTTCTAAAACAATAAGCGTTTTGTGAACAATATTCCTCGATCTGTGGATGTTTTACTACATTTTTTAATAAATCATTCATGCAATCCCAATGTGGGTAGAGTGTCTATTCCACAACGTGACACAGAATAATATTCATCAATTTAGAAGTAAGTAATGCCACAATTTATGTAAACTTGAAAAAAAAATTTCCACTAAATGCAGAAATATAGAAAGTACGTACTTTGAATATTAAATCACATTTTATAAACACAATATAAAATAGGAAATTTTTATGCAAGTTATGTATAATTCTTTTTAGACTATAAGCAGTTTCAAGGAATATAAATTACAAAATAAAAGACCTTATTGAATGAGAAAGACTTTTAAATTTATTTTTTATCATTTAAAAATGTTCTGTGTGCAAGTCTTAGAAGACAGATTTTGTACGACTACTCGATTTACCTCAATCACGTCTATGTTTTTAATAATACATGCATTTATAATCGGAGCCCCTGCTTCCATTTCTTATAACTTTGGAGTAACTGTTTTGAGTGGTCATCATTTTAAAACAGAAAATAAAACAAAACAGGTTGCATTCTTAAATTTAAAAAGACTTGTATACTCGTTTGGTTGTAACTCTGAAACAAAAACACAATTATTCAGATGAACCTCCAAATAGTCCATTACAAACTCTCACTTTTCTCAATAAAAACTATTATATATTCATGTTGATACAATATTATTAAAAAAAAAAAAAAAAAAAAAAACTTTCTTTAATTTTAATATGAATTTAATTTAAAAAATTTGAGTGATTATAAATAAAAATAATCGTGTAAAACTCACAAAAATTGTTTATTTATATAAAAAATTATGATTATTTTAAGAAATATTAAAAGATATATAATAAATTGATTAATTAATTCGTTAAAGGATTAAGATAATTTAATTGTCACTAATATAAATATTAATTATATTTAAATATAATCTCGTTAATATATCTCTGCTTCTCAGAAACCTTAGGGAACAATGCTTTTGTCAACGAATTTAGTTCAATAGTTCAATTGGATAAAAAGGATCAGTATTTGGAAAGGTGCCAGAAACTGTGTAAAACCAAAGTCAGGTAGTAAAAATGTACTTTTTTAGTACAGGAGAACTATGTCCATCCCCCCAAAATGATGGATTTCGGAACAGCTTTAGAATCTTGAATGGTAAAACTCCAGCCTGGGGTCGTCTCTCGTTTGGTATTTTCGTTGTCCCCCCTCTCCTCTCTCTCTCTCTCTCTCTCTCTCTCTCTCTCTCTCTCTCTCTCTCTCTCTCTCTCCTCTCTCTCTCTCTCTCTCTCTCTCTCTCTCTCTCTCTCTCTCTCTCTCTCTCTCTCTCTCTCTCTCTCTCTCTCTCTCTCTCTCTCTCTCTCTCTCTCTCTCTCTCTCTCTCTCTCTCTCTCTCTCTCTCTCTCTCTCTCTCTCTCTCTCTCTCTCTCCTCTCTCTTCTCTCTCTCTCTCTCTCTCTCTCTCTCTCAACCTTATCGAAATAGGAGCCGATTGAAATTTTCATAACATCAAATTAGAGAGAAACTTATTATTGTCTAGGCATCAATAACATTATTTAAATATCTGTTTAGTGGTTGAACATTGAAATAATACAGTTATTACTTTCGTAAGTTTTCCCTTACAAGTAACGATGTAAAATCAAAGTTAAAGAAAAACACCCACGTTCTTGGAAATCCCAAATGACAAACAATCACTTTGCAAATGAACTTAGACGAGTTTAGACAAACTAGGACCAACAATCTTATCACAGTCCTTCAGTGTCTTGCTAGTGTTAATCAAGTTAAGAAGAGTTTTCTTGTGTCACTGTTAAAATGGAGTTAAGTGAATCTATTACCATATTAAAAGGATGCGAGACCTATGGTGATCGAATTAGATCTTATGCTGAGGTGAAGAACAAGAGACAGCCAGTGTCGAGTTCCGTTCCAAATCAGCAAAACCTAAATCTGCTGCAAATGAAGGATAGGTCGCCGGGTGTTTTTAAACGTGTTATCAAAAATCCCCATGTCTCGACGAATTCTGTTTCCCTAGATTAAGGGCTTTCCCAAAGATCAAATTGTAGGATTTTACAACTTTAATGTATATTAAATTTATTTGGTTTAGGAAATTTCTGCGGACGACAAAGATCGTCGAGTAGACTTTTGCTACTCAATGATATTACAATTGGATTAAACTATAACTAAACATCTTAGTTTTGGATTAGTTTTCTCAGACTAAGCATATTCTCTGTTAAAAGGGAATGTTAACAGGCACAACTGTTACTGTTGGAGTGATCACCCTCGCTGTTGATGTTAACTATTAACACATCTTAAGCTTAATTCTATTTGATTAAAATCAAGCTTCTAATGATTAAGAATCATTTCTGTTTGTTACTAAATATTCCTAAACAGCGAAATTGTTTTACTTGCAATTTTGTACACCTATTTGAGTCATTAATCTTAACACTTCATTATAATAATAACAAGGAAAGGTTCAAACTGATTTTGAGAAAAAACGTATTTTTTGTTTTATGTTTATGTGTGTTTTTTATTCTTGGTTTTGTGTTTGTTTGTTTTGTTTTGTTTTATTTTTTAACGATAACTCAAGAACAGGCGTTTTTTGGACAGGTAGCGACCAACACGTATAGTTTAGGTCCTTAGAGGCATTACTTGCGCATAATATGAATCCTACCGTTAGAAGCAAATTTTGAGAAAATCCAAATTTTCTGTTTGTTTTATTGTAATTAAAAAATTTTAATTTTGTAAAATATAAAAAGTTCCGAGATATAGCAAAATACTCTTACATGTGGCAAAAACTAGACAGATGTCGTTTCAAAAACCACTTTTTTGAACTAAGGGAATCTAAAAACGGATATATCCCCAAAAGACTCGACAGTGTTTTTACAAAACAAAAACCTAAACATTAACATGAAAATTATAGAGTAACGAACGCTAAACAGATGTAATTTAAAGGAACAAAAAGGGATCTAAAAATTGACGTATTCGCAAAAAACTAAACACTGCTTTTTCCAAAAGAATAAAAATTAGTTAAACATAACCTGAAGATTATAAAATAATAAATATAATTATTCAACTAGCTTGAATTACAATAAAATTGAATTAACTAAGTTTTCCTATTAGTTGAATATGTTTCAAAAAGGTTGTAAAGTTCAAAATGATGGCCGATTGAAATAGTTTTCCTGCACTTCCAACTTATCTAGGACGAACATGAATCTATAAATAGTTCACTGTATACAGTTTGACGACCTGTATACATTATTAGTAAGCACGATGCCGAACAGAGAAACGAAAAGAAATTCGTGTCCATAATTGGATGTAAAATATTCTTACTTTTTCATATACACGTGGTATAAAGAATATTATGTCATGAGTCAAGAATCTATGTGGATGTTGTTGTTCATCTATCAGTTTTGAGGTATCGAGTAAAATAAATGTATAGCATTGAAATAATGTCCGAAAAACCCAAAAGAATGGCAATGTGTAAAACGAGGATATTAAATATTATCTCCGCATATATCCGTCACGTGACTTTTTAGTCATATTAAAGGGACGACATGTTTCGGTGCCGTAACTTCATCATCAGATTCTTAATACTATGTCACATCGAAGTGATGGGTCTAACACTAAAACAAAAGTACATACGTTACAAGTTACACATAACTAACACAAAACATGGTTAGGTTCAACATCATCCTCCTCGAGGTGCGCTCTTAGGATTCTATCAAACTTAATAGTCGCCATCTCTACCGGGTCGTGAGTTATCAGTAAAACGAATCGGCTTCGGGACTCTTAGAATATACTTAATTTATAAAAATCGATTACACTATATTCGTTCAAATTTTAGTGAAGTGTGGAATTTTGCAAGTAAAATATATTACGGTTCTAAAATAACAGGAGAAAATTAACTTTAACCATTTTTGAAGAAAATATTTTTTTATTATTTTTTTTCACTGATAACGTGTTTATTGCAAAAGTGAAGCAACTTTAGGTTCTATTTAAATAAATAAATATTCTTCCAAAGTCTGTATTGACTAACAGTCCCCGAACTGACATTTTGGTGTCGAATACTCTAGGTTATTTAGTTTTGGGAATGGGCGAGTGGGAAGGTTTATACAATGTTTGTGCACCGTTCATCTATTATGTTTGACCTCTCATTTTAAACTGACAATCTACAGGATGGTACAAAAGTTTAGTAGGATTTACAGGGTGTTCAAAAAATTAACAAAAGTGATTTTTCACAACTTTTTAAATGTAACAATATTATTATTTTTATGTATTATAAAAGGTAAATTTAAGATACTTAAAACAATTTGTGTGTATGTTTAATAATAACCGAGTTATGGCGTTTAAAATTCCCAAAATTGTGAAACAATATTAAACGTTCTTTGCAAGTCTGATATTTATTAACTAGTTATTGTGATCTGAAAAGCCAAGTTGTTATAGAAATTACTTATTTGGTACGTACAGGTTTTTCTAAAAGTAAACCTACATATTTCTTAATTACACAAACTATTAAAACCAATTCGAAAATTAGTTTAATTTTCTTTATCCAATAATATAAGTTTTAATAATTAGTTTGAAACTTTAATAAACTAACGTTTCAATTGAAAGTCTAGAACATAAATTAATAAACATAAGGTGTAAAAATAATTTTCCATGTACAGTACATAATTATATCCATACTTTTCTAACACTCTGTATATTTGAAAACCAAATATATCTGTATAATTGGATATAAACCTCATCTTTTAATTCGCATCCCTTCCCTCATACCAGACGCTGTTTCCAATCTATCTATTGTGTAATCGCTTCCTATCTGTTTGCTCTCTCCCTTATCTCTTCGTTTGTTATATCCTTCAATAAGATACTCTGAAAGTACGTCTCAAAAAATCCATTTACGTGATTTCAATCTTTTCCTCTTCCTATCTGTAACCATCCAACATTCTTATCCATAGACAGTGGTAGGTTCTACAATGGATTAATAGTCTAATCTCAGTTTGTAGACCGATTTTCGTGGACCAGAAAATGGGAATGGGTTTCCATATCGTAATTCGGACCTATTTTACTCGATGGCTTATGTCCTCATCATAGGCTCCATCAAGACTGTGAATACTTATAATTCTCACGACTTTTCAAAATAATATTATCGAATACTTGAAGGACTCCACGGTCCTTCAAGTATTCCACAACGGATGGACTCCAACAGCTAAGTATCTTGTTGGGTGTTAATCTTAGATCCTCATCTGTCAAGTTCTTCTATTAATTTCTGGTTATGTAAGAAATGTCCTCTTCATAATTTACAAATACTAATGGATTGTCTGCGTACAAAAGAGTTTATAAGCCGTCCTCATCCATCTCCATTCCCATTCAAAGATATTAAATAAACATTGAGACTCAATAAATAAAAACTTACCACCTGATTTTCCTAAACAGCTGTTGTAAAATTATTCTGTGACTAATATTGTTGTTTTAGATCATTACTCGTGCGGAGTACTAGATAGTTAACAACAAAACAGTTATAAGTTAAATAAACAAGCAAGAAATTTCCATGAACTTAGATCCAAAAACATCCGCTTGGAATTGCTAAGTAGTGGTCTATCTTTTTATAGCGTTCGTTGAGGGACAAGACTTGAATTCAAAGTTTTGCTACTTTGCATGGATATAGATCAAGCTCTAGGCGAAATATATGGCATAAATTTAAATTTATATGTCAAATAAAAAAAGAACTAACTTTAATTTAAAACCAATTCATCTATTCTATAAAGTACACATTTATAATATTAAGGAATTGTATCACTATTTTGAAAATAATTCAATGTAACATAATTACTTATAAAGAAGGTTGAAAACGTAAATTTTTATTTTAAATTTTCTATCGTCTAATTGTCTAGGTTCGATATTTTATCAGTTTTGGCTATTCAGCTCAGTTATAGTTTGATTGGTGTAGCTTGTGTACCACTGAAGAGGACGACCTTGTCGTTGAAACGCGTCTGCTACTTAGGCGTGTTTTTTGTGAGAATTGTATTCTGTGTGTTTGTACTGTATTTAGCCATCCATAAGTGCGTTTTTTTTATGCTGGAATCTGCCCAACGTTAATATAATAAACGTTGTAAAAAATACAAAAACAACGTTGTTTGTAATTGATAGTCAAAAAGTGAAAATAAAACAAGGACGCTGTAAATTTGTAAAATTTCGGATAACGAAGTGTTTAAAGACATAGCCTATGTTTATAGAAACTTTTTTGATGCCATAAATTACGACACCTATTTTTTAAACATCCTGTGTAACTTAATATATCTTAAGCTTCTCTTGTATCATAAAGTCGTCCTAAGCTAATATCTTATATATATATATATATATATATATATATATATATATATATATATATATATATATATTCAATTATGTTGTTGAAGGTTCTTTTTTTTCAAATATTTGTGAACTGTAATTTTGTATTTCTTGTATTTAGCACCTATCTTTTTGATGAATAATGTTCTACATTGTATTGATGTTTGTATTTAATTGAAATTTTCTGTTATAAAACATAAATTTCCAATTTATTGAAACCTAACAACGAGATGGTGTTCAGTTTAGCAAAATTATTTGTCTCCATCGAATACAGGTCATCAACTTGAGCCGTAATGATTTAGGCAGCTGTACGCTTTCATCAAACATAAGCCCAAACCGGAAATGATATTTCTTAGATTAGTATAGAATTCAAAATAAAAGATGTAAGAAATACTTTCAACTAAATTATTATACAAGGTGAAAGAAATAACAAATTGACATAAAACAAAATAATCAGTGCATATACCCTCACAAGATAATCTAATTTATCATATACATTGGATCCACAAAACAATAAAGAATATTCGTCAATATAGCCCCCAAACTTTTCTATAATCATTTACACAAGAGAGAAAAAAACGTCTTTGTTACGGAGTTTTTCCTTTTACATTTCTTATGGAAATTAATATCTAGAGAAGTTATTATTTTACCAACTTTAAAGAAAAGATTTTAGAAAAACATTTTTAATGTTCATATATTAAGCAGATTGGTTTGCCATACATTTACCACCCCTGTAAATCGTACTTTGTTGAAATAAAGTTTTTCGTAACAGGTGGCCAGATTTAATCAAGTGTTTTGCCAATTTACCTACTGGTTTGAATCATTTAAATTTTTACAAAATTTGAACGAAATAGATATAGCTGATTTAGAAAGATTAGAATTTTTCTTATTTTATAACTTAAAGACTCGTTTTTTGGGAGATGTCTTTAGTCCTTGAAGTATTCACAAAAACTAGTAATTTCCAATTAAGAATTTTAACAGTTTTTGATTAACTATATTTGCGTGGTTATTTCAACAAAGCACTTTAATATCTTCATTCATCAGAAAGATCGCCTACAGCATTGTTAATATCTAATGAACGTACAATTTTAAAATAATGTCGTGGTATAAGTTTCATCTTAGCATCAAGTAGTTGAATTTGGTGGTTTATTTCACGATTCATTGCCCTTCGACTGGCATTTTCTGGTTGACCAGTAAGTTTTCAACGGTACATTAAGTTTATTAGGTACTGAGTTAACCTAAAAATAATTTTAAAATGCTATTATAAATTCTCAAACAAAAACATAAATAAAACGTCTTTAAGAATTTATAACAGATGATTCGAATTACTTTTGGTGTGTAACATATTTACCCATAACAGGGATGTTATTTAAATGATAAATTTATTGCAAAATAAGTGTTCCCATGGAACTTGAAGAATTATTTGCAAACTTTCAGATAACACTCTTTAATTTGTCACCTTAATCATCAAAATCGGTTCTATAGTAGTGAACTATGATGTCAAGCTTCCTATGAAATAAATCGCAAAAGCAAGAATTCCTATATTAAAAAAAACAACTCCCTGGACAGAAAAATATTGCTAATCTAAGAAAACTGAAAATTCAATTTGCTCGTACGTAAGTGGAAGGGGCGAGAGTGATCGAATGAAAATAGACAAGTCATTTAGGTTAACCCACTAGGTGATGGGGCCATTTGAAAATAAGCTCAGCGGTAGGCCACCATACACTCTTAGTGCTAAGGGGGTGGGGGCAACATTAGAACACCAATTAATTTGCACGAGTAATACAATTTTACTTTACATTGTGGAAAAGATCTCCCGGAGCCTAATAAGATAATGCAATGATGATCCTGGAACCGAGTAAAATAAGACATGAAACATTTTCGATCTAAGAGGGGGGGGGGTTATTTCGTTGTTTAAATCTTTTTTTTTTAATTGTGTTCATATTACTCCAATTAAGAAAAATTATTTTGTGTGTGTTTATCAACTTTTAGAACGTAATTTAGTACTAACAATTCAAGTTTTTTAAATATCTAATTTTCTACAGCGTCTATAAAAAAAAAACAGTAATGACCAAACATTCAATATTAAATTATAAATAAAATTAGATGAGTTCGAAGTTGATTAGGCTATTCAAGGAATTCTTCCATAATCTCAAAGTTTAAACAAGCCAGTTTTAAACATTGGTTATTTTATGGAAATAATCTTTGAACTTTAAAGAAACCTCAGAAAAAAATACATCTTTTAACAATTATCAAAAATGTTAAGTTTTGAGTCGAAATATTGGAAACATATCCATTAACAAATATTTTTCGAAAAAAAAAATGTGAAGGCTTGTTGATGTTTGTACAGACATTTTTTTTAAATTGTAACTTGAAACATTTTATGAATAATCTTTCTAAAAATCACCAAACTTTTAGAAAATCTCATTCCTTAGTTTTTTCAAATATATTATCTCAAAATCATATGAACCATCTTTTCAAGTCTCATTAAATGCTATTTAATAATAGGAGCTACAAAAACAGACTAAAAATGGAATAATTTAAATTAAATTGTCAATACAAAATTATCCGCTCACCTCCAAATAAGGACAAATTTCCTATAATTTTAAAATGTCACAAACAACCGATTTAAGAAATGAATTACCCCTCCCCCGAAAAAAAATATTTTTCATATTTTACTCAACTAAATGCGTGCAAAAATTTGTATATTATGGCTATATATAAATGCTTAACATTTTAGGAGCCAGCGACTAATGAGCTCCGTATAGTAGATATATACTTCACTCATAAAAAAAAACATAATTAATTGTATATTAACAATCTGGAAACCGCATGAGTCGGTACCTTAACATTTGATATGTTAACAAACGTCTAAAAATAAATACTAAATTTATCAGATACTTGGTTTTTGTTAATGTCATAACAACCATATAAGTATGTGATGCGTATAAGGAAACTATTGTCAATAATTTTTCAAAAAGGTAAATTAGAAATTGAATTAAATAATTTGAATTCGTCAGTTATTTTATTAAGTTTCGATATCCATACTACCCCCTTAACACCAAAATTATACATACGTGACGCATATGGTTGAACTTTGTTTACAACAGTAATTGTAATATATTTAGAAGATAAATTGCAGTCATCAGATTGTTGATCATGTTATAAAATATAATCTCCTGATTATGAAAACACGAATATCCAATAAAGTGATACCTAGAGGCGAGAGATCGTGTCAGACCATTTTCAAATCGACCTTAGAATAAACACGATACTCACGTGTTCATTCTCAGAACTGTCAGCATCGTGATTAATTAAAATAAATAGACTAAAAGTCTAAGTATGTACCTAAAAGTCCATACTTTTTTTCATACTGATTTTAGTGGCTAATTATTTAAAGCATAACCGCAACAACAAACGCGAATGAAACAAAATTGATATTATTTAAAAGGATCTTTCGTTTAAAAAGTTAGCTCTACTAAACACGCTAAAAACATTCCAAAACTATAAGGAAAAATAAAATTAGTTACATAATATAAGTATATGATATAGTAGTTTGTATGATATTAGTAATTCACCCAAATTCTTAATCAGGGCGGCAAAAATAATGGATTACTTCTAGATTCGTATTTATATTTAAAATTGTATTTCCCCAATTTTTTTAACCTATTATAATTGCTCTTGTATACTAAGTACCGCTCTATCCATGAAATACGAATATGATTGATATTAAAATTATACAGTAAAGGTCCTATACAAATTTTTACGTCTTGTAATTTTCCAGGTAAAAACGACTGAAAAGTGTAAGCAAGCGCCCTCATGACCATAGTGCTAGGATTAAAGAAATTTAAATTCAAAGATGCGGATATCAAAATGAAAATTAAAGAGGAATACTTTATAATCAATGAACATATATGCATTGATCATGGTTTATAGTTTGTGATACGTTAAAATTGTGTTTACTAACTTCATTGAACTTTTTTTTTTAAATAATCTGCATCTTAAATTACTTGCATGTCACTATACATTCTTTGAAATAAAAAATTATTTTGCTTTCATTATGTATAATCATTATCATTTCATTTCATGTATACCCAAACTTCATACATTATTACTGCCATAAAATGAGTTCAGTTTATGTATTTCTTCTTTTTTTATTTAATTTTGTTTTTAAATTATCCTCTCTATGCGTAAATCTGATAGAATATACATTTTAGTGTATAATATACATAATATATATACAGGGTGTCCCAGAACTCTCTGGAACATTTCATAAAAAAATGTTCCTTAGGTCGAGACAAACATATTTCACAATATAAACATAGGTCTCCGGTGGCTAGTTTTCCGTCTGTCGGTCTGTATGTGTTTTTTACAAAGGATTTTATAACTCAAGATTTATTTAAGATAAAAACTTAAAATTTAGTATAAATATGTACCTTAATAGGTAAAATAAGCGTATAAAATTTCGTTTCTGGAACTAAATCCATTTCAAAATGGCAGCGGTTTAAATGTTTTAGTGTCAAATTCCACGAAAACCGTTATAGCTATAAAAAATTATTAAGATCCGGGACACCCTGTGTATATATATAACATATATATATATATATATATATATATATATATATATATATGATGTTTTTATATAGATATTCAAAATATATTTCATCTGATCGTATTGTCAGATTCTTTTTAATACGAAATTTAAACAAATAATAGCTATAGAATCAAAGTTACAAGTACACAACAAAAACTAAGTATAGTGAAAAGGTTTGCAGGTGTACCGGTAATATGTAAACAGGTGTAAAAGGTTCTGAATTCGAGAACCTTTTAATCGCTAGTGCTTCGTCAATGCCTACACTTTTCAACCACTTTTTTTTCTAGAAAGCAATTAGACTTACAAAACTTTTTGATAGATTGTTTTTGCATAGTATTTCATTGATGAACTTTTACCTAGTTAATAAAGTGTCATGTCAGTACATTTAATATTTACTGCATTATTACAAAAATATACGACTTTTTAACTTTGATCCCACTCAAAAATAAATAGTGGCTAATATACTTACATCAAGAATTTTAAATTTTATACAATACAAGACCTTCACTTTTCAACAAATAAACGTTAGAGTTATGATGTCAATATTTCTCCATAGTGACTGCAGTAATACCACGTGTATATATATATTGCATAACCTGCCCCTAGTGAATAAGCTGTAGGTTGGAACGTTGTTTCATAAATCGAGTTGGAACCGCACTGCATTACATGATCAGAATCTTTATAAGCTAGCATTAACTTTACACTAAAAACCCTCATTTTAATCAGGGCAATTAAACTAAATCGCTGTAAATACCTGATTTAAAGCAATTTCAATATTGTTCCCGTTTTTTAACTGTATATTTTAAATGTGAATCTCTGTATTTTTTTCTCGGAACAAATTCGAACGATGTTTCTGTGCAACTTTTATCTGAAATACACAAACTGGTATTTAATGTACATGAGGCATAAAACAGGGTTAAAAAAATTTAATTTTATAAGAAGTTATTCTTTTTTAAGGTAAAAACCTGAAGGAAAAAAAAAAGAAAAAGTTTAATCACCCCCAAAACATTAAAAAAAACCTTAGAAAGGAACTTCAAAAATTATAAATTTTGTTTATACCAATTGAAAATACTTAAAATTTTTTTTTTTTAATTTGTTGACCTGTTATATTTGGCTTAACAATGATGGATAAATCAAAATTTGTACAAAAAGAAGTTTATGGGCCTTAATTTCAGTATTTCAAAACCATATAGTGCACCTATTTATTATGCTATCTAAAATATCATACTTGTATATTATATTTTAAGTGTAACATAAAAACATTGAAACAGCCGTTATTAAGAAGGAAACATCAATTTGCCCAGCATTTTTATATAATTCTTAAATTTTTAGTTTAAGGAATTCGTTTAAATATTTATAAACTAAAAAATAAATAACTTTTTCCCCGTCTCGATCTCGAACAGAATTAAAATATTTTTTTTATAAAATGTATGAGAATTACAGTTTAGTAATAAATAAATACATAGTTTTTGATTTACTTTAAGAAGGTATAAAAGAACCTGAAAATGTTTTCAAACTTTATTTCTTCCATCGATACTAAAGTCCCCTTTAAATCTTGAATGCTAGTTATTCCTTGCATTGCATTCACAAAACTATTTTAAATTAATTAAAATTTACAAATTTACCATTTTAAAACCCGACGAAATTTAATTTGGTTAAAAATTACGTTAAAAAATTGTTCATCTACGACCCTCGCCTTAACAATTATTATTATTAACTAATTACAAATTTTACAAAAATTAAATATTTACCCGTTCTGTGTAACATTTCGGAAGAAAATATGGTAAACGTTTATGTAACAATTTAAAGTATATATTTCCAAATTGTTATTAAAATATTTGCATCCAACCAACTTATTAAGTACTAAAATTACCAATATCATCTGTTTATTTTATGTTAAGAAGTTAGTTTATATAATTCTAATCTACGACCGTCGCTACGTAGTAGAATTCCATTTTAAATTTAATAAATGAAAACACTATTGAGTCGTGGCAACCTAGGTTTCGCTAGTCACGGCATTCTCAGAGGCAGCTTCAATAAAATTAATGAAACAATATATATATATATATATATATATATATATATATATATATATATATAGGATGGTCTTTTTATATTTGGCACTATTAGTAACTTTTAAACTATTGATTCTATGAAAAACCATAAATAAGGGATCTTCGTTATGATTTCATGGGATTTCAAAACTCGTTTATCAAACTTTGAAAACAGCCGCCATTTTCCAATATGGCAGTCAACTTTATAATCTTGAGGAAAACACTATTTTGTATGGTGTTTCCTGATTTTACACCATAAAATATTTATTAACGGATATAATTTTATAATCGCATTCGATTTAGAAATTAGAGACGCATTTTGTGGAGACGATTTTACTTACTTTCCATTATTTTATCATTTTAAAAATAAATTAGGAACCCAAAAAGTATAAATATCAATGCAAAACTATATTAAAATAACTAATTTGTAGAACAGACAAAACCTATCTCAAATCTGCTGCAATTATAATTAGGCTTGATTTGCTTTTAAACTATTGATTCTATCAAAAACTATAAATAAGGGATCTTCGATATGATTTCATGGGATTTAAAAACTCGTTTATCAAACTATGAAAACAGCCGCCATTTTCCAATTTGACAGTCAACTTTATAATCTTGAGGAAAACCCTATTTTGTATGGTGTTCCTGATTTTACACCATAAAATATTTATTAACGGGTATATTTTTTATAAAACTCATTCGATTTAGAAATTAGAGACGCATTTTCGGGAGGCGATTTTACTTACTCTCCATTATTTTATCAAGTTAAAAATTTAATTAGGAACCCAAGAAGTATAAACACCAATGCAAAACTAAATTAAAATAACTAATTTGTCGAACAGACAAAACCTAGCTCAAATCTGCAAGTGGATTTATTTAAAATACCCAAGAATACAAAGTCTAACAAGTATGTGCAAAATTCGAAAATCCATAAAAAAAAATATGGATTGCCGTAAGGAATTTTAAAGTGAGCTGGAATTTTCAAAATGGGTTTTTAAATTCCATGGGTAATTAACGTAGATCTCTCCATTTAAAGCTGTTGATAGGATCAATACTTTAGGAGATTCTAGTAGTGTTCACAATAAAATGAGTACCCAGTATATAAAAGGGACTGCTGTATCAGCTATACTTGGTATGTATATTGTTATTTTGGTCCGTTTTAAAGTATCTATGAGAATGTGAAACCTAGATCGACAAAGCTAAACATTGAGGAAAGTACAATAGTGTTTTTATTAATAAGTAAATTCTAACCTACACAGTTTTATAAATTTTCTTTAAAAACTATTTGAATTTTTTTTCCGTCCCAATCCGATTTAGAAAAAAAAAACAGATTTTTTTTTTATCTGAACAAATACACAACAAATATTACAATAATTTATAAAAAATATATGTATATAAATATGGCTTTCAATCAACATGGGATGTAAAGATTTATGTTAAAAGACTCTTTTTCGTGGATAAAATACATAAACAAAAATAATTGGCTTCTTCCCATATAAGTCATGTAATTTTCCTGTATGTGACTACAATTTGACATCAAAAGGTTGATCACGTTTCATGAAACACTCTGTATTCAGAGTCATTATGACAGTTGTAATCCATTTAGCAAATAATGATTTAAAGTCCGCCTTCATTCTCTTGTTGACAGTAAGATATACAGTCTCACTACTAAGGAAACCCACTTAACTTAATGAAAGTTGGCTCATTACAATTTATAATTTTTATTTACACTTTAAGTGTTCTTATTAACCGTGTTTGCGAAAATATTACTACGTATATTTTAAAAATGTTTCAACATATATTATTATTATGTTTGTATTTTGGAACATGTTGTATTTTCATTTAATAAATTTTGTTGTTATTGATCTTTTGTGTGGGGAGAATAAAGATATTTCAATTTGAATTGAATTTTATAAAACTGTATAGATAACACTTAGTTGAAATACACTTTTTTAAGGCCTTTTGTGGAAAATTTATTACGTAACAGTTTTGTTTTATAGAAAAGTGTCTTTTATGGTGTTAAAAACAACCTAGAAGGTGGAGCAACATATTTTTATAAAACATTGCTAATAAATGGTGTTTTTATAATTACTTAAATCAGTTGTACTAAATACACTTTTTAGTTGATTGCGAATCAGTTATCTTGATTGTTATAGAAATATATTAAACATGAGATGTTACTTAAGCACTCACTTTTTACTGGGATAAAGCTATTTTTGACCATTTTAAATATTGTTATTTTACAATTATCATATCACAGAGTATGTGTAAACAAAGATATAAATTTAAAATTTATTTTTGTATTGAGTTTGACTTGTGAAATGGTATACTTGATAAAATAATACTTGAGAACGTTTACTTATTCAAACGCTTTTCAATGACAATTGAAGTTTCCATCTTCAGTGATGCAAGTTATAGTTTAGTTACTGTAACTCGTGCATCAATAAAGATGACGACTTTGTCGTTGAAACGCATTGGATTAAATAACATTAATATTTGTGACAATTAGTATTCAAATTTCGTTTTATCAACTATTTTTTGAAGTGTAAACTTCTTACAGGCGCACCGCGCACAAATTCTGCAGAGGGTAAATCGGCCAACCTACAATATGTTCTAAAAAAAAGGGAAAAAAGCGAGAAGTTCGTGCATTACGTTTTTATTAGATATCAATTAATGTTTCTTTCGATTTTTAATGTTTAATGAAAATTAATTTGATTTTTAAAAATCACTGTGAATTCAAGTGCTTTATTGTATAAAATTGTGACATTATTTGAAAAAGTGTAGTCAAACAATTGTAAACTTGTTACACAAATTGGCAGCACTTCTCGCTCTATGGATTTATATTTTAAAGTACTGCACAAGATAGCAGCACCTTACGGAGAATTAAATCTTTACGATTAATGAATATCTTACAGAATTCAATGATCGATTATTACCATTAACAGAAACGCTGTATATGCCCCCCCCCACACACACACACATACAATTATATTAAGTACCGTGTAGCATTGCTTGGACTGTGGGGCATAACAATATTTATATTTTGTAATATGTTAAAATAATACGTTAAAATCTTCAAATTTAATAATTTATGGAAAATCAGTAAATGAATGAAAAATGACCATAAAAACAAAGTTGAATTATTATTTTTTTTATTGCGTATTATTTATTTATTTTTTTAAATTTTGTTGCAAATAGTAAGAACGTATTTGAAAACAATATTTTTTAAATATTTTTTTCGGCACAAAACATAATACTGTAGAGATAAATTGTGTATTCAATACTGTCCTAATATATATCGGTTACAATGGGAAGCCTTATCAAAATTACTATTACACTACACATCATAAAACACACAAAACACAATAACGGATTATAACTTCTTTATCACTAACATATTGATACGGAGTTAGGTGAATCACCTCACCAACTACTGTACGTAATAGTAAAATAATTTATTCTTTATACCATTTATCCTTTACATTAAGTCTGAGATAACAAGTAGACATGAGATTTTGTTATATTCATAAATTGGGAGGCAATTCAAAATCGAAGCCAGTGGTGTGTGGGGGTCGAGAGGTTATAACTTCTGTGTAAAATAACTTTTTGTTCAGGCTCTAAATGTGACCTTTAGGATGTATTTTATTAACCATTTTGTTGACACAATTTATCTTAGTAAGGGCGATTTCTTTCAAATGAAAATATGATGAGTTCCAAAGTCAAAACGTAGATAAATAATGTACACCTATTTCAACAACATTATTCGATCCGTTTTCAAAATAATATTTAAAACCTCAAAATAATTGATAGTTTAATAGTATTAGATGTTGTAAATAGATACTTCAGAGCGCGCTTATTTTGTTGTTTTGAGGGGCTGCCATTTTAAAACAGAAAATAAAATTACTAGTTTGGCCTAGTTACATACGACTTGATTCTAAATTGCATAACAATTGAATATAACTGCTTAATATGCAGACAAAATGTCAAATGGTCGAGTTAAAGAGGACCTCGTTTTTCCAGCAACTTCTCAGAAAGTTGGTACATGAAAGTATTAAACAGGGAATGGGCGCACCACAAATCTCTCCGCAAAGCAACTTTACAAAGTTGATCAGAATTTCATGTCACGTTTGGTGGCAAACACTTTCTGTAGAGCTGTTGTTCCTTGGAGCTATAAATTTAAGAGACGCTATTAAACATTTAGAATCTGTGTTTTATTATAACTTCTACATCCGGTTCAAAATTGCGAAATTAAATTATGATAAATTCTGATATTAAGGAAACTATTTTTATAATACTTATATTCGTGCTCAGTACATTATTCGAGGATTTTTAATGCAAATTATTTCCTATATTCAATAATAAAAACAACATTTTTTCTCCTTTATAAGTAGCATATACTGGTGCGTTATTTAAATTGAGACAAGTGTATATTTTAAAGATGACAGGCTTTGAAGAAAATTAAGACAAAAGGTATTTGGTAGCAATGGAAAAAATGACAGTATTACTTTTTTTTGTTTATGTTTACAAGTTACTTTCAAGATCAACACAATTTAAAAAATAGAAACCTACATATTTTTCGTACGTACTTATTCTACGCCAAATAAAGGTTTGATCAGAAACATGTTTTTATCCGACCTAAATGTTTCAAAATATATAACAAAACAATTATATCTCCTTTTATCCTTCAAAAAAATTTCTCGAAAAACATTACTTCTATACCCAAATTACAAAAAATAAGTTTAACTCAGTAAAGTTAGGAAAAAAATTTCAAAATTATTTCGTTGCAATGGAAATTATTTATCAAAGTAAAACATATTTTATAAACTTTACACGTTTCAAATTTTAAGTTATTAAGCACTTGTGCGTAGGCAATCAGTGAAAGGTGCACAGTTTGTATTTACCCACAGATAAAAGTTTGGTAGAGGAAGATCTGCCGAACGAAGGGCAATACTTTATCCAAAGTCTTACAGCGTTGATAGCTGTGTCTGAGATCATTGGAATCATGGATCATTGAACAACATCGATTACTTAATCATCGATTACTTTTTAAAAACGTACAGAGTCAACAATACGTTATCAGGATATTACAACTGAACTTTAATTTTCTAAACGAGGATGTAAAATAAGGATTCCATTATCACAACTTCAATCCTTTTTACTTTCTCAGATATATGTAGTTTGGAGAAGGTTATATGATGAGTAGAAAAATCTAAATCGATTGTTTTGCCTATGCATCCGTTATGAGATACCCAGAGTCCAAAAAGTGGTTTTTGGAATTATGTATGTCGAATACCATCAATATATTTTTTTAACCCAAACTGATATTCATAAAACTTGTTATGTAGGCTCGATTTGGTCGCATTTCAGGACGTTCTAACCTAAAGTTTTGGGAAGCTACCACTCAAAGTTACTCTAAAAATCCAAATAACAACTATTGATCGCTATCTGTTTAACAATGTTGGTCCATTTGCCATCGGTAAAGAATAATAAATCTGTATTGGAGCTGTAACTACGTTCAAATTATCGTGAAATGTGAATATTAATGACCCAAACCTGTGTGAAATAGATATTACGATTTAGAAATAATTGACAAAAATTAATTAAACTCGACTGCCGTCCTTAAAAAAGTGTTTTAATCTGTTACAAGTTGAATAAGAGACGAAATATGAACGAAAAATCGTTTTTAATAATCGTAATTTTGACATATTCAGTTGGATGTTTTTTAATTTCAATATGGTTCTATTTGAACAGACTATAGTCCACTACATGTTCAAATGTCATGTAGAAATGTCATGTTCCTACCTTTATTTTCGTAGCCATTATTGTCTCTACATATATAGAACAACGACAACGACGGATGGACAACAGGCCAGCAAACCACTTTTTCAATTTCCTGAGACCATAAAACGTTGGTCGTTTTTGGAGATTACCAAACTTACCTTATACTTTGTGGTAAGTAAAAATAAATAAATTATTGGAGGTTAATCAGTAAAGGTTTTCACTATACCTCCTTTAAGAATCAATAAAGTTTATTCTTCATTCGATTTCCCTATGCACGAAGAAGGGCGCGAAACTGAAGGAAAAACTGAAATTCGGTAAATTTAATAGTAATTTTACGACTAATTTTGTGCAATTTATTAAAACACATTATTTTTATTTTACGCGCGTCTCGAAACTATAAACATTAATCATTTTATAGCTATTGTTTATAGCTATTTAAAATTGTTTAAAGATTTTAAATACACACTGAAAATAAGGATCGGTCTTTGAAAAATCTACTTTACTTAAAATCAATGTAACTCGATTAATTTTTTTTGCTATCGAAATAAAAATAAATTAAAGATTTTTTTTTTAATAATTAAATTGTTACAGTTGAGATTTTTTATTAAAGCTGTACCTTTATTGTTATTTAAACACATAGTAACGGAAAAGTTAATTTATTTTTGTAAAATTAATTATACCTCAACTAATAAATACTTGGTGTGTGATAATATATAAAAGTAATAATTGTAGGCCTTTTTATATACTAAAAATTATTTATCTTTGGATTTTTCCACTGCGATTATAACAGTTATTTCAGAAATATGCTGCAAAAATATGTATTTTCTAAATGTACGTATAAAGTGTTCCGTACATCAAAAAATCAAAATAAAGCTACACGTACTTACTAGAAAAATATATCACAATGATTTTTCTTAACTGAAATTGGTTTGGTTTTTTTTTAAAGCATATTCATCAAAAAAAAGGATGATTTAAACTGTATCAACGATTATGTAATTGAAGTTTCAAATAGCTCTAACTTGGTGATTATAAAACTTATCAGAATGATTTAAAACGACAAATTGTAGGCCTTTTGATTTACAAAACTGTACAAATCTTGATTTCTTTTTAATATTTTAAATCTTTAAAAAAACCTAACATTTTTGAATTATTTGCAAAATACGGAGCGTAAACTCTGAAATACTATTAAAAACAAAGGAAATATCAATGATCAGTATAACCCGACCAATTTTGAGCGGATTGAAACAAGAATAAAACCACGAAAAATTTCTGTACACATCTCTTAAACATTTCTGTTTAAAGAAACATTTTAGAGGTATTTAACAAACGCGTGTAGGGCGCTCGCCCATTTTATAATAATCAAATTGTAACTCATACACTTTGAAAAACCAATAACTCATTTGATTTTAATCATACAGAGATTGAAATAGTAGTTTCTGCAACAACCGTGTAATTATAGCCATTAACAGACAAATTTGAAGTAGCTTAACTCAAGAGACGTAGTCCTCCTTCAATCACGTGCGTCAATGAATACATACGTTCGTTTCACACACTACTTTATCCACGACTACTTTAGATAGGGAAATATATAGAGTATTCTTTTTATAAAACACAATTTTTTTTATTTTGTAATATCTACTTTTTATTAGTCTAGCCACCAATGGTTTCATCTGCTAAGGCATTGACGAGGCTGTATTACAGACTGAAGAAAAAAGAAATAAACAGAAAACCTTAGAACTAGAGGGTGGGAGTTAGGATACAATGAATGAAGGTTGGGGAAATACCCGGCCTGGGCAATGACCATAGGAACAATTCAACCTACCTTTCATCCCAACCTTCCATTCATTGTACCCTAACTCCCACCATCTAGTTTTAAGGTTTTTTGTTTTTTTCTTTTTTCTTCAGTCTGTAATACAGCCTCGTCAATGCCTTAGCAGGCGAAACCATTGGTCGGCTAGACTAATAAAAAGTGGATATTACAAAATTTAAAAAATGTGTTTTATTATCTTTAAACATGGAATTCCACCAAGAACCATCGGTTTCAACAGTAATGAAAATTAAAGAAGCAAGTATTCTTTTTATCTAAGGGAGGTACTTGAAACTCCACCTGATTATAGATAAAACAGTACTCAAATAACTTATATTAACTTTCATATATAACAAATAATCAATTCCTAGAACATTTATTAATATATAGAAAGAAAATATACAGAACAATACAAGAAAAGTTAGTTAGACCAAGGTATGTCGAGTGAGGGGAGTAACAGCTAATATCACTCATTTTAAATTATTGAAAAATAAAAACTTACTACGCACAACACAATTCAAAGTTAGGTTAGAAATAACAAGTGAAAATCAACTGATTTAATAACGTCAGAACTTTAGTTATAAAACCATGACTGGTTAGTTGGACGATTTTAAGCTGTGATTGATTGAAATATTTATTGTGGTGAAAAATCTGTACGGTAGTGGGTAAGTTGAACGTTAATTAAACTAGTTACAATTCGATTGTGGACTTGAAATATGCGTTTTACGGTGAAGTGGTAGATAAAGTTTCTTTAGATCATTTCTTATAATTATGTTTCCATTAAACGAACCGTTTTCAAGTAATTTGAGATGTTTCCAGATCGAACTTCGGCATATTAAAATAAATATGGTCGGTATATTTACCATAAAATGACCTTTTTTATCATATATTGAGCCCAGTAAAAATAAAAAAATCAAATAGAATATTTTAATCGGAGTATTTTTCGAGTTTTAATTATTTACAACTTCTTTTTTACCTAAATCGCCGTTGTGAGTTGAGAAATCGAGCACAATAAACTCATTTAATTCAGTAGATGCACAAACATGATCTCTTCTTCAGAATATTAGTTTATTTTATCTTTTAATATTTTTGTACTTTAATGACAACTGAACATACTGGATGTTTCATATGTCAATACACAATCTGTAATGGTTTCTGTTAACTAATTAATTATTAAAACTATACAAGAATCGAATTATATATTTTATGAAACAGCTGTACATCGACTCTCAAAACGCTATTCATTTATTTATAGGTGTGATGAAGTTTAATATTTACATGAACAATATTTTAGTTTATTGTAAAATGCGATAATTCGTATTACAACCTTTCATATTTACATAAAATAAATAATTAAATCTGAATCTCAAAGTTTAGTTCTCTATTCTCAACTTATTCCACTCGACACTCTATTGCCTTACGTAAAATCTTCTAGTAAAGTCTAGAACATATTCATTGCTCATTTTCCCTTGAATTTCAAAGCTAAATTAAAATTTAAAGTGGATGGTTGACAAAAGATTTCGATGTTATGATGAAAAGATTAAAACAGCTCCCGGCTTGTGAGAAGTCTAGGGACTTAATCCGCCACAGTGGAGCGCCACAATCAATATAGCGCCACACCCACTGCTAGCGGCACACAGTTTACCTCTAGGCTGTTCTATGAAGACTTCTGAACAACCTTTATTTAACCCTTTTCCTTATCAATTTCAAACACAAATAAGTTTAACCGAACAGGAATTCCTAAGATTTTCGCTTTCTCACATATACGTGTAAAGTCAAATTAGGAAATCTACAGGAGGGAATGAAATCAACAGGGAAAATCGTTTCTTAATATCGTCTAGACAAAAACCAAAAAAATTGGTGTTTGAATATGTATAAAAAGATAAAATGATTCATAAACTGGAGAGGAAAAAAACACAGCAATGTTTTTTTTTTTTTTTTTAGATAACTTGGCGAAAAATATGAAATGTTAATCCTGTCACTTTTTCTAAAAACGTTCATTTTCCGAAATATAACCGGAAGTCCAAAAAAGGAAAGGGACGTAAAATGGACATAAAACAGGAAAACAAAAGGAAAACAGAAAGTGGTTTAGCTCAAGATAAAACTTTTTGACGCTTTTCCCAATAGTATGAGCACTTGTTCCTAAACAAATTAATATCGTAATGTTTCGCGTGCTAAAAATAGTTAGCACACGTAAGTTACAACTTTACATACTTTTGTAATTTATTTAGAGTTTCGTCAAAGTTATTACGAATCGATTATCCTGGGTAGATTTTCATTTCAATTATTCCTAAAAATTTCCGAAATTTTACCAAATTTAACTGAACTTTATAAGTAGATTAAAGATATATGATTGGTTTAAAAATTTGTTTTTCGGGTCTATATCCGTTTTGAGGTTCTTCGAGTTAAAACTAAAAGTGGTTTTGCGGATGATGTCCGTCTTACTGGTATATGTCGTCTGTATAGTAGATCCCAAACTGTAGACAGAATTTAATATCTGGGCATATGCGATCTAATCTCGAGACTTTTTCCATTTTTGACAGAAGACAGAAACAGAAAATTCCGATATGGCAAAATCAGCTTTAACTATTTCAATAGCTATCGTTAAAAAAAATCCAAAGACTATGTAGCTATTGTAAAAACAGTTATTTCTCAAAATTAGCAATTAAAATTCCTTTAAAATTCCGGTGAAATGTTAAGATTATTGATCCATTCCATTGAACAAAATCATAATTAAAAGAAGTCTACCGTTTTGAGAACTTTTACAGGTGTCATAAACTGTATTTCATGAAATAAAACTTATACTTTAGGTGGGTGGTATAATAAACGCGAAACAAATTTAGAATTTGTTTTTGATAATATGTATAAATCTACATTTTATCCAAACTTAAATTTTTACTTCTTTTACCTAACGCATTTTTGCCGATGAATGGTTTTGTTTAATTAGTATTTGGATGAGTGAATTTTTAAATATCTTTATTTTTGCACCGTTAATTAGTTGCACCCATCTTAGTATACATTTGTATACAACATAATTCTAACTGGAGTATGCTCTTTAAACTGAGGATTGGACGAGTAAATGGAAACGAAAGCTATATCTCAAAAACTATTTCGCCCATAAAAATGATTTTATATAGAATAAAACTCAAAATGTTTCACTTTGACGAAGGCGGGTTTTAATTGTTTTGACATTGATACAAAAGTTCTAATGATAAAAAATGTCTAAAATAAACTAAGCTTGTAGTTAATCCATCGTTACAGTGCACAGCAGCATTCTAAGGTGCAATGGTTGGTTTACAGGGGCGTCGAAATATATGTCAAAATATTACTTAAATAATAACTACCCAACTTAGTTTTAGAATCGGTTTTTGACTTTATATCAACGAAGAGTGATCCCGTGTACTGTTATGAAAGTTTTGGCTTCAGAGTGGATTCTTGCAAGTTTTTGAAAACCAAACTAGAATATTTCATCAAAAAGTTGAAAGAATTAAAACAATAACACGTTCTTTCTCCCGAAGGTGTTTCGAACATATAAATTACGGCAGCAAAATGAAGGCATCTCTTGAAGAGATAAAATAGAATATCCCAATCACTGAACGAATTTTTTTAACTAACATACTTGTGTATGGTAATTATAAAAATTGTATGAAACAAACATATTTTTAAATTAGAAGGTACCGAGAAAAATTAGACATATAGAAGATAAATGAATGGCGCTGAAATTTTGTGATCTCCAATGAATTTGGTTTTTCTCGTGACATAAAATCATTTTCTGAAGCGCCAAGAGCATATAATCACAGCTTATTAACATTGACAGTTTCACGCCAAATTAAGACCTGTTCAAGGACAAATCTAAATTTACTTATTACGTAAAAGAAGATCTTATTGGGCTGTCTTGGGGCAAGATATTGAAAACAAAATTTAGCAGTATAGCGTGAAATTAACTGACTTTTGGATATAAATAAAAGATGAATATCTCCTGCTAAGTGGTAAAGATCAACAAATCATAATTCCATTTACGACGTCATATTTGTCGAAGCTACATTTTCAAAGGTTGCTGTCATACAAGAAAGTAGCTTAAAAATATCAAAGTAGCATAAAAATCATCATGTCTAATTTGATTCTGAGATTTTTTTGTAAATCCCTAATTTATTTGCTTTATTTATTCAGTGATGATTGTTTTAAATTTATTAATTTAATACTTTTACATAAGTTATTTGTGAATTTCAAATATTTTATTTAACGTATTTATCCACATCAAACGTCCACTGGGCGCAGTGGAAATATGCAGGTACAATGATGGCGCCGTGAATCGAAAAAAGTTTGATACAATCTGCTACAGGGACTTAGCTGTCTGTTTCTTGAAAACTAAAATCCATTTCAACATTCGTCTCAATAGCAACCAATTTTATAAATTTAAATATAAGCCGATTTAATACAACATCAATAAAATCAATGTGAGGTTAGGTTAACCTGCTAGACGATTCCATGTAAGATTATAATAATAAATTATAATGTTTCTTATGTATCAAATACAGGCCTATTATTAAGTTTTATTTGCCCAGTGTACTATAGGGTACGTTTCGTAATCCTTAAACCTCTATTTTTTTACTGACCTTCACATTTCATAGCCACTGGAAACCGAAAAGCTGAGATTTGACTTACCGTCCGACCATTGTCGATGTCGCCTGTAATTATGATAAGAACATGAAATTTGGTATTGGCAACTAAATACAGTGTGCTCATATATAACGTTATTTAGAAACATTTAATTGAAATTGTCAAAATGGGCGGCCATTTTCAACCGTTTTTGGTAATTATATAGCAGAGTAGCCTCACTTCAAAATCAATTTTTATAGGTTTTATTCGTCAAATAAATGTTGGAAAAATATTTTATTATAGAAAAAAGTGTCGGAAAGATGATTACATAATATAATTACACTAGATTACACAAGAAAATCTTAATGAGAGTCAAATTCTGCTGCAAATTCGGTAGAAGAGGAAGTTATTGAATTTAAATGTATTTCACTCGTAATTCGCCATAAATGATGAAAACGAGTATTATACTCATTGTACTTTCTTTTAAACATAAATTGGGCTGTATGGCCATGGAAATGTTGTATTGTATAGTTCACCTCTGGGTCTTAGGAGGTTAAGGTGGCGCCGTATTTTCCTTGTTTTATTTTTTTATCCTCTACTACATACCTTACTTCATAAGAATAAATAATGTTTTCTTTGCTGTAAATATGTAGGGCTGTATTATTATATGTCACGAAAGATTTGGCCAGGTTGCTATATATATATACACCTGGCCAAACCTTCCGTACGTTTATTGAAGTGAATGTCATGAGTATGAAAGATAACACAGAGATAATTTTTTCACGAAAAAACAACTTGTGTAATTATATTATGTAATCATCTTTCCGACACTTTTTTTCGATAATAAAATATTTTTCCAACATTTATTTGACGAATAAAAACCATAAAAATTTATTTTGAAGTGAGGCTACTCTGCTGTATAATTACCCAGTTTTTTTTGTACATATATCGTGTGTTATTCAACTTACTTAACACATTAAATTATCTAGAATTTGCATACTTCAATCCTTCACATAATAATACCTTCCCATCTTCCTAAATAAGAAATAGCGAAGTTATTTTAATACTATTTATTTTAGAAACTCAACCTCTCAAGACAATTTGATGTTCTTACAATTACAAGATCCTGCAGGACCCAGTCACCGACATGAACTTAGGGAAACGAGGTTCCTTCTAACATGGATCTACGAGGCCAGTTAAGGGCCTAGCCGACGTCAAGAAAGTAGTCATATACACAATTACGAGGTTCAGAAAACCTGTGTAAAAACTGTTTTAAACAAATTTACCCTACTGGATAAGAATCCTTCAGCTACCAATACAATTTAACGTTTCATACAAGGCCCAAAAAACCAATTACATTTAGAAGATCTGCTTGTATTAAGGGATGGTGGGTAAGTAACATGATGGCTGCTCGTTATGTTTACACTTTTAGATGACAAATCAACTTCAAAAATTTTATCCTGCAAATTCGCACTCGTATTACGAAAATGAAATATGTAGTTTCTAAACTGTACTAGGTACTTAACGATTGACAGTTCAAAATAACAATATGAACACTAAACATGAAGCCTTCAGAAATTAATGTTTCCATTTAGTGAATTAAATAATAAAATGTAGATTAACATTCTGACAGCTTGAGTAATCTACTCGTACCGAAACAATTTCAGTTGGTCATGAATACATGACACTTACTTATTGTTTGAGAATAAATTATTTAAAATTTAAAATAAAACATTGGAACGTTGTCATTAATAACTAACTTGGTTTCATACAAAACTCCATACGTCTCTTCTTAAATAAATACGTTTCCCTGCCCAAATTTTATGTGAGAAGGTTTTTATTTTAATTGTTGTCCTTCAATAGAGAAAAACGTAAGGATGAGACAATATTGAGCGGAACAAAGCGTAGATCCTGAGCCGTATCTTCGAGCGAATTTATGATAATCTACTCCTTAAAAACATCGTTTGGATTTTAATGAAATTTAACATAAATATCTTAAAGAGTGCACAGATAGAGTTTGGTGTGTTTACAAATTTTTGTTAAAAAGATACAGTAAACTATGTTAAATATTAACATCTCAAATTTAGATCCCCTGATCAAGAT
This sequence comes from Aphrophora alni, assembly GCA_963513935.1. Classification (NCBI taxonomy): domain Eukaryota; kingdom Metazoa; phylum Arthropoda; class Insecta; order Hemiptera; family Aphrophoridae; genus Aphrophora; species Aphrophora alni. The sequence goes on from OY740770.1 coordinate 110,820,279, forward strand.
GTTTATTTCTGATCAAATGTTAAAATTATATCTAAAAAATGTTACAAATCACATGTTTTAGCGTTGACTGATACTTAGATGTGGTCACATGTTAACTTTATATTGTAATACAAAACACATATTTAGAATTTGTTTATTATTACATTGATTTTAAATAATAATTTGTTCGTTATATCAAACTTGCATTATTTTTATTGCTGCCTAATTTTAGAGTTGACAGATGGTTAGACTTGGTCACATGTTAACTTTGTATTTTAATACAAATCACATGTTTAGAATTCGGTTATTGTTACATTGGTTTTAGGTAATAATTTGTTCGTTATATCAAACTTGCATTTTTTTTATTGCTGATTAATTTTAGAGTTGACAGATGCTTAGACTTGGTCACATGTTAACTTTGTATTGTAATACAAATCACATGTTTAGAATTTGGTTATTGTTATATTGGTTTTAATAATAATTTGTTCTTTATATCAAACTTGCCTTATTGTATTACAATCTGAGCATATTATAATACTATTGCGAAACAATTAATAGTAAAGTAGTGACATGACAAATTTATAATTTTACATGTTTATAATTTTAGGTTATTTCTGTTAGACAAACGAGATTAAATTCGGTTATTTAAAAACAAAATTAATGTTTAACCTTCGCTCTGACCTTTCCTGTCCGCAAACAATGACACCCACAGTATTATAATAATTTTTGGTGGATATAATTGTTAAACCTAACCTCAAATTTATTTTAAGGTTATTCTAATTAATCAGCTGTTATTAAATTTGTAAATTCGGTTGTTACTATGACGAATGTTAGAATGGTTTAAACGTTCATGAAACAAACAACTTAATTGTAAGTTCCGAGAGGTTAAGTTTATTTATAATTTGTTGTTAATTACAACTTTATCACAGTTCTAGTTAACTGCAAACAATCATGATGATCGGTCTAGTTAGATTTCGATGTCAACCCTCTGCCAAGGAAGCTCAGCTTTAACTAGGTCGTCAATGACATAAACTGGAATGAAGCAAGTTTCTCAGTATAAATTGAAATCTTGACCGTCACTCTAGTTCATGTCATTTGATACTTACCTAGTTTGATTTATTATTGAAAAAATTGTGACACGCTTATAGCAAGTGTACTGCTGTCTAAACAAATATGAATGCTGCCCCCCTCCCCTTAGTTTCTCACATATGGGTAGTTTAAAAAGCTTTGTGATGGTTGAAAAAAATATGTATAGTTGTTTAAACATATATCCGTTGTAGAGATGTCTGGAAGAAAAAAAAGTTATTTTTCGAAAGATGTAGTCTATCTCTCTCTCTCTCTCTCTCTCTCTCTCTCTCTCTCTCTCTCTCTCTCTCTCTCTCTCTCTCTCTCTCTCTCCCCCCCAAATGCGTGGACCGGTTTCAATAAAATTCAGTATTTGGGCTTTTTCTCCCATCATTTTTCCATGTTTTCGATAACTTATAACTTGAAAAAAAAAAAAAAACATAATATTATTTTCCTCAAATAACAAATTTTACTCAAGTGTAATTACTAAAGGTGTACTCTAAGGACCTAAACAAAACGTATTGGTTCGCTCTGTCTCCAAAAATACCATTCGAGAGCTATTGATAAAACAGAAAATCAAACATAAGGCAGTTAAGAGAAAAAGTACATTTCTCAATATCGACTCTATAGATCTCTAAATTTAGTGAAATGTGAAGATTAGTGACTGAAACGTTTATGCAAAATCGCAAGTAAAAATCTACGGTTCATAAATAATAAACAAAAAAACATAAATAAACCTATGTCATTAAAAGTTCAATTTTAAACAAATGCGAATTACATTCATCAAAGGATGCGTTAATAATAAAAGCAAAGTAAGTTTAAGTCCTATTTAAATATATAAATATTTTTAAAAGACTACTTTATGATTCTGTGCCTATTTCTGACTGACGACAACTTTTGTTGACAAATAGTTTTGGTGCATTTTAATTTCGTTTTAAGGATAAGTGATTGAAAAGGTTGTGCAATATTTTTGTACGTTTCAGTTTTAACGAAGAGAGGGAGGGGAGGAACGTTTTACAAATTTGGACTAGTTTGTACAACGTTTGTAAATATTTAACGAGTCGTTGCAATTTTTTCTTCTCTCTTTCCAGTATTAACGAGTAGTTTAATAACTCTTTAACCATAAACAAAAATTCCAAACGGACAGACAATTTCAGATCGCCAGCTGTTATAAAATGACGTGATATAGGTTCTAGTAAAACTTAGGTAAAAAAGGATGTTGAAAACCTGTTTCAATCTTCATTTTTAATAATGAAATGATTAACAAATAGTGAAACATGTCAAATGTGACTGAAATCTACCACAAATTCTTACTACTAGACAGACTATTACCGTAATGATATTTATAAATATTTAGGTTGTGAAGTTTTGAAGCAATTTGTTATTTCATGTTTATACAAAAAAAAAACATGAACATCATTCGATAAAGATTTCTAAGCTGAATAAAATAACCTATTGTGGGATAACTTACTGTAGGTTTTAACATGTGAATCCGTAAGTAAACACTGGGATGCTGTAGGTTTTATCATGTGAATCCGTAAGTAAACACTGGGATGCTGTAGGTTGTATCATGTGAATCCGTAAGTAAACGCTGGGATACTGTAGGTTTTAACATATGAATTCGTAAGTAAACGCTGGGATACTGTAGGTTTTAACATGTGAATCCGTAAGTAAACGCTGGGATGCTGTAAGTTTTATCATGTGAATCCATAAGTAAACGCTGGGATACTGTAGGTTTTAATATGAGAATCCGTAAGTAAACGCTGGGATAATGTAGGTTTTAACATGTGAATCCGTAAGTAAACGCTGGGATTCTGTAGGTTTTATCATGTGAATCCGTAAGTAAACGCTGGGATGTGGTAGGTTTTATCATGTAAATCCGTAAGTAAAAGCTGGGAAACTGTAGGTTTTAATATGTGAATCCGTAAGTAAACGCTGGGATACTGTAGGTTTTAACCTGTGAATCCGTAAGTAAACGCTGGGATACTGTAGGTTTTAACATGTGAATCCGTAAGTAAACGCTGGGATGTTGTAGGTTTTATCATGTGAATCCGTAAGTAAACACTGGGATACTGTAGGTTTTAACATGTGAATCCAAATGTAAACGCGAATACAAAGTGTTGGGTAGGTTCAAACAGCTCTGATAAATTAATGAAACATAACTTATATTAAGTGTTCTGTGTATTTCAGTTTAAGATTATGTGACTAAGTTTTGAGGTTCTTGAGAAAATCAGTGAAGACATCCTCCCCAACGACTTCAACTACAGTTGCTCTTGCCAAAAGGGTTCATAGTTGTTTTCTTTCTCGAGAGGTCATAGGCCCTTCTTTAAAATACGACCCCAAACGAATTTATTGTTAAATAGGTCCTTTTTATTTTTGGGATCAACAAGAAACCACACATTAGAGCTCCTCTCACTTGCCAAGCACTATGCCACTGTACCAACCACAAGGCGCGAATTCATAGTTTAAGACTGAAAATGAAATATATTTGTTATTTGGAAACCATAACTGTCTTATTTCTGTTGTGGTTTAGTTTATAGGATTATCAGCTTTGTTAAAAACTAATTTTTTAATTAAATGTTGACGATTATGTTTTACGTTATTGTAAAATAAATCAGTAATTCTGAAAAAATATTTTCATTAAAGCGGTAATAAATACTTCATTAACATAGTATTAAATATATATATATATATATATATATATATATATATATATATTTACCAATATTGAATTTTTGCCTCATTCTTTCCAATCGTCCCCTCTATAAAAAGTATTGCACATGACCTTGAAGCCACATTTTCCGGTGAATTAACCGGAAATGCAAACCTTACTTCGACTCCTAGGTTACATAGCTATGTAGGTCCTTTTCATATTTGTCAAGGTTTAGGTTTTTTGACCTTGATAACGACAGTTGATTCAAACTCTGAAAACTTCGTGTATTAGTTTTACGTACAAAAACAATAAACTATACCAATAATTAAATTTCTAAATTAAAATTTCTCACATTCTCAAGCTCTCCAATTCAGTTAAGTATTTATCTTTTAAAATTCAAATTCAACTCAGAAAGTTGACAGAAAACAACAGCATAGTATCAGTAACATTTACGATACAATAAATATTTGAGAGAATTTAATATTGTTTTCCCGGTGCACAATATTCTGACATTTCACTTTTATATCGTACTTTTCTCTATCTTCAAACATTGTTTTTAATATACAGAGTTTTGAAATGTTTGTTTTAGATTTGTATCTGTCGATGTCAAAGTCAACTTAGGTGCACGATATGAGTTTTTCATCTGCAACGTTATAGGTTTTCTGCTACATGTATTTCCTACGATAAGGGTCATTATATACCAACTAATTGTTTTTGTGTGTTTCAATTTCATATAACAAACATTTCAAAACTATTCGGGTTTTAAAGTTTGTAATAAACGGTAATAAAGTGAACGACTTGCGTGGATGAATTGAAACTTTTTTGTTGTGTGTGGTTTCTTTCGTCCGTACTGAGAGGTTTTTTGTTCTTATTTATGTTTTTACATTTATTTTTTTCCCCACAATAGGATTTCCGCTAAACAATAAAATCTGTTTATGACTCAACAAAATATTATTCTTTAAAAAATCCTTAAGTTAGGAACTAACAGAGCAGTTTTTGATTTACTGCCATAATTTGGTATATGTGTCTAAAATTGGTGCAAGACAACTTGAAAATAAATCATTCAAGAGTAAAAGGAATCCAAACAACACTGTTTAGGGATGTTTGCGTGTTCATCTTTTAAGCACTATTCAAGTGTTTAATTAAAGTTTTGTTTTAATCCGTCAATTGAACCATATGTTATCTTTTCTAAATGTCTCTTGTATTATGAACAGATTTTTGTTTTAAAGCTGTCTTAAACATAATCACAAATTTTACATTTTATACAAGTCAGATTCAATGATTGTGTTACAATTTAGCTCTAATGTAGTCTTCGTTTATCCAAACAAAATGTATCCCCTCCAAAGATCCCCTTAAAAATCCCGGTTCATGACTAATCATCAATAGAGCTGTTATAAAATTAACCTGGACAAACATCACAATAATTTGATTTTAATCAAAATATTTACCCTCTACACTAGATTATAACACAAGTGAAATATGTTCATGTTCAAGTATGTCTCTCGTAGCATTGTTTTAACTTATACTGACACATTATGGATGAACTCCATTTAAAAAAATAAAATTAAAAAAATAAATAAAAAACTATTTTCTCACATATGTTAGAAAATAAACAAACTTATCTTCCTACATTGGAAAAACTTATTTAGAAAAAGTTTAGTATGCCAACCATTCTATAGATTTGTTAACTGCTTATTTATTGTCTAAAGAGATGTAAAAATTGTCATTAAAATAATTTAATTTACACAAAATTTTATCCCACTTGGATTTATGTAATAACTCTCAATGGTTTAAAATTATTTAATTTATGAAGAATAAAATTGGGCAAATTTATATTGGTGTGTATTTATGAATGATATATTTTTTTTAAATACTCGTTATATAACATAACTTGTAATTTCCTTGTATCAAACATTAAAACAAGTATTTGTAGAAGTTTATTACTCACAATTCTGTATTTATGCATCTTGTTGGCCTTCATTTCGTTTGGTTGAATTAATTATCTGATAGTGGCTTGGCTAGTTCAACAATGTCCTCTAATCATCGACAGCACTACAAGATTTAGAAGTCATTTTAACTTTTTCCCCCTTAGTTATCATTTCATCCACTGCATCCTTCCATTGTACCATCCTTTCCCCAACACTCTTCTTCATATTTTTACACGCTCATAATATGTTTTCCAGTCAGATAAAACTGCAGCCAAAGTTTCATTTACGAGATCGCTTAACGCTGTTAATGACATTCTCAGTTGGATTTTTATTATCGTTCTAAATTAAAAATTATCAATGATTTTTTTTTATATATATTTCCAATATAGAATATATACAGATTGTGCACATTTTGGGAATTTGTCAATCAATCGACCAATCAAATAATTTTAAAAAGAGTACTAAATTATGTCTTGAAGACGGATGAATTCCGAAATGCGACGACAAATAGAAGTAGTAATAAAATACTAGGATTGGCATTCAAATTAATTATGTAGATTCTATCAAATATAATAATTTCAAATAAACAAGTTATATAAAAATTTCTTAATTTAATGAACAAAATCTAAGACAGCGAACATGGTTGATGTTCAATTTGTTCACATTACAGAACTAAAATTTTTGGGTTTGTTAGTATTTCGATTTTTAATGTCCGTATGAAATGCTTTTGAACATGATTGTTTTTCGTTATTATCATTCAGTTTTTAGTTTGTAGTTTTACGTATGTCAGGGCGTGATGACTATGATAGTTTTTTGCAGTAAAAAAAGTGCATTATTGATTTTTTTTTCTCAACAAAGTTACTGTATATAAATCGAAATATAACAGCAGAGAAGAATAGAATGAAAGAGGGGAGGAGTATAAAAGAGTGTAAAATAAAACAAGTATTAAACTCTTCCACAATAGATGTTGCCTCGAGGCCGTACTGTATTGCTTCGCTTGGCGGTAGTCTAGTGAAATGGTACTCTGTTGTAACTGTAATGGATTTATAAGTAAACTGTCTAAAACATTGCACTAACTTTCTCACACGTTAATCTAAAAATAATAATAATAATATCAGTTACTTTCTCCTTAAAAATATATCTGTACTACTTTTAGGTAAGGAAAGAATAAATTTCATTATTATTAAGTTTTCCCAGTGTATTTCTCAGGAATATAAGTTTGTGAAAGGTCCTTCATAATCAAATATAGATAAGACTTTTTTTTAATAGTTCATCCCTAACGTTTCAGCATAAGTTAAAACAATGCTACGAGGAATATAAGAATGTGCTCAAATTAGATTTGTATATATTTAAATAGAACATGAACTTGCTTTACTTGTGTTCTAATCAACAGAGTGTATAATATCAAATAATAATCGTATCTAATTAAAATCAATTTTTGTCATGTCTGTCCAGGTTAATTTTCGATTGTTCTTTTCTTCTTCTTTTTTTCCCTTTTTGTCTGAGTCATTAATGCTCACATTTCAATGTCAAAATGTAATCAAATCGGTCTCGTAAATTTTGAGAAATTTGATTTTTTTATAACAATTCTATTGATGATTACTCAAGAACCGAGATTTTTAAGGAGATGTTGAAATATACATTTTGATTCTATAAAAAAAGGCTACATTTCAGAAAAATTGTAACAAAATCGTTATGTCTGACTTGTAAAAAATTTAAAATTTGTGGTTTCATTTAAGAAAGCTTTAAAACAAAAATCTGTTCATAATACAAGAGATATAACGTATGTTTCAATTGACACAGATTAACACAAAGACTTGAAAAGTACTTAAAAGATAACAAAACACTGTTATTTTGATTCCTTCGACTCTTGAATGATTTTATTTTCAAGTTATCGTGCACATTTACTCAGCTCCATCTATGACACACCAACCAAATTATGGCAGCAAATCAATAAAAAGCTATGCTCTGTGTCAACTTTCTGACCTGAATTTAAATTTTAAATATTCAATACTTAACAGATTTGGAGGGATTGAGTTTGTAAGAAATTTTAATTTAGAAACTTAATTATTGGTATAGTATATTCGGGCGTTTGCCATTGTTTGTGTACGTAAAAACGAATGCACGACGTTTTGAAAATATGGATCAACTGTCATTATCAAGGTCAAAAAACCTAAAACAAGACAAATATGAAAAGTACCAACATACCCGTGCACTCTAGGATTCTAAGTAAGGTTTAAATTTTCCGGTTAACTCACCGCAAGGTGTGACTACAAGGCCACGTGCTAAACTTTTTATACAGGGGACAATTAGAAAGAATGAGGGACAAATTGAATTTTGGTAAACATTTTTGTAACTTTTGTTAAAAAAAGTATGTTACTAAATTATTAATTACCGCTTCACACAAAAAATCTTTCATAATTACCTTTTTGTTTTACAAAAACGTAAAACATTGTCGTCAACATTTTCTTATAAAATAATTCGTAAATTGGTTTTGAACTAAGCTGAGAACCCTATCAACCAAACCAAAACAGTTATGACTTCCATTAATAATAACTTAATTAAAAGTTGAAAATAAAAACGTTTCTACTTTATTAAGTTCACTTTTCCAGTTAATTTTCAGCAAGAGGTGGTTACTAGGTCAAACGTTAAACTTTCAAGGAAGGGTACAAAATGTTCATTACGATAGAACCGTTAGGTAACTAACTTGTTCAAGCCGGCCATGATCCTTTCGTAAGTTACATTTTTACTTTTACTTTCCACATAGTCCTTGGACACTAAGCTATAGTTGTCCTTTTCATACACAGTAAGTTTGGTCATCATCAAAAATCATGATCTCTGTTTTTTACTGATCTTACTGAAAAACTGATTTTCGACATGACGTCCGTCCGTCGTCGTTGTCGTCAGGACAAAAACTCGATAGCGGCCACAAAGATAAAGATATGAACATGAAATGAGAAATAGGAGAATAAAGTGTTCTATTAAAATTCAGAAAAATTGAATTGAATATATCAAAATGGCGACAATTATAAATAGTCTTTTCTCACACCTCGCTTGTTATCCAATTTATAACACACTAATTTACGTATAAAATTTCAGATTTCAATTCTGCATGTAGGCTACTGGTGCTGATGACAAATGAGCGAAGATATTGTTAAAAATATAATTTTGAAGCCTGACCATTCAAGGAAATGTGATATTCGTGGTATAAGGAAGGCCGCTTTATCGACACGAGTCAGTGGAGAATTTTTAATTTATAAACAACTATGAGATTCCTTACGAAGTTAGAGCCTAACCGATATCAAGAGCGATGTGAAATAATCCTTTTAGACAAACTGGATAAGACCCATTGATCTAACAATACAATTTAACATATCTTAAAATCCCAAGAAACCAACTAACCTTTAGCCATTACATATAGAGCATACGTTTGCATTATATTGTATAATGGGACTGGATAAGTACCATGAAGATACCCATTAAATAGTTCATATTTTCACATTATAGATTTTTTTCCTCTTGATAAACAGATTTGAAATAGCGTCAAATATTGTGTATTAGTTTTGATATACACAAACGATAGTAAATGCGTCAATAAACTATGTTTAGAATGTGAACAATCCATCATTATACAATAACTTTAAAATTGAATAAAAACTCTAAATATTACAATCTTTCTTTTGGTAACACCACTCTTAGGTCCAATGATACTATAAACTATCATTATAGTTATAGTTATAGGACTAATGTTATAACATAATAAAGCAAGAGAATTATGTTATTTAGCTGATAATTTGGCTCTTCCTCTGTAAGGAAATGCTGTACAGTATTATTATTAGTTTTTAAGTTTAGGCATACGTACAATTTATTTTACTTGTTTATACTAAGCTTGATTCCTTTGCCTTCATGGGGAACAATATTAATTTTAATTAAATGATTTAATTTGGTTAATTATTTAATTATATTTATTTATTTTATTTTAGTGTTTATAAATTGTACATATTTTCTTAAATAAAAATGTTTCGTCTGATATACGGAAGTTTTATTAATACAGTAAACCATTTATAACTTCACTAATCACTCTGTGTTTGTCACAGATGACCGATTCCTTTGAAATTTGGTATCAAAATAATCAGAAAATTGCAATGTAACACGTGTTATCATTTGTTTTTCGGAATTTAAGGAAGGAGGAAAAGTTGCATATCGTTACTGGAGTCATTAGTTATGATTCACTGACCCCAGCCAGTGGCTACTTAACGCGGCCGAGTCGCACAATAGACACCAAGGGTAGGCGATTAGTGCGGTCGACTGGGTTTCCGCCTCAAGCTGACTTGAATTTTACTATACCTATAAGTATATCAGATAAAGTAAAACTAAATTTAATTATGAAAAAAATGATTCAGTTTTGATAATCCTGATAGTTGGAGAATTCGTATCTAAGGGCGCATTTTGATAGGTTCGCCGTTTTATTGAGAAATTTTGAGTCCGCCATCTTGGATTTATATTCTCAAATCTCAAGTGTGTTATGTGACACATGTTTCTAGACTGGTTTTTATTCTGAAAACGATGATGTAAACACGAAATGTTTTCATAAATTTGTAAAATGACGATTTTAACGGGGAAAAGCAAGTTAAATAAGTCCGATGTTGGGAGGTCCGATGTCTCTAGGCGTCCAACGTACGTACAGTACAGCTAAAACTTTACAGTATGATTCAATATAAATATATAAATATTTAATCTAATATGTTCCAAAAAATATTAGCGATTTATCTGATATAAATTCTTTATTTGTATTAAATGATTCTTATCCCATAACAGGTTGAGAGAGAGAGTGTGTGGTAAAACGGACAGGTTCACATGATTATGTGTATTTCTTGTTACTCTTTAAAGTTAAGTTCATATGTGAACTCGTAATTATAATGTTCCTTCTTTTAAAGTGACTTAAATCGTAATTTTAAATAAATTATAGGAATATTAATTTTCATACGATCCGCATCATACCATCACATTTAAAATATCACTTTACTAAAGATAATAAAATATGAACTATTTAATTATACCATTGTTTTCATAATTAAAAGTCAGTCTAGAAACATGTGTCACTAAACAAGCTTGTTATTAAAAAAATAATCCAAGAAGGAGTAATAAAAATGGGTGATGAAAACGGTGACTAACTGTTTTTTGAGAGTGTATACAAATGTTCAAATTATCAATTTAAATAACAGATTTTCTGATCATTACGTTTTCCTCACCCTAATATATATATATATATATATATATATATATATATATATATATATAATTGTTGCAGTTCACTCTGTATATTGTCAAGGTCGACTTTTTTCCGATTTTACTCGAATTTGGTATAGTAGCAAATCATTGGAAAAATTTGTTAATCTTGGAAGCAACAGACACTGTTTAAGTAGCATTTAATTGTTTCTAATCTTAGCAACATTTGTTTTTCAATGGTCTAGTATGTCTTAATTCGCTACAATAGTTTCGGTATATGAATGCTTTTTTTGTAAGAAGAACAAACCTGAATACAAATCGTAATAGTTTCATTTCTGTCATTAAATTGGTTCGTTTTTATTAGGTTTTGGGGATGGGCGAGTGAAAAACTTGTGCAATGTTTTCGCACCTTTTTTAATTGTTTACAAAACGTCTGAATGGTACAATATCAATTTCTATTTCGTTGATTCTGAAAATTTGATAATTGATACGTACACAAATAGTACAGGACTTAGAAAGACCGGAAGTCAAATATCCTTGAGATTTAAGGCAGCCCAGAATACAAATGTGCTAGGGGGTTTAAAATATCAAAAACCAATAATTCTGATGACATAGAAAGCCAGGAAACCAATTGGGCGTGTTGTCTTTGAAACAAGGAAACTACTGGCCTTGTGACCTAGAGAATCTGGAAACAAACTGGTGTTCAAAACGCTAATTTTAAAAAGTAAAGAAATGTTCGCACCGTGAAATCATTATTTTGCCTTGGGTTTGGACGGAGTGAATAAAAAATAAGAACAATACACGAATGACATATGCGTATTATCAAAGTTTATGCAACAATAGTGCAGAATTTATTACATCAAAAACAAATTAAGCCTTCCCCAGCTCAATCGAAATTGCAAATTTAAGGAATATATTTGTTGATGACAAATGAGTATAAAATTTAGCTCTATAATATTGGTAAACCTGTTTAAAATTACAATCACGTTAGCATTGCTAAGCTGTCACTGAGGGACAAACACGAACCATTGTGGTTATTAATAGCGCAATCCACTCTAGTTGTAATAATTAATCTTTCCCACGGGCAGGAATAGCAACTGTCTTGTCACTTATTGAATTACAACAAAAACTCATTACGATATACATATTTAGTTCGGAAGTTAATAAAGAAACCCTATATATTGCAGTCACCCCTCATGGAAAAACCGACTTCATCTTTCCTGCTCATTGAAAACACTCACTTAATAACATAAAACACATACTTCCTGCATAAATACTTTATTTTCAACAAGTGACAAGTAATCTTCTGCAGTTGTTAAACGAACACAAACTTTCTAGACACTAAACCAGAACATACAAAGCCAATATTTATAGCGGGAAAAGAAAATGGCCGTCCCCCATATTCATATCCAATATTATCACTTTTTTTCTAGTAGTAGGTAGAAGAAAATTATCCCCAAAACTTTAATTAAGAAATAATGTAAATGCGAGGTAGATTTTTTTTTTTTTTTTTTTTTAGATAAACTGAGTGGGAAACCGAAAAATTAGCGAAATTGGACTGGAGCTCCACTATAAAAGTGAATTTTTGATGCATTTTGAATACATAGCTAAACTTTTTTTTTTTTAATATCTGTGTCGTAAAAAATGGAAATACTCATAAAAGAAGGGACAATCGAAATGTTAGGGTATAAGTAACATTAAGAGTACTTTCTAAGCTCAGAAATTCCGAATTTCTGGATTTAAGATTTTTTTTTTCCGCTAATAATGTAACAAATGGAATATTAATTATCAGATCTTCACGAAAATTGGGCAAATTATGTGCCTTTACACTAGAAATCGGTGGTAAAATATGCAAAAAAATCATTTTTACGGCCACAGTTGGCCATTAACAAATTAAACCATTGTAATTTAATGAGACGTGGTAGTATAGTAAATTTTGTTTAATTGTCAGTTTTTTTAGCTACTTTCAGTGAAAATATGGAAGAATTTATTTATCAAGGTAAAGTGCCACTTCTTTAATTAAAAAATTGCCATTTTACTCTTTTGTCATTTTTTCCAGTAAATCGGAGCCGAATCTAGACAACGACGTCACCCATTTATGAATTTTCAACATTTAGTTGAAAATTTGTTTATTTGTTTTAGAGTGACATTTAAATACAATTTTTTACTGATATCTGATTAGCTTAAAAAATAAACAAACATTTTTTTATTTAAAAAATGGATTTTACATTGATAAACAAATTATTGCATATGTACACTAAAAATTAGGTAAAGAAACTGATAATTTAAAAAAAAAAAGTTTACTCAATGACCATTTCCCATTAAATTACAATGCTTTCAATTTTTTTTCGAAAGTAACCACTTGTGGCTGTCAAAATGACTGTTTTTTGCAGATTTTACTACCGATTCTACTGTAAATATACATATTTTGTTCAATTTTTGTGAAGATCTAATGTTTTTTACCTCATTTGTTGCATTATTAGTGAAAATAAATCTTAAATCCAGAAATTCGAATTTAGGAGGTTAGAAAGTACTCTTAATGTTACTATTCTATAACATTTCGATAGTCCCTTCATTTCCGAGTATTTTCATTTTTCCTTTTTTTTTACGACCCATAGACCCGGATATATTTACAAAAAATAGTGTAGAGATGCAATCAAAATGCATCAAAAATGCACTTTTATAGCAAAAATCCAGTCAAATTTTGCTAATTTTTTCGGTTTCCCACTCCATGCATGTTTAAAAAGAAAAAAAAAAAACTTCTCAGTTACATCACTTTTATATTCTAATTTTCCTCTACTATTGTTGTTTAATGGTAAAAAAACCTCAAGGTCATCATCATCTTATACATAAAAAGAAGAAAACATTAAATACAGGCCGTGGAAAACGCTAATAGTATCAGGTTCGGATGAGAACATGAGTTCATCATGAGAGACTTGATAGAAAGTGAAGAAAAATCTAACCCAAGACTATAAGAAAAATAGTGTAGATCCAACCCTATATTCACTGAAAGTGAGCTCTAAGTCTCATATTATGCGAGATAAACCGCAATTTTATTTAGGACCTTAGAGGTCACGTTAGCAAAATTTCATAAAAAAAATGATTAGGGCAGTCTTATTTTTGATCTTTGGTAGCTACCTCCAAATTTTAAGTTTTCGAAGAAAAGGGGGTGTAAAGGATTCTAGGTATGTCCAAAATATGTCCAACTACCAAATTGTTCTATTAATTTCTGTTATCAGAGCACTGCATCAGAAACAGATTCTAGATAGTAGACAGTAAAATAACAATTTGACTGTATTTGACCTATCACACTACTTTGTCTCTACTAGGAATTTTTGAAAAATGTGGAATAAATATATTCTTTAAAAGCATATATATATATATATATATAACTTTTAAAAGTTTAGGGAATATATAAGGTATTTGGGCATCATTTAACCTCAAAATAAATGTAAAAGAGTACGGAGTTTTAATAGGGACAATACATATGAAATTACGACTCCTGATTCATACGAAAAGTCAATAGGCCCCTACATTTTTCTTCTACATCGTTTTGTATTATTATTATTTTTAATTTGAAGATATGAGTAAATTTAATGAACAATATAGAAGTATAATCACTAATATTTTTGCTATAGATAAAAATATAAACAAACTTGCTAAAAAAAAAAAAAAAAAAAAAAAAAAAAAAAAAAAAAAAAAAAAAAGTATAGGCTATTTTAATGTAAATCATAATTTTCTTTTTTTTTAAATATGTTTGCGCACAATGAGACTTGCAATTCAAAATGACGTATAGCTTGTTTTTATATTACAAGTTTGTTTTTTTTAATTTATATACAGTTGCAACTAGTTAACAACTATCTAGCAATATTTCTCTGATGTTACTGGCTGTGTGGTGAAAAAACGTCCAGAGTCGCCCTTCACAATGCAACTACACTTCGATCACGTGTATCAATCCTGCACCAAGTCAACAGGTTTCTTTCTCTTCAGCCTCCGTACCTGTGGGACGTTGCTGACCAAATGTGCCACCTCTACATTTTGATTATCACGGAGTCTGGTTACATGCCTTCCAGCATACTTTTGTATCTCTTCTTCAAATCTCGATGGATATCTGCATTGCGGACATACCATATTGATTTGACAATACTACGAAGCACTTTATTTTTTTCGTGCATCCCCACAACTGAATACCGTAAGTCCAGATGGGTTTTAAGATTTGCCTATATAAAAGCAGTTTATTATGTACGGACAAATCAGAGTTCCCACCAATAAGCCGGTACATTTGTCTGTACTTTATTAGGAATAAGTTAATATTAGGTTAATATTAGGATTATATTAGGAAGAACACATATTCACAAAGCTCAGAATGACCCAATTATTGTGAAACAATTAAAAAAATGTTGAAATGCTTGACTTGCAAGTCAACTAGGTTACCAGAGAGAACAAAAGGTATATAAGCGGTCAGCATGATTTGGAGGGGGTCTCTTGTCTTTTTGGAGCTTGGAAGATACACGGATGTGTTGCTAGCCGTGGTGGAAGATGGCCCAGGAAATCTACTCAACAAACCGTAAGCAAGCATTTCTATACATAAAGTCACCAGTTAGAAGACTTGTAATTTCTTTCATTTAAAATATAACGATAGTTGGAATACTTCTGGGCTTTGAATAAATAATATTGTTTTGTTTTATTGTTTAATTGAATTCCTATTTTTGTATTAAAGTTTTGTATTTATATTTTGTATTAAAAGTTTTGTATTTAAAGTATTGTGTTAAACTATCAGGAAAATAGACATAAGTTTCATGCCAATTATAAAAGTTAATAAAATACTGAACCACTGATCTTGTAATTAATTAATAAATAAGAACCCAGGCATATTTATTGGGCCGTTCATGACAACTTCATTCCTAGTTGTTCACGATTCTTTTTTACTTGTGACTTCCAACGAAGTTTGGCATCCAGAGTCATCCCTAGATACTTTGCCTCGTTTGCATGTAGAACAGTATATTACAAGTAGAGCTATTTTATCATTACTTATGTACAGAATACAAGTTTAAGCACTTTTGTTCGATACAATAAATCTCGTATTTTTATTATCTGCACTCGACAATGTATTAAGTACTAATTTTTAATAATCTTAAAAGAATTACAGAAATGCCCCAAAATTTAATACTTTTACCAAATATTAATAAGTTAAATGAGCTATTGCCACAACGATAATGAGGCGTGGCTACTTATTATAAGATCCAAACCCCTAAAACACATCAACCTTAAAACTATTTGTCTTGGACTTGTAAGTTTCAAGAAAAAAGGAGCATACGCTATTACCGATATTTATATCGTTATTATCTATTTTATATAATACGAAATAAAAATCTATAATAGCGTGTGTTGGTTTTTCATGAAACATCCATTTCATGATAACCCAAGTCCAACAGAACATTAATGTCGATTTCTAATATGATTTTGCCAGAGAATACAAAAATAACAATACTAAATATTCATAATTGGATAAAGTTCTCTTTCTAGAGCGGATATTTATAATACTTTAAAAGGGTACTACAAAACGTGTCGAGAAATACACTGTCAATAATGCAATTACTGTAGTGTCCAGCTCTACAGACAGAAATCCAATCAACAAAGAGAGTCGTGTTTCTACTTTGATGCCAGGAATTAAGCTCATTTCTCTGTTAATTAACAGACATATATAAAAAAAGGATTTGATGTGATTCTGACTCTGTTTGGATGATGTAAAATATGGGGGAAAAAACCTAGTAGTGTGAGGGAAAAAGAGTTAAAGGAAAAATATAATCGTTAAGACGAATTTTTTTTTGACAATGTCTGAACCTTAATCTTTGAGAAAACCAAAATATCAGAGTTCGTCCACCGACCCAACATTCTTTGCCCCTCCCTGAATTTTTAAATTGTAAAATTATCTACAATTTATTTTTTTCTAATTTTTCTACGATGAAAATTAACCGAAGTACGTTTTTTTAATATATAGCTTATTGTTTGTTTTTGTATTTTTGATATATTTTATTTTTATCTAAATTTACCGTTTTAACGGGTCAAAATTAAAACATTACAAAATATTTAGGGGTCTCTATGTTACAAAACTCTTTTACATTAAAAATGCCGCGTTGTATAGGTTTTAAAAAATCAAAAATCACAGTTTCCTGGTCTTATAGTTTTTCCGACCATCCCGTTAAGTTTTTAAAGAATTAAATTACCTACAATTTCCTCTTTTGTGTATTGAAAAATAACTAAACTACAGCGCTTTGAAGATACAAAATACAACGAAAATAACAAGAGATTTTACTGGGAATATTAAAAGAAGTACTTAAATGAATATTGTCAAGATATTTTATAGAGCATAGGATTATTTAGAATTTCTTTTTTTTCCATTTCAGTACGATGAAAACCGACAGATGTTTGGGGAGGGGGGAATGTTGTTTGTATGTTAAACCAACAGATGTTTGTATGCTCTACAGAAGAATGTTGTGTTAAGGGACGGAAGGTTTGGTTTTATAAAGAGTCATTTGACGATACAACTATTTATTTTTTATTTTATTTTTTTTAATCTATTTTTCACCTATTATAGTTGATAGATGTTCAATGAGCACTGTGGGAATGTGAAAAATATAAAACACTGAAACCCCTACCACAAGTTTGGTACAATAACACACACACACACACACACACACACACACACACACACACACACACACACACACACACACACACACACACACACACAAATAAAATATTTATTTACCTTATGTTATTATAAAATTACCATTATCGGAGATATCTGAAATAATACTTTTAACCAAAATTTCTTAACCTAAACATTTTAAATCTTTAAAAAATTTTTAATTTTTTTAAATAAAATTTTTAAAAAATAATAATCAAGCTGTAAATTTAGAAGTTCAGTTCCTCAGTTGTTCTGTATAAGATAAGAAAAACAAATTTTTACAATGTTATTATTTTGGTAGCTAAAATATTTCGTGTATAAAATTGGGCTCAATTATTTTTTGGTTGAGCTAAAATCGTCTTAAAACATATAGCAACTTGTACTTTTTCATCAATAGTTACTTGCTCATATACATGTGAGAGAGTTACGTTAAGGGCGGAAAAAATCTATATACAATTTTGGCGGATAAATACGTTTTGAAGTTCTCTCTTTCTAAAATAAAGTCATTTTGGAAATATACTGTCTGTTGTACGTGTATTGTTCTATAACCCAAACACATGGGATTAGTCAAATTTGGTATGAGAGCATATTTTTGCTACAATGTAGCCCTAAAAATGCCAGTGTAGCATGGAATATTTACCTCCCGTGGAATTTAAACGCGCTTACGTTTTTCTGTAGACAATTTTACAAGTTTTCGCTTTTATACAAAATTAGGGCTGAAATCTACTTAAGTCTGTTATGGAATAGGAATTGAACTATGCCTACTATGGATTAATGGAATATTTTCCTTTTATAGAATTTTCTTTTTTGCAATGTTAAAATTTAAAAAATATATTTTTTAATAGAAATCATATGGAATAGAAACAACCCTTTCCAGACTATAAACAAATCTGACTCTTTTTAGTTTGTACTCTTTTCCGTTTTTCACAAATGAACATTTTTCAAAAATGTTAATTTTAAACATTTTAGGCAATATATGGATACCTAAAACTGATATCTGCTTAAGTATGATATGAAATAGGCAAATCCCTACGTGATTATAGATAAATATACATTTGTTGGTTTGTACATTTTCCCGTATTGTACAAGTCAATATTTTTCAAAAAAAAATTGAATTTACAATATTTTATACTTATATATTTTTTTATTATATATGATTTATAATACAGCTACAATATGGTAACTAAAATCGATATATGTTTAAATATGATATGGAACAGGCAAATCCCTATGTCGATTATAGATAAATAAACATTATTTGGTTTGTACCCTTCTCAGTTTTTCACAAGTCAATATTTTTCTAAAAAATTGAATTTACAATATTTTATACTTATATATTTTTTATTATATATGATTTATAATACAGCTACATATGGTAACTAAAATCGATATATGTTTAAATATGATATGGAACAGGCAAATCCCTATGTCGATTAGAGATAAATAAACATTATTTGGTTTGTACCCTTCTCCGTTTTTCACAAGTCAATATTTTTCCAAAAAAATTGAATTTATAATATTTTATACTTATATGTTTTTTATTATATATGATTTATAATACAGCTACATATGGTAACTAAAATCGATATATGTTAAAATATGATATGGAACAGGCAAATCCCTATGTCGATTATAGATAAATAAACATTATTTGGTTTGTACCCTTCTCCGTTTTTCACAAGTCAATATTTTTCTAAAAAATTCAATTTACAATATTTTATACTTATATATTTTTTATTAAATATGATTTATAATACAGCCACATATGGTAACTAAAACTGATATCTGTTTAAGTATGATATTTAACAGGCAAAACCCTATGCTGATAATAGATAAATACAACTCTCTTCTTTAGTAAAAAATTCCTTTAAGTAAAATATTTTTTGTTTGTACTCCTTTCCGTTTTTTACAAGTTAACTTTTTTCATTAAAAGTTTCTTTAACGTTGTTGCCAATATTTGGTAATTAAAACTATAATATACTTAAATATAATATAACACAGTCATTACTGTATGCTGACTTTTTAAAATACAACTTTTTTCGTTTGTAGCCCATTACGATTCCTCGAAATAACATTTTTCTTAAAAAATTAAGTTTGCAAGTTTTTGTATCTGGGGAATATAATATCAAAATGTACTCAACTATGTTAATAATATATATCACCCTATCCCGATTATAAATAAATGTACAGAACGTGATTATATGTATTTGTACAGAATGGTGTAAAAATGAATTAACATGTAAAATTATCAACAGTAGAAACATAAGGGGGTAAAACGTCCATTGGGCTAAATGCTCCACGCTTCACCGGTCCGTGAATTAACGTAAAACCCAAAAAGTTGACATACACAAATTACAAAAGACGTCATTTCTCACCAACGGGCAAACCGATTTCGTTCAAATATTCGTGAACAATGAAGATTAATGACCCAATCCGTGTTCAAAACTGCAATTAATGTAAAATTACCGTCAAAGAATAATTTATAAAAAATCAAAACGTACATTGACAGCGGTCATTGATATTGATTTAATTATGATTTAAGCTAAGATGAGTTAATGTCGCAAGTGACGCAAGTTTATAACTTATTTTTTAATATTTTTAATAATCTATAAAATCTATGAAGAGATGACTTATGATTGATTTTCACATTTTTAATCCTAACTACCGAACTGGCATTTATGGAAACGAATAGGTTTCTTTGATTAGTATTTCTATAGTGAATGTGTAATGTGCACAGTTCATTTTATAATCAAAAGATAAGAATTTATAAGATAAGAAAATTAGAAAATAACATTGATCTTACTTTTAGGGTACACACTCCAATGACCTATATATTTGGATTCTCCCTGCTGCTTCCGCGACAAATTTGATTTTATAAGTTGACTTGCTAGAAAATACGAAATAGTACGAGTTGATAAATATAGATTGATAAATAAATCAGTTGACCCCGAGAGAGTGTTAGACGGTGAGCAAATCCATAGTGTTATGGCGTCCCTAGGGGTACAAAATGTAAGCCAGGGGTATAAAAGGAAAGGAAACAGAAATTAATCATTTT
Source organism: Aphrophora alni (assembly GCA_963513935.1). NCBI lineage: Eukaryota > Metazoa > Arthropoda > Insecta > Hemiptera > Aphrophoridae > Aphrophora > Aphrophora alni. Next base: position 110,840,879 of record OY740770.1, read on the forward strand.
AAAAATGGCAGAGGAAATAAATCAGCTGTTGCAAATTAGAAAACACAAATGTATTTTAACGTGTTTAACCACTTTTGCGTTCTAACATATATAGAGAGAGAATTTTATGTAAAACAAAATCTATTCGTTTTCTACCGGATATATCCATTGTGATGTTTCCTGAGAGCAAAAAAGGTATTTTGTGTTTTTAATGATGCCAATCTGTCTGGCGTATAGGTAGTGTTCTGCAGATCAAAACAGTTTTAATCCAATATTATGTCTTTTAACTTTAGTTATTTCTTGCCAAGAAATATCTATGATGCTTCATTTGAGTAACTTTACAATGAAAATTGCGTTGTATTAAAATTCAATTCAAAATTACCTCACAACCTCCATCTTTAACAGTTTGGAAGAAGGATAAAATTAGATTAAACTGATAAGTTTACGTGTTTCAAACTTTGAGTATCGACATTTTTATTATAAGTCAAATTGTTTACGCTTTTTTAACTATGTCGAAATGGATTAATTGTGAGATATTTTTTTTAAACTTGTAGCTTTTCATTTTGTTAAAAACTTTACGTGAGCAGATCTGAAGATGTTAGCATAGACCGCCGAAACCGATAATCTGTGGTTTCTTATATAGGATTGTCGGACGGAAGAAATAAGGTAATTTCTTATAGTTACATTAATAATTGAGTGTTTTTTCCCTTGTTTAAAAACGAAAAACCTTTCAGTTATCATCGCTGAAAAAAGTAAGAAATAAACATTAAAAAATCCCTATCCCTCGAATACTCTAATGTTGTCAGGGTCGGAAGAAAACAAAAGGTGATCAAGAGGGACCCAAAAGGAAGATGAAAGAGAGACTACATGAAATGGTGTAGTCCAGATAGGGGATTGCCACGGCCGTACGTCCCCCTGAGGGGTACTTCTCTAGTTCTTAGTATTAAATATACGGTTTTTTCTATTTTTTTTATCGGTCCACCTTTATTGACTAGAATCAAACAATAGACTAATGAAAGAAAGACATTTAAATTTTTCGTTCACCAATGAAAGACGTAAAGAAAGCAAAACTTCTCTAATTTTGTTTGGTCTAATTAAGATTCTCCCACTGTGAGTTGTACAGTACTTCAGTAAACATTAAAATGTCCTCATTTGTGTTTTGTTTTGTTCTTGGAACACGTGTCTTTATGAAGAAAAAATTACCTGAGTAAAATTATATAAAACTGAAACCGTAAAGTCCAACTTTACTAAATATAATTTCTTAGTACACTGGCTACGTAATTAAACAAATTATTAAAATATATTATAAAAATTTATATTCTTAAATATTATTGTAATTATAAAATGCTAAACATGATATAAGATTGCTCTTGTTGGTTCAAAATTGGAATAAGAGCTTACAATTTTAAAATCTCCTATTTCCCTGCAAGAGAAATTCATATACATACAAAACCACAGTTCTTAAAAAAACATCAAATTTTTCAGTTTATATATTTATTTATTTATAACATCTTAAGAACTTATGTTGAAAGAAGCGAAAATAGTGACCGCAATTTAAGGAGAAGAGCTTTAACAATGCTGAATAAATTTAATGTTTTCTATGTAAACCTAATTTCACTATTTTTTATGAAATTGTGTACATACTTAGCACCCTATTGCTTAAAATTGAAGACAACACATATCCAAATATTTATTTCAGAAGGAAAACGATAACTTTTATTTTGACATATTGTGTTAATCAAATTTAGTACTTCTCCAACCAATGTTTGTGTGTTTATGATTATATTACTATTGTTAGTGTGCAAAAACGGCATATTCTGTGCTAGTAACCATTCGTATAAACCTTGTTTGTACATAAATTTATTTTTATTTAAAATTCAGTTATAATAGATGAAATGTGTAAGTTTGTTTATAAATTTTATACCTAACATGTAATATGATGTATGCTTGTAGTATGTTTTTGTATATATGTTGAAACGGACGTGTATGTACGTGCATGCGTATGTTTGTATCTAAGAATATTATTGTATTGATAATATGTTTGTTCAAATGTATATGAGTAATAACTACATACAGATTTGTATAAGCATTCTCCATGTAAATATGGTGACGAACTCAAGACGGCCAAAATTAGTATCCCAAAAACTATAAGATATAAAGAAACTTTAAAACGGTGAAACCTTGACTACTTTTTTAAGGGATTTAAATATATTTTATCCAAATTTCGAAAAGTCGTCGCACTTTTTTCAAGATGGCAGCCAATTATTTTTTTTAAAGCAGCATCATTTTCGTAGATTGTACATCTAATTTTAAAACTTTTTATTCTGAGATATTTGTTTATAAACCCAAAGCCTTTAGGATCTACAGCCTTTAATAGATTATAAACCTATTTCATTTTTAGTCTATGCTTATAATTATTATTAGTGACCCTTCTATTTCGGGTAAAAATAATTACTGCCTACATAATTTAAAGCAGACAGGCTGTCTCAATCTATAGAAAAGTGTATTTTATTAAATTGTTTCATTTCTAAATCCTAACTTATATATTTGTATTAGGATTCATCAGGTGAAAGATTAGTTTGAATTGGTGATGTAAAAGTAATTTAAATAGTAATATTTCGTGGATTAAACATGTAATTTTAAAACTTTTTAAATTCTAGTTTTTTTTTTTTTTATAAGCCCAATCATATTAGAATCTACGGCTTTTGAAATATTGGAGGTTTAATATTAACTCCAGTTTTAGTGGATGCTTATAATTATTTGTGTACTTTTAATTTGGGGTAAAAATAATAACTGCTTACATAAGCCAGAAAGGCCGATCTGAATTTTTATAAGCCAGAAAGGCTATCTGAATCTGTAGAAATGAATTTTATTAAATATTTCATTTCTAAGTCCTACCTTATATAATTGTATTGAGACTTTTCAGGTCTGAAAGATTAGTTTGAATTGGCGATGTAAAAGTAATTTAAATAGCAATCTCATGTTTGTGGATGAAAAATGTAATTTTAAAACTTTTTAAATTCTTCTTTATTTATTTTTTATAAGCCCAACCATATTAGAATCTACGGCTTTTGAAATATTGGAGATTTAATATTAACTCTAGTTTTAGTGGATGCTTATAATTATTTGTGTACCTTCAATTAGGGTTAAAAATAATAACTGCCTACATAATATAAGCCAGAAAGGCTATCTGAATCTGTAAAAATGAATTTTATTAAATTATTTCATTTCTAAGTCCTACCTTATATAATTGTATTGAGACTTTTCAGGTAGCCTATGAAAGTTGGAATTGGCGATGTAAAAGTAATTTAAATAGCAATCTCATGTTCGTGGATGAAAAATGTAATTTCAAAACTTTTTAAATTATTGTTTATTTTTTTTTGTAAGCCCAACCATATTAGAATCTACGGCTTTTGAAATATTTGAGATTTAATATTAACTCCAGTTTTAGTGGATGCTTATAATTATTTGTGTACCTTCAATTAGGGTTAAAAATAATAACTGCCTACATAATATAAGCCAGAAAGGCTATCTGAATCTGTAAAAATGAATTTTATTAAATTATTTCATTTCTAAGTCCTACCTTATATAATTGTATTGAGACTTTTCAGGTATGAAAGTTGGAATTGGCGATGTAAAAGTAATTTAAATAGCAATCTCATGTTCGTGGGTGAAACATGTAATTTTAAAACTTTTTAAATTCTTCTTTATTTAGTTTTTATAAGCCCAACCATATTAGAATCTACGGCTTTTGAAATATTGGAGATTTAATATTAACTCTAGTTTTAGTGGATGCTTATAATTATTTGTGTACCTTCAATTAGGGTTAAAAATAATAACTGCCTACATAATATAAGCCAGAAAGGCTATCTGAATCTGTAAAAACGAATTTTATTAAATTATTTCATTTCTAAGTCCTACCTTATATAATTGTATTGAGACTTTTCAGGTCTGAAAGTTTGAATTGGCGATGTAAAAGTAATTTAAATAGCAATCTCATGTTCGTGGGTGAAACATGTAATTTTAAAACTTTTTAAATTCTTCTTTATTTAGTTTTTATAAGCCCAACCATATTAGAATCTACGGCTTTTGAAATATTTGAGATTTAATATTAACTCCAGTTTTAGTGGATGCTTATAATTATTTGTGTACCTTCAATTAGGGTTAAAAATAATAACTGCCTACATAATATAAGCCAGAAAGGCTATCTGAATCTGTAAAAATGAATTTTATTAAATTATTTCATTTCTAAGTCCTACCTTATATAATTGTATTGAGACTTTTCAGGTATGAAAGTTGGAATTGGCGATGTAAAAGTAATTTAAATAGCAATCTCATGTTCGTGGATGAAAAATGTAATTTCAAAACTTTTTAAATTCTTGTTTATTTTTTTTTTGTAAGCCCAACCATATTAGAATCTACGGCTTTTGAAATATTGGAGATTTAATATTAACTCCAGTTTTAGTGGATGCTTATAATTATTTGTGTACTTTCAATTTGGGGTAAAAATAATAACTGTCTACATATTTAAAAGGTAAACAGGCTACCTGCATCTGTAGAAGTGTATTTTATTAAATTATTTCATTTTCACAATTAGGATAAATCTTTGATAGATTTATAAATGCTAATGATGGCCATCCTTTTGTGACACCCTGTATATAGATATGTAATTATATGACCAATACATATGTGAGTGCATGTGCTGGTGTGTATTACGAAACCATGATTAAATTTTTGTAATTCTATACTATACAGAGTGTGTCAACTTCTTTACTTGGAAACTGTTTGATTTATTTAAAAAAGTAAAATGACAATTCCAATGAACTCTTTAAGTTGTCTTATTTCATACTATCAGGCGTTTTTCTAATATGGGAGCCAACTTAACATTTCTTACAGAAATATATATATAAAACAAAAAATATATATGAACAATAAATTTCTAAAATAATATGTAAAATATAAATTTATGATGGTTTTATATTTTACACATTATCTTAAGACTTATATTAAATGTTGAGCTTGACTTATGAGAAAAATTATACAGTATAACAAACACACAGAACACAATTCTCACAAAAAAAGTATCAGACGCGTTTCAACGACAAGGTTGTCCTCTTCAGTGATACACGAGCTACACCAATCAAACTAGTCTGATACTTAGGCGTATTTTTTGTGAGAATTGTGTTCTGTGTGTTTGTTATACTGTATTTTAAGACTTGTTTGTCTATATTTATTTTTATTGACAACTTCATTGAAAGATTGATAAATTGATAAATACAACAAAAATTATTTTGAATGTTTGTTTTTTTTCGTAAAAATAATTTGAAGAAACTCTATATGGAACAAATTCTGAAATAAAATGAAAAAAATAATTATCACGAAAAAATATTGTAAAAGCTATAAAACATTTTTCTTCGTACATTAAATGAAAACAGTGTTTGTCCTGTTATAAGTGTATATATCGTTATTTGTGGTTATTGTGGTAGTTTCTGTATTTCTGGCCTAACTGGATCTACACCTTTATCATGTAGTTTATAGTTAGATCCCTCATTTTCATCTTTTCTACAAATCTCTTTTGACCAACTATTGTTCTTTTCCGACTCTGATGTGATTGGCGTATTCAACGATTTGGAGGTTTTTTTATTTATTATCTTCTTTTATAAATTGATGACGACAGAAAGGTTTTTCGCCTTTAAACAACAAGAAACAAAATATACGAGTGTTTTACTTCAACATGTATGCGATATATTTAGAAAGTTAAGTGATAAAAAAATCATTAAAATCCATGTTGAGTTTTTAGTGATATTACGCGTTTTAAAGTACCAAACTTCCTGCCATTCATTATCTGTGTAAACGAGTGGAACAAATTTGGTTACGTAGGATTATTTTAGCAACATCTCGAGGTTTGTGGATATTATTTTTAACTAATAACTTAATAATTAATAAGAAATTTCTTAATGATTTTTTTTTAATAAAAATTCCTATTTTCTCTAAATCCGCATCAAATAATTTTGATCATTTTTTTTTTTTTAATGTAGTCTATAAGAACCCATACGAAATGTAAACGCAAGCTCCCCAAAAATTCAGGAGTCACGGCTAACAAAATAATAAATTTCGTGGAGCTACTATAAAAGACCTAATTTCTCCAAATCTACTAAACCAATTACTTCAAAAAATAGATTTATGTCCCAAACCATTTTTAAATATCGGAATTAAGATAAAATTCGGAGTCGGTTTATTTGGGGGAAATAATAAAAGTGTACCTTGATCTCCGTCATTAAAACCGAGTTAAATGGTGACTATTGTGCAATGAATTTTTAATTTTTAATAGTTATGTTATCGATGTGTACCTGAATACAAATATGTCATGTATAGTGGTTAGAAGTTATTCCGGAACGTAGCTAGCCTGAAGATGCTACCTGTGAATGTGAGAATCATGTCCCTATAATTAGACGCAGGTCAACTCTAAAGAGGCACATATTTATTAATTAGAGCAATAAACGTTTCGTAGATTATTGTTAACAATATAAAAACTCAACTTTAATTAAATAGGATTTACGCTTCCAACGAGTTTATGACACAAGCTTAAGCTCTAATTAAATATATCCTTATTTTATTTGGAGGGCGTTACACTTCTATACCAACTTATCTCCCATAAGAAAATCGGAGGGAATCGTTAATTTCTTTCTCATAAACAAGTTGTATAGACATTTTCTGTAAGATAGGGGGTAATATACACGCTAAACTAAACCTTTGTTTATCACTTATCTTCACAAAAAGAGATTTTCGATTTGTCGTCCGTTTGTCGTTGATGTCGTCCATACGTAATCACAATATTTAACACAAATATTTTTAAAAAACACGAAATTTAATTTAGGAACTACAGTCTAGTCATAAACGAAATTATTGAAGTTTAGAAAAAACTAATTGAAAATATCAAAATAGCGCCCATTGTAAACATTTTGTTCATATCTAGTGTGTTATTCTACTGAAGCGAGAGAAGACTTCTTAATATCCAATACGAGCCCCGTCACCAATACGGGAGTAGGGATTGGAAGTTCAGAAAACCTGTGTAACAATTGTTTTAAACCAACTTAGCCTGATTGATATACTAATTCAATTTACCATTTTCTACAAGACCAAGAAAGTAACTTTTGGGGATTATATTTATAAGATTTGATTTATTTAATTGTATAAAAAGGGTGTGTAAGTGCTTGTTTTATTTTGTATATGAGAGTGTAAAAAAGGTAGAGCAAAGTTTATTACACTATAATTATATTAACCTTAATATTTTTATAAAATAACTTTCAATGTAATCTAGGTTAAAGCATCTCTTTAATTTCCTAAAGTACTATGGTGTAAAGCGTTTCTATTGAACTTATTTCTATCAGTTGCAGGAATCTAGGTTGGAGTTACGAAACCATTATGGCTTTCCGCCAGTAAGGCCAGGTCAAAAACAATGTAATACAAGAGATTTATATTTTGTTGGATATGGGTTAAAGTTAAATATTTATACCGTTACTTCGTTTAGCTCGACAACTTAACATTCATCTGATTTGTATTACTAAGGCACTAGTATTTGAGTAAAATAAAACAAAAGGTCGGGGGGTGATAATTTTATTGTTTAAAGAGATTACTTGGGGTAATTAGTAGTATAAGAAACTATTACTTTAAATAACTTATACTACCGACCATGGGTACCTGATGGAATTCCATAATTAATATATAAATAAAAGGCAATTTGTATTTTCACAATATTTTTTTTAATATTTAAACGCTCTAGAAATGTTAGAAAAAAAGAGAATAATCAATAAGGACTCTAGCTTAGTTATTAATGAACAATTAGATCTTAGTATTGCACCACTCTTCAACCCCTATTTGAGATTAGGTATCTTCCCTCTTTCCCTCCTCCTTAAACTAACAGTAATTTTGGTCAAATTTCTTTTGGCTTATTGTGTTGTAAAATTCTTGTACCTTAGTCTGTAAGCTGCTTTTGACAATGTCGTAATTGGCGAAACCTTGGTCGGCTCGGCTCATTAAAAAATATTGTGGAAGTACAAATTATTAAATTATTAACTATTACTTTGTTTGGTTCCGTATTGTGACTTCTTTTGTCTTAGTTGGACGTGTTTCAGAAATGGAACTACATCTTCAGTATTCGATCGATAGAGGTCGTTAAAACATTAAAACAACTACACGTAACAAAACAATAAAACGATACACACATTATCTGTTTATTTTATTGAAATTAGTGCTCACTGTTACATGACACTGGTTACTGCGGTAAGCCTTGGGTTTAGAGTTTAGAGAAGGGCTTATTTTTGCATCTCATAGTTGTCTCTTATAAAGAGTTAGACTGGAATTATAATTTGTAGTTGAGTATATTGTCTGGCGATTGTTTAATTAAATGCCTTGTATATCTCAAATTCTTCAACGCCATTCATAATTCTTCCCATTTTACAGGTACTCCGTAGGTGTTAGGTTGGTTTCAAAATTCGAGTAAGAGTGTGTGTTATTAAATGTTGTGCAAAAATTGATTTATTGCCGTCCAGATGTTTTAAAGTCACACAAAAAAGTTGTCACTAGTTAGTGATGAGCTTTAATTGATATTAAGAAATAAATCTACAATTTTTTTTTTTAATACTTCCGATTTAATAACTCCTGGGAACAATTTAGTTATAAACAAATATATTCATTATTACTTAACACAAAGTAGAGATTGATTAGACTATTAAGGGAGTTGTAAAGTAACCTCAAGTTTGTACACGGATATTTTAAACAATTAAGTATAATACGATTCATAATATCGACTTGATAGAACTAAATCAAACGCAAACATTATATTTTGTAAAATTCTACAATTTTCTTGTCGACCATGGTTTTTCCAGTTACGAGATCTAAGAGGCAGCTTAACATAGACTAAAATAAAATATTTAAAGTGAAAATTTTATATATATATATATATATATATATATATATATATATATATATATATATATATATATATATATTTGACAATAGCGTTAGTTACCATACAAAATATATGTAATGCAGCTTATCTAAGTCAGACAAGCCCTAATTTCAATTGTAGGTTAAGAGAACACGAAAGGAGGAAAAATTAAGACTGGAATACAAAATTTTATATAGAGGACTATGGTGTGCTATAGAACCCCATTTAAATTCGAAAAATCTGATTGATAAGTCATAATAACGGCCATTTTGAACTTCTTTTTTTCATATTTCATGTGTTATTCAAGTTATAACATTCCAAATTATATACAAATAAACAGATTTCAATTATGCATGTAATTAAACTAATCAGACATCTCTACGATGACAAATAGCGAAATCAGAGCCAAAAATATAATTTCGACTAAAGATTTTTTAAGATACACACATCTACATACAGTGTTGAGAAAACCTGTCTAACAAACTTATCATACTGGATTAGACCCTTTGATCTACCAATATAATTTAACATTGTGTACAAAGCCGAAGAAACCAACCTTTTGGTATTACGTTTAGAGTATCAGTTTGTACTGCATTGTATGATGCGTTTGGGTAAGTACGATGATGCCCCCCATCAACTTGGTTTTCTGCAAATTATAGTTTGAATAATTTTTATCAAATTCCCGCTTACGTCAATCTATCTTTCGATGAAAAAGTGATAAACTCACAAACGGTTAAGTGTCTTGGTTTCGTTCAGGTCTAGACGTGTCTTAAAACGATATAAATTATGTAAACGAATGAAAACTCTCGTTATTTTATGTCATCCTAAACATAACTACAAACCACTTTGGTTAGACACCACTAAACGTTAGATTTCAATGCTAACAGATGACAGAGTGGGGTATTCATGTATATCCCATAACTTAAACACGAGTGTTATCGCTAATCACGTGATAGACTTTGACCTATATACTCAGTAGAGGTCACATGCCTAAAACAATGTATTACTAACTTCCTTGGCATAGAGAACACATTATCTAATAGAATTCAGATTTATTACTATCAGATAACTAGCTTCCAATGCGTAGAAATTCTGGGTATGCATTTTAAAACAGTAATGTAACCATAGCGAAACTATTAATAAACTTAGAACAGCTGTTTAGTAAAATCATATTGTAATTAACATTGTGTAAATTTTGTTAAACTGATTGTTAATAAGGAATAAAAGTAAGAAATAAAATATGGGAATATTTCAAACGTTGCATTTAAATTTAACAAATGGTGCACAAAATTTCTCACTCACACATCTCTAAAACCAAATCAAAATTAATCGTCACCTACAGTATCAGTTCGGCAGTTGACAATGAAAAATGCAAATGAACCATGAACGCCGTGTTTGGAAACAATTTACATATTTAAATAAGAGACTAAAGTGGTTTTGTTTGTACTATAAATATGACCACAGAGTAAATCATATCTGACTAAAATCGATCTATTAATAACGGTGGTAAAGGTTCAGTTTTGTTTTTGCCAATTATCCCTGAACTGTAAAATGTTTGTACTTGTGATTTTTCATTAAGTGTTTAGATAATTTATCTTCACATTTCACTCAAATTTGATCCAAATCGATAGAGTGCATTTTGAGAAATTACGTATTTATAACAGCAGCATGACCGATAATTAACGAACTAGCGACCAATACGTTTTGTTTGGGTCTTTAGAGGAGCAAAATGCGATCGTCTTGGCCGATTTTGTGAAAATCGTAATTTTGTGTATAACTTTGATGACACAAACCCCTACATTTTGAGTTATTGTCAACTCCCAATATCAATGGTCAATTAGTACCCACGTACCAAATTTGACTTAAATCAGAACACGTGTTTGCACTCTCGACCACTGCACGTACTACAGACTGAAAACTTTCATTCCAAAAACTTCTTTTTTGACACATGAACTAATATATCTTCAACGAAAACTATATGTGAAAATCTATAACACTATAAAATAGTTAAATTAGGTGTTACATTCTAAATTATAACAGTGACATTCTAAATAATCTATTGGGAAGAAATATGCCAAATTTGAAGATCCTAGCTCTCTGTGTACCCTTACCTTCCTGCAAAAAAAATAAAAATCTGGTTTTGGATGGACATGATCAACACTCTGGTGATAATGATTGAGCAGAGCTCAGAATATTAAGCTTCTTTGTTTATCTCCTTTGTGGATTTCGAAAAGCCATTAGGCTCAATCAGTAGAGGGTACATGTGAAGAGCTCTGAAGTTTTTGGAACACCAAGAAATATTATTACCCTTATTAGGACTATTTACGAGGACTAAGATGTGTCAGGTCATACTTGACAGGTTGTTACAGGGGTTAGACAGGAGTGCTACTTTCGCCAATAATATTCCTCGTGTGTTGAATGGAGTGATGAAGATGGTAACTGGTAGATTAGGGCTGCAATGGAGAAAAATGAATAGGCTCAAAGACATAGATTATCCTGACGATATGTGTCACATAGAATAAGTAATATGAAAGGAAAACTGGAAGAAATCTAAAAAAAGAAAGGAAAGTTGGTTTGAAGATAAATTTTGTTTAAGAAAATGAGGCAACCTCAAGGAACCAAGAATGTTAATTGTCAAGGACAGGACCATAAAAGAAGTAAAACACTTTCAACGTCTTGGTAGTATAGTGTTAAAGAATGGAGGAACAGACGAAATTTCGCAAAGCATGAGAAAGGCCAAATGGGTATTTCCATAACTTGAGCTAATTTGGTAAGATCGCAACAGTTAAAAAGAACAACCAAACTTTTCGAGACTAATGTAAATCTGTGCACCTGTCAAACATGGAAAGTCACGGTTTTTATTTCTAATAAGTTACAGGTTTTTGTAAATTCGCCAATTCTTTATAAACTCGATTACAGGTCTTTGAATCAGAAGTATTTAAAATATTCATTAGCCAGAACAAAGAATTATGGAGGAGATTAAATCATTTGAAGAAATAATCAAGAAAAGGAAATATAGCTGGTTGTGCCATATCCTGAGACGGCCTAGCAACAGTATAAGTCAGCAAACCCTAAACTTGAACCCACAATAAAGCAGGAAAAGAGGAAGCCCAAAAACAACGTGGAGGAGATTGGCCGAGAGAGAAATAAAGGAGGTAGAGATAAACTGAATGAAAATAAAGCAGATGGCCAAGAATCGAGTCAGGTGGAAGTCGTTTGTTGTAACCTTACGACCCCCTCTCCCTCCCATGGAATGAAAACATATAAGCAAAGTAAGTCATGGGTATAAAGTCAACTATATATACTAATATGTAAAGTTCTAAGTATATAAAACTTAGTTTCAAACATTTTAATTCAATAAATAAACAATGTGAGATTTTTCAACTTTATGTACAAACCATGAAATTAGTTGAAGTTAAATGACTAGTTCTGAATTATTGTATAGTTTCCAATAAATTTGAAAAGAAAAAAAAAGTTTGCTAAATTTGTATTAAGTGTATTACAAAATCAACGCTTAAATTTCCGAAAATGTGGCATATACAGTCCCATACTTGTATGTGTGACGAATCACAAAGTTTCCACTACCTAAAACATTGTTCCAAAATTTTTCATTCTGTGAGATTTTCAATATTTGTATTTAAATGTAATAACAGGCCCAAGCGTGTGCTAAAACCACATGACAGGGTCCTCAGCCACAGGGGCAGTTATTTTATAAAGTCGAAGTCTTTTAAGCAACCTAGCTCCAACATATTAATTTTTCGTGGAATAAACCAACATAATCGTAAACGGAATAACGTTTAATTTTATTTGCTACACTAGACATAATATTATCAAAAAGTTTTTTTTTACTTGAAAAGTTTTTGTCACAACTATCCCAATGTCATTTTTTTTACCTCTATATTTTTCTTAAATGTGGGATAATACAAAGAATATAAATTGAAAGTTTGAAATATATAGGATTTATCGTTTTGTCTGTGTAGGTTAATTGTGACATAAACTCACTCATGAAATTATAAAAGTTCTTGGTTTTACCTAAGGACCTTAATAAAGAGAGATCAATGAAATGCAATCCATCTTCTAATGACAATTATACTGTTTGTCTCACTAATCACAAAACGTCAGATCTCATTGTGTGGTTAAATTAAGTTGTAATTGTCAACAAATAATACGATAATATATGATTTCGCAGTGCAATTTAATTTCAATCCAAAAAACGATTTTTTTTAAATTTGTAGGTCATGCCGCTCTCAAGTTTAAAAAGGGGGACATAATATCTTACAAAAATATTAAATTTTTAGTCAAATAAATATATATATTCGTAATCAGAATAACTTCTTGTTTTAATTAATACATAATATTTCCCAAAAACATTTTAACTCGATAGCTTTTCCCCCCCTTAACTCCATGGTAATTTTTTGTGACGGTTACATTTTTCTTTTATATGAGACAATATAAAGAATATAAATGCAAATTTTGAAATATATAATATTTCTTGTCTGCGACTTTCAGAGGGACTCAAATGGACAGACACACGCGTAAAATTATTAGAGTCCTTGCTTTCACCTACGGACACTAATAATAATTAAAGTTGGGTGCTATGCTCTGAATCATTGTTAAATTACAATCCACTTAAAAAAGGTGTGTACAATTTTAACGTTCTAGAATACTTTACAGTTCTTCACAAAATTTGAGTTTTCTGTATAATAATTTATGGAATGTTTGGTTTTTTGGTTTTGTGGTTAGTGACTGAAACAATTAATGCAATATTTGTACACAGTATGGTTATTTATATGAAGTATAAGCACAGAGCTTAGATATATTTTGGTGTTTCATGACTTGTCCTTAAGAAATTATATCCCATGACAAAAACACAAGAAAAAAAAAACACATACAAATTAAGATAGTAAGATGAAATTTGGTATAAAGGAAATAGTATACTCATGAAATAGTACCCTATTGAAATTTAGAACAATCGAATTAAAAATATTTACCATTTTCAACAGTTTTTGTTCATACCTCTTGTGTTATCCCGATTGTAGTCATTGCTATTATCAAACTGGGAATACGGCTGAACGAAGGGTTCCTTCACTCGCACAAGCACAGAGGATTAGGGTGTCCGGTGACCTACCCCCCAAGCCACCCGTATGAGTTACAAACTGGGTTTCACTTTATAAAACTTTAATTTATTTTATTTTATATTTGAAAATGAAATATAATATATTTTTATCCTACACATAATTAATTACAAGAAAAATGAGACCAAACAACGTATAATTTACTGAATTATGCCCCAAAATAACGATGTTTTTATTTACAATATTTACGTACTTAATGTTTACTTGATACGTATTTTATCACGATGTATATAAATACAAATATATCATTTTGCATTTTTTGAAAAATATTTGTACATTTTCAATATTAGAAGGGAATTTTTAACTGTTTCAAACACTATTCTCTGCATTACTGTTCCTTAGATGAACAAATGTTAAATTTACAAAAACAAATTATGTAAATGTCAATTTACAGTTTTAATACACATTTATTCATACACAGCTTATGACAATTTAAATAATAAAGGAAAAATTGTGTTTTATACTATTATTATATTGTGCTCCTTTGTTTCATTAAAATCAAAAAAGTTCACATTTTTCAATAAGGTATATACGATAGTGTTGTTTATTCACACTTCTTAGTCATCATACTGTCATTCATTTTGTAGAAAACATTGATGATTTTGGTTTCTACTAAAGCAGTGGTTCCCAACTCACTCCGGGCCGCGGACCACTTTACTTGACATTAATAGTAGCACGGACCACCATTGATATATATATATATATATATATATATATATATATATATATATATAATTATATAGTTTCAAAGGCAATTAAAAAAAAAACATTAATCATAAGCAAATTGTTTATTTTTAGAACATTTTAGCAACAGTTACATTTTCATTAGAATACTAGTTGAAATAGAAATTAAATGTTCTCATTGCACATAAAATATTTTTTAGGAATTATTTTAGTGAGACTTCTGAGCTCGAATCTGTTTTACTAGTTCAGGAATTCTCGGTGAATGGTTCTTGCTCAGTGCTAGTCGCAGGTCGCTGCCTAAGCTCAGCCGATTTCTTTGTTTATTTTTTATTAACAGCAAAGTTGAAAAACCTTGCTCGCACAGGTAGGTGGTTGAAAATAGCACAAGGTCCCTAAGTGCTATTTTCCGGGCGTATGGGTATGAAATGGCCTTTCGACACCACAGCTCTTCCAAATCTGTGCCACTTTCAAATGTGTCCTTCAAATCATTGTCATTTTGCAGTTCAATCAACTCCTCTTGGATATCGTCGGGAACATGTGTGACTTTACAGCTGAAAGGATTTAGAATCATTTTTTTAATTATCTGTGTGTCTTTGTCGTACTCAGGAAAGTATCGTGAAAATTCTGCTTTAAGCGTTCCTAAATGTGTGAGGATGTTTGGTAGAATTTTATCCACATGAGAAGAATAGCTCTTGTTGTCCGCCAGATGTTTCAAAGTCGGGAAGGATTGAAAGTTTTGCTCTTCAATCTTTTTCATCCACAGATCAAGTTTGCACAAAAACGCATGGAGTTTGTCCTCAAAAACAAAAATGTTACCAACACCCTTCAACTTGTCATTTCCTGATCCTTGAAGCTGCAAGTTCAGTTGGTTCAAATGTCCAAAAACATCTACTAGGTGCGCAAGTTGCACCTCAAAAGTTGGATCACACAAATCCTCCAAGAATCGCTGCATTTTTGTTTCAATAAAAAACACTTTCAACTCTTCTCTCAACTCAAATAAGCGCTCCAGCATATTTCCCTTTGAAAGCCAACGCACCTCAGTATGAAAGAAAAGTGTTTCGTGTTCAGAGTCTAACATTGCACACACCTTCTTGAAAACACGACTGTTGAGTGAGCTTCTTTTGACTGCATTGATCATATTTATGGCCATCTCCATTGCACTTTTTAGGCTCTCTGGCAGTGTCTTTGATGCCAACGCTTGACGATGGATCATACAGTGCATAGTTACTGTAGCAGGGTTCTTCTCCTTTACCAAGGCTGCCAATCCTGAACGTGATCCCAGCATAGCAGGGGCTCCGTCTGTACAAAATCCCGCTAGCTTATTCCAGTCAAGGCCATACTTTTCTAAATTATCACAAATTATTTTCATTACGTCTTTGCCCTTAGATGTGGTCTCCAAATCTTGAGTAATTAAAAGGTCTTCCTTGAACGTACTGTTGTCGCCCAAATAACGAACAAAAACTAGTAATTGACAGCACTGCGTAACATCAGTAGTTTCGTCACATTGCAAACTGAAAAATGGAGATTTTTTTAATTCAACAATTAATTGTTCTTTAATGTCGTTACTCATTGTATCAATTCGTGTTTTAATCGTATTATTAGATAGGGGGATATCCTGCATTTTTTTGGAAGCTTCAGTCCCCAAAACTTGCTCGACGGCTTTAATTATACATGGTTTAAGAAGATTTTCGCCGATGGTGTGTGGTTTCTTAGCCTTAGCAATCAAGTGCGCTACTTCAAAAGAACTGAGAGTAGTTTTTCTGACTGTTCATAAGCTGTCCCAGATTTGCCTAATTTCATTTTCTTTAAATTTTCCAGTTTACCTGCGAAGAATTCAGGTGGCCGGTCACTCAGGTTTGCATGATTTGTCTTCAAATGACGTTCCAATTTTGCGGGTTTCAATGCCTCGTTGCTGAGAACGGCTGCACAAATTACGCACTGAGGTCTAACCTCTTTGTTCACTTCAATCGACGTAAACCCGAATTTAATATAATCACTATCATATTTCCGCTTTGGAGGCATACTGAATGCAAATAGTAACAATCTCAACAAACACTATAAAACTTAGCACATAAATCAAAACGTTCAAAAGGATAGAAAGTTGTAGTTAATGTAGTGTAGTTGTTGACCTATTCGACTCACGCTCACGACTGAAGACAGCAAGTTGCAGACTACACCTGCCACCACCCCCACCAGTTTGGATCCCACTCCCACCACACACTCCCACCATACCGGTCTACCGGTCTACCTTATTCCGTCTATCTCCGCCGTATCGAACTTGTTAACTTAATTTAGTTTTTTTTTTTTTTAATTACATTTTACTCAATAATTATTTATTTCTTCTAAGTCCCTCGCGGACCACTTTCAAGGCTCTCGCGGACCATCTTTGGTCCGCGGACCACCTGTTGGGAACCAATGTACTAAAGTAAATGATACATTGTTTGGTCTCATTTTTCTTGTAATGAAGTGTAGAATAAAAATATATTACAGATTTTATTTTAAAATATCAAATTAAATAAATGAAAGTTTGATCAAGTGAAGCACAGTAGGTAACTCATGCGGTTGGCCCACGGCAGGTTCCGGCCAGACTTAATAATCTGCGCGCCTGTGTGTGATGGCACGTGCGTTAAAGTGAGGCGATCCTTCATCCAGCCGCTTTTTCCGTTTTATAATAGTATAGATTTCAATTCTGCATGTCATTGTATCAATCCTAACTCTCTAAAATGACAAAGACCAAAGTTATTGTCAAAATTTAACTAACTCTAACCTCCAAGAAAATGCGATATTCGTATAGTGATGAGATCCGTAAGGCGAGTCAAGACAAGAGCGAAGCGAGTGGATACTCATTTCCAAACTTACAACTTAGAAGCCCGCTAGAGCTAAATACTGACACGAGCAAATATAATGGAAACTTTTTAATATATACACATCCACAAGGCTATTTAGGGCCTTCCCGACATCAATAAACTAGTGATATACACAATTACGAAGTTAAAAATCACTTTGTAACAACTGTTTTAAACAACCCTAATGAGGACGACCCCTTGATCTATTCCAGCCAAGTTCTACGTACCAACTCTTAAATATTCTATTTGTAATACATTATATTTGTACATTGTGGGGCTGAGTAGGTACCATGGTTGATCTCATAATATCACTGTTTATAATAATTTTATTTAGACTATAAATCGTTAAGTTTAATTTATATCATAATTCACTTTTTCCTCGTATTATTAATCCATTACAATGCTATTGAATTTCCACACAATGTCCCTATAACTATTAGAATAGACTTAAGGGAATAGCAACTTTCAATAATAGTAGTCTGCAAACTTTATTATTATAACCAACTACTGTAGAAATTTAAATTGTCGAATTTTGAAATAATTAAAATATATAATGACAACGTCGTAAATTGAACAATATAAAAACGAAAGCTAAAGTTATTAGAATTTACCGTTGATTAACAAATATTTGGGACTTCAAAAATAATAGCCGTGTCATAAATTCTTACAGCCAGTCACACACTACTCACGAATATGTCTGCATGTAGCGATCGAATGTTAGGATGAATGTTTGCCTACAATCGGACGTTATCTGTTAACAAATATTAATATTTAATATCATTTTTTTTGTGATCTCACAAACTGTTTGTGGATGCTTAAAGTGTTCATTCTTATATTTTACCTACCATTTTTGTTCCATAGTCTGTATCAATGATGCACTAAATACTCTAGTGTGCTGCAATAATTTCGGTTATTCAAAATAGATAGAAAAATCTAATAACATATTTATGATCAAAATTGGCTTTAATTAAATAGCCATTAAATTTAAATCTTTCTCACAATTTTCTGCTCCCCACAAAGAAAAAACAAATTTCATATTCGAGTTTGGATTATAATTACATTTAATTTAGAAAATACTCCAACTAAATTTTGAAATTACGTAAAAAATATTATTCTGCTACGTTTTAAACTCTTGGTCAATGAATGGAAAAAAAATGTATTCAGGTTTGGTCTAATTACAAAAACGTGGATACAGTGGATAATTTTCTAAATTATAATGACCTCATTTTAGACTCCAAAAGTTCTATTTTTAAAGGCATCAAGAGAAAAAACAAAAGGCTCTATGTATCATTGATAAACTTGTCACAAAATATTCCACCATGTGTGTACACAAAAATTAATTCACCACGTTTTGTTATCGTGGATAAACTCTTGCTATTAAATGATAAACCTAGAATATAAAAATGACAAGGGTTAGTACATTCTAGGACTATGTTAATATATGATCATTGCCAAACTATCTAATTCGCCCTGAAACAAAATGAAAACGAACCAAAACTAAACGTCACCGAAAATGTCGGAACGTAGCTTTCAACAAAAATGTGAAAATGACTATAAATCACACCTTTGAAATATATTTAAATAAGCTCTACAATTGGTTAGTTTGTGTCATAATCACGACCTCAGAGTAAATCGTATTTAATTTAATTGATGGTCCAAGTTCATTTATCTTTTTGTCAATTATTCCTAAACCATGTAATTTTTCACTAAAAAAAAATCTACACTTTAGACTTAAATTTAAACTAAATCAGCAGAGATTCTTTTGAGAAATTGCGTATTTTATAACAGTCCCATGATAGATTTTGTTTGTTTTTTACCGATAACTTACAGAACCTACATTTTTGGAGAGGTGGTGACAATTAATTTTTTTTAAGGCTATACTTGTGTAGAATTTGATAAAAATCTTAACAATACATTTTGAAAAAAGTCGTAATATTGTGTTTATTATAGCAGCTATTCAAAAAATTTAAATTATGAAATAAATGGGGAAAAAATCCAAGCTTTTGGGCGGTAAAGCACTGTACAGACGACAGACAAATATCGTTCCAAAAACCACAATTATTTAATCTCAAAACAGACATATCCGACATAATTTTATGCTATGTATATACGAAAAGGAAACATTGTAAACTTTTAACCAAAAAATGTAGCTGTCATCTAAAGCTGAACCTTAGCGATCAAAACATCTAAAATCGCATCACTATGATCACTGTTGCACATATTTTTAAACGTTTTATTTGGTCATCCCTAGCAAAAATTCTTGTGTTTCGCTCTTAGGTCCTAATACAGTCTGGGACTACTAGACTTTTTAATGATTTTTTTTTATCACTTCATGTGATATTTACATGTTCTAAGTTTATCACTTATTTAACGAGACGGTATTCACATAATTTATTATTGTTTATTGTTTTATCCCCAAAATAAAAAAAATGCAGGAATAAATTAGAGCAATAAAATTATCTATGTGTCATTACCCAATAATTTTTTTAAAAAAAACTATTCTTTGGGTACGAAACATTTCTTGCTATTGTGCTTCCAAATTTCGTAGCATATAAATAAACACCTGTAAGAAAAATTGGCCGATGAAATAGAATACATATTTTGTGACACACTGACATGTGGAGATTTTAAAAATTGTGTCAAATTCAAATGTAAGCATAATCTATTTTTATTCATTCATAATAGATGTTTCCATATATCAATTCTTTACAAAACGACAACATCATTAGTGATACATGTCTATGCACTGCTAGGATTACGTTTGTTTGATATCGTATTGGATACAATCCCGCATGTGTCGGGAAAAAAATACAACTAAATGGATAGTACAAAATGTAGATAAGATTAACATATTCACTCCTTAAATACAGGGAGAGTATTATAATAGTATAATAATAATAACTACTTTTCTTTACTTTCAAACATTATATGCAATACTGAGAATCAAACAAAAACCACATCTAATGTGTCAAAAAATCTATTAACAAAACTTTTAGATAGATCCAATTTTTATAAAACAGGAATTACTAGTTTTGATCTTAGGAAATCATCTCCATTAAATTTCATTGGTATTTTTACTCTGTGTTATGCATCGTTATGTGAAATATTTGGCAATGATTGGGTAACTTACATTAAACTATCGGTGATTTGACCAATATATTAAGCTTCAAAGCATATTTAATCAAGTTTCAGAATAACCCTAACACATACTCAAGTAAACTGTACAAACAAAAAATTACATTAAGTTTTGTACATCCCCATCCAAAAAAAACCAAATGTCATCACCATCTCACAGAAAATATCAATATTCTACTGAGAGACGAAGTGAGGGGGAAATATGTTTTTATTTTAAAATTTTTTTTTTCCTTTATAATTTAATGGTATAAAGAACTTGATATGATGTCATAGGAAACTTTGGAAATATGTACAATAAAATATATTTTTCTTAACATATATATTTTAATGGAGCCTGAATTTGCTTTGCTTGTGCCACAATCTATCACAAAGCAAAAATTGTATATTTGGTCGAAATCGAGTTTTTATATTGACAACTGTGAAAGTATGTTTAATTTTCGTGAGTATTATTTTTCATTTACTGCTATTTTTCACACTTATATGGATCATTATTCGTCATATTTTACCAATTTTAGGAAATAGCGTTTTTATAACACCTAATGGTTGATTTTTTGTATTGAAATGGAATACTTTTATTACACTCTCATAACTTCCGAACCACCATTTTTAAGGAGATGCAACTAATTCCTTTTGTTAAATATGATCAAAATCAAAAGAGCGGATTAGAAAAAATCGTAATTTCGATTTTTTCGTTTTGGAAAAAATGGGGAAATAGTTTCTTTAGGTGTTGTCATAATATGGCCCATATAGTCTGCAGTGTATAAGTTATGTAACAGACAAACATTTTCCAAAAATCTTCTTTTTTTAGTCACGTTTTCCATATTACGTCTATGTAAATAGTAAAAGAATGGATTTAAAGTCTGGTGATATGGAAGAGTTCTAAAATAAGCTAAACTGAAAAGGTTACCAATGAAGAAGAATAATAGAAAGAAGACAATTAGTTCAAAGTTTAAAGGAAAGACGAATTAATTTTAATGGACATACAGTAAGACATGAATAGTTATTAAAACGATTATTGAAAGAAAGGTGAAATGAAAAACCATCGTGGGAAAGAGCTATTACAATATAAATTATGGAAGATGAAGTTATAAACTATTTTTAATATTAAAAACAAAAACA
Source organism: Aphrophora alni (assembly GCA_963513935.1). Taxonomy (NCBI): domain Eukaryota; kingdom Metazoa; phylum Arthropoda; class Insecta; order Hemiptera; family Aphrophoridae; genus Aphrophora; species Aphrophora alni. The sequence goes on from OY740770.1 coordinate 110,862,727, forward strand.
TAAAATAAACAGTATTGGAAGGTTGATATTTTCAAAACTGAAATTTGTTGAAGACATTATTTTGTCATAAAAAACGTAATTTAAACATTTGTAGCAAAATGCATTTCAGGGGTATATATATATATATATATATATATATATATATATATATTTTAACAGTGTGCAAAATAATAAATAAAAGAGGTAAATTTAATATTTTAATTACAAACAAAAAGGTTTTTGTAATGTAAAACGATTCTAAATAACCCATCACTCATAAAGATGTACATTATGTAAATCCTATAATAACTCATCCATTCAGTACCATTATAAATTTGTTTATATATGTCAGAAATTAAAAATAAATAATAACTAAAGAATCCAAATAGATATCAACATTTAAAATAAACAAATTCATCAAAAATGTAGCATAGATCTTCTTTTCATCTTTTAGTATGGTATTTAGGAATCTTTAACATGTAACAATTTAATTAAATCATAGTCAGATCAAGGATAAGCCCAGAACCAATATAGTACTTTTTAGAAGAGCCACAGTAAATATACAAAAAAACATAACAGGATATCCTGTAAGACGGAGGATTAAAGTAAGTAAGAAATAAAGGATAACAATTTATTAAAAACTAGACTTGAGATGCCAACTGAATAATGACTCTAGTGTATAGCAATTCTTTGAAAAAAATGGGAAACAGACAAAGACCAACAATCTATCACTAAGATTATAATATATAGTGTGTGTGTGTTATATTATTTCCTTACAACACAAATTCTAAAACGACCATTATGCACATTCAGTCTCCATCAACACAGGATTCAATAATAAACTGTTACAACGAAGTGACAATTAATCAAAGGTAAACAATACAAAATATCAATTTTTCTGTTTTTTTTAAATTAAGAATATCGAAGTTATAACATAATCATAAAACATAGTTCTTTCTTGTAAAATTTTAGTAATCCATAATTAAGTTATAATACATCCAAATTTGTAAAGCCTTTGATAACACGCTTGTAAAATAACTGTGTACTTTCTATGTTTCAAAAAGGTAACCTCACTTATAGTTTATTCATGTTTTGTTTGTTTTCAATTTAATCAATACTGTTTCCTTCAATCTCATATTTTATTTCAGCTTTTATATATAATAAATGATATTATTTCAACTTTAATATTATGTATGACTGGGGGGGGATATACTATTTGTGACTGGAGGGAGGGGGATTAAAAATCCACCCATGTTAATTTTGTTAGTGTGTTTTTTGGTACGTGACTGAATAAACTTTGTACTGAAAAAGAGAACAATATATCTTAAAATCAATATACAGGGTGTTTCGAAAAATCGTTCCGAAATATTCAGGAGCTAATTCCTCACATCAAAACCAATAAAAAATTATATAAACATATTTCTAAAGTGTTTAGTTTTCTACCAGGCATTTTGTGTTTTTAACAAAAGAAATATATCTTTTTAACGGTAATGATATGGAGTTGAAATTTTACATGCTACTTGGTGTTATAAAGACACAATTTTTCATTGGTTTTGATGTGAGGCATAAGGACCTAAAGTTTTCAAACAATTTTTGGAAACAACCTGTATATATATATATATATATATATATATATATATATATCATAGTTCTCAAAATCCAAAGAAGAAAATGATTTATCTATAAAACAAAACAAGAAATCGATTTCATGAACATCTTAAATCCATTTCATGACATAAATTACAATTAATTGTTTTATTAAAATGTTATTTTTTTAATTAAATTTAAGGATATACCACAAAGTTAAAAAACTAAAACAACACTGTACACCATGTTACAGCGAATATAAAATCGTGTGCAAACTTTAACATCTGGCAACCTTACATTTAATTTTAGCCACATACAAACAACGAAAATTTTGGAAGAAAACTCTCAATTTATACGCTTACACAACTACTACAGCTTAAAGTAGTATTTCCCTGTTCATATATAAAAATCATAAGGTAATAATCATAATTTAAGATTTCTACAAGTTATATTTTGGGTATTAATGTGAACAAATTATTTCCTCACCAATTTATTTTTATATTTCTATAAATAAGTTACAAGATCAGTTTCGTTCTGGTATTTGGTACCCATAATAAAGTAGAAATAATTTAATAAAGATACTGCCGTGCAGATTTAAATAAGGAGTTCACAAGAAATGGCCCTACAATTAAAAGCAATTAAAAAATACAAAGAAAAGACCCAGCTCCCAAACTCCATAAATTATGTAAAAATTATGCGGGTGTAATAATATGGAAAAAAAAGGTAGGCCCCTACTTGCTACGATTAAGACAGCACCAATGAAAATGTGAGAAACATTAATTTTATATTTTTTGTATCTTTTACCTTTTAAAATAACTATTTAAATAATTTTTTACGGATTCTTAACGTTTGGGGTACAAAATACCATTTCAAAAAGCGGAAAAATCAAGTTAAAAAAATAATGCAAAAATATATTATATATTATGATAGTATATCCTAGTCGACGAAAATATTTTAATCGAGTCATTTATAACGTCTTGCTACTGGTGTACCTTGATTTCTATTTAAAGAGCTGTGACAGATATTCACATTTTCTTAATGTATTACTTACAGATTCATATTTAAATGTACGATTTAGTTCCACCACTTTTGATAACATATTACAAATTACTGTTCAAAAAAAAAAAAAAAAAAAAAAAAAAAAAAAAAAAAAAAAAAAAAAAAACAGCGTTAGATGTGTATACTTTCGGTTGTAAGGAATACACCTAATGAACTGATGTATATGATGTAACTGATGTATATGATGACAAATGTATATCATTTAATTTCTTTTCTTTTAAATAACCGATTGCCTATCAATTTTGAAAATACCCTCATGTAAATCCATGAGGCTTCTCCACATCTTTAAACACAAATATGTTTCATATGAATGGATTTATACCAATTTATTCACGGGCTCCAGGACTAAAACTACTTCCCACTTTAACTTATTGAGCTTATAAATCAGATTCAAAAATTTAGCCACGGATTTAAAACACAGGTCAAATTATTAGTCCAAGAGAAAGTTAAAAGGAAGGAGTTTAAACTTTGTAATTTTTTCAATTTGTAAAAAAGCTTAAAAACTGTGCACAAACACTTACACATACCAGAAACTATCCAGAAACCAAATACTAATCAAACAAAAATGTCACTTTCGTAGCTGTCACTCAAAAATAATATAAACTGTAGATTGAATAATTATGAGAAAACCCTTCATTTCTAACAATCAACTGTAAAACCGAGCTCTTTATACGGGCATAAGAGATTAATGACACATTTCTACAGATATCACTTCCTGTCAATAGTATATCACAATTCCATAAACGTTTACACGTAATTAGCTATTCAGCAAACGTACTTGAGAACATGAAATTTACAAACTAGACCAATTCAGCAAAGAAATATTGATGGATAACTATACGATCAATTTCCAGATGAATTGATAAAACTTGTAGATCCTTAAAGAAAAGTCACGTGATAGTTGTATTCAATAAAAATAGATGTGAGGTTTAAAAGTGTTGTAAAAATTTGATAGAATTTTGATTAAAGAAATAAAACCCAACTAATAATCATTTGGAAATAATAAACTGAATGTTTGCAAGTTCTGAAATATATAAAAACATTTCGAATCTGTTAAAGTTAAAGCCTAGTGAAATATGTGAACAGTATTATTGTGAATTAAAGGTCCTTCTCATAATATATTATGTAAATATATTTCTATATGTGTTAGTAATTAGCGACACTTTTTAAAAAGGTAAATAATGATTTTTAATTTACAAAAAATATATAATTAGTCGATAAATGTATTTGTTTAATATCGAAGGAAGGCAAAACTATAGTATATTGGTACATACAAAATGAATGGTAAATAATGTGGGACAAAAATCTGGATAATAGTTCACGCTATTTGGAATCAAATCGATTACATCCTACGTCACTTCGTTACTGAGATACATATTTTAACAGTTTTTTTAGGAAAAACGTGACTTTTCAGTTAAAATTATTATTTTTTTCACTTTATTTTTCATCTAGCAAGTAAAATGACCCCATTTCCAAAAAAAAACATTAATTTCCCTGTATGACTGAAACAACACCGTTTTTTGATACTGAGAACATGCAAATACTGATAATGCATGCATCATTTACAAGCCCTCAAACATGAAAAAATTTAATGTTTTGAAATCTTTGTTAACATTCAAGTTTGTTCTACAAACAAACGACTACACCTATAGGTGTTCAAATTTTACAAAAATTATTTCTTTTCATAAGCTATCTAACGATATAAGCAAATTACTAATTTACTTTTTTATTCACAGAGTTATTGGGTCCAGAATGTCAAAAGTCATTCCTCAGTTCTCAATTATAATACTGTATTTAATTATATATATATATATATATATATATAAATTGTTACTCAGCATGGAGGTAGGCTGGTAATATCTCTACCAAAAGAAAGATATTGTCCACATTGTTAGAAATAACCATTATCAAATTTAGTGATCTGATCAAATAATGATGACAGTTTATGCAAGTTTTCGACGTATTCTTGCATTAACTGGGAGCAGGTAGTTCTGGATATCTTAGGCGAAACTCTTCCTCAGCTAAAGTTTTGTACAAAGGTTTTTTCCCATTACACGAACCATAAATAAAATACACTTTAGCATATTCATTATTTGTAAATCGCGCATTATAAATATGCCTTAAAAAAGTCTAAACACTAAAAACACTAATTAAGATCATAACTGTACAAATAATCGAGCACTTTGACTGGGATAATGTAACAGAACTATTCATTTTCTCTTTCATTTTAATTTACGACAAGAAAGAAGATGTATATCAGGGCCTGACAAATTAAACATATAAACCAAATGCTATATATACATTTTAGTCCTATTCTTTTCAGTGATCGATTGTCACATCATTATTTGACCAGATAACTAACCTTGATAACAATTATTTCTGAAAATGTAAACATTCTTTTTCTTTTGGTAGTAAATTATTACCAACCTATTTTCATTGCTGAGTAACAATTTGCTTCAAAAATAATTGTAAAAATATTATAATTGACCCGTGTTGAATGTCAATTAGAGAACCAAAATCTAAAATTACTTTCATATTTAATCACGACTTTTGACTTTCTAGACCCAATAATTATATGAACAAAAAAGTAAATTATTAATTTGCTTATACCGTTGGTGGAAAGCTTATGAAAAGAAATAGTTTTTATGAAATTTGAACACCTATAGGTGTAGTCGTTTGTTTGTAAAACAAATTTGAATTTTAACAAAGATTTCAAAACATGAACTTTTTTTATTTTTGATGCTTGTAAATAATGCAAATTCTTAGTTTCAAAAACTATGTAGGATCTGACTTATAGGAATTTAAAGCCTTTTTTTCGGAAATCAGGTCACTTTACTTGCTATATAAAAAATAAAATGAAACAATTAACTTTTTAACTGAAAAGTCACGTTTTTCCCTAAAAAACTGGGAAAATATATGCTTGACACAAAGCTATGTAATATGAGGTCAATTTGTAGTCAAAATGATGTGTACTATTACCCAGATTTGTTTGGCACATTGTTTTCCATTCATCCTGTATACTATAGGCTTAGTACATTGCCGAATGAAGGTAATTTTACACTATACACATATAATACGACTTTATTTTAATTCTCTAAGAAGGTAAATTGTATCTTTGATTGTACATTATTTTTTAACTCACTGTGTATACATTAAAAGATTAACTATTTGTATCTCAACCCCTTATAAAATTAGAATTTTAAAATACAAAAAATATAACGTAATTTTTTAATGTATTAGATTGAATAGTATGAAATGCATGTGTGAAAGTGACATTACATAACGTAACAATGTTTTTGATTTATAAATTAGTAAACTCCTTAATAAATTATATCTGTGTTTAGATTTCTCTTGTTCATTCATAATAACCTCTATCATATGCCAAATCAAAATGTTATAACAAGAGCTAGTGTAATTGCTGTGTAAAGGTTAGAGGGTAAATAGGTCGTAAAATTGTTTTGGATAAAAATCGTAGTTTATATATTTATAGCTGACAAATTTCGAGGGGAAATAGTAGTTTATAGTTTATCAAATTGGAGGGGTATTTTCATAGGTTTAATTACAAACCAACATGTTTTTCTTGCGACATTTATGTATATCATATTATTAATTTTATATTAGTTTTTGGGGGTATATTGAAAGGGGAGGGAGATCCAAGGGTATTTTAATGTATTGTTTGTAAATTTTGCGTAAATCCAGTTTATACTGAAAACAACGATAATATATCTCGAATCTAGGTCTCAATTTAAACAATTCAAGAAAGAAAAATTCCAGAACACATTTTAAAATAATTATTAGTTGACAAAACATTTTAATGTTTAGGAGTTATTGTATTTGAGACCACTCCCAAATACATAAAACACCCTAATGATAGCGTTCCAAGTTCAGTACATAGAAAAATAAATGCAAACTTTTTTAAATTTTTAATTTAACTTTTTTAAATCTATGCCATGGCAAATTTTTAAGACAACTAAAATTTAAAATTTGTAGAAAACATAAAATCATTACAATGATTGACTGTTTTCAACTTCTTCAACTTAAATAAGTGTTTCCCCCACCTGTTCATATTTACGTAACATTAGGCAATACAATTTAATAATGTGTTTTCTACAAATGATAGTTTGAATGTTTATAAACAATCTTCTGTCTATTATATTAATTCCATTACTTTTCGATGAGATGTTGGTAACGTTGAGGATGGTAAGATTCGTCCTAGTATTAAGCACCTTAACGAAGGTATTAAACAAAACGAAATAAACATATTTTAACTACCTTATACAGAAATCTACAAAACCAAATTTATATTATCTAGAATAACAGTTTTCCCAAAAAGTCTTTACAAAATGTCTATGATAAAAATTGCAAATTCTTAATAGTCGTAACTTTTTATTGAATTTGTTTAATAATTACCACAAATGTAAAACAATCTAACTATTCAGAGTTTCCAGTTCCTAGGCAATAGTGTGTAAATCAGACACATGTATGCAACGACAAATTTGAAAAACATTGCAATTTACGATTCGTAAAAAAAACAAAAAAAAATATTACAACACTTGACAGTTTCCAACCGCTTCCTCTTAAAGTAGGTAGTGTTTTCCCACCTGTTCATAACTTAGGTAATATCAACTATTAAAAGTATTTTTTTAAATTATAGTTTAAATGAATACCTAAATCAGTTTATCTTTAAGTTTCAATAATACAGCAATCTTGTGACTAATGATCATTCCATCATGATATTGTACACCTTCAATTTAATTTTGAATAGATTATACATCGACTTTCATTGAGGAGGTCTTGACTCACTCGCTGAGTAACAACAATAAACAATAATCCTCCCCCTTCGCCATTTTGGATTTATTACACATAATGATACTGTACAACCGTTGTACTGATGTCATTTTAGAATTATCATTTATGTGTTATTTAAGAAACATGAAAATGTTTTATTTTTGGGGGGAACTAGTATATTTAGTTTTAGAAAAAAAGTGAGGAACCTTTTGTATTTAAAATCTGTTAATCATTGGATAATCGTAGTGGTTTATTATAGAAAAAGAGAAACATTATGTATATAAAAATATATATTTCACTAACTTAAAAAATAAAATTGTTTCAAAGTTTACTACTAAGTAAATACATGAATTGAATTCATATAGACTCGCTAATGTCAACTGGATTTAACATTTCACCTCCTTTATAAACTATTAAAATCATAATTAAAAGCAGTTATTGTATCATTTACTAACATTTCACACATCAAATTTTCTTTGTTAAATAAATACAGCAAATTAATAGAAACATTATAATAAGATCGCGTGCGAGATGCAGTATGATTTGATTGAGCAATTTATATATTTATTGAAAAATTATTGAGTTTGTGTACGTTCAAAGGATAAAATGAATTGGGAACCGAGTCAACATCAACGAGTGGTTGACTAGATTGTGGTAAGGCGTTCTTTGTTTCGGGAGCAACTAGTGTTAGCAAGGGTTGAAACAGGTTAAGCCCCCCAAAGATCGATCAATACAGTTAATATAATAGAAAATAATGTACAAAATATATTGAAAATACAGTTAAATTGATATTTTTTACACTATATACATATTAATAGCACTTTATTTTAATTCACTACGATGGTAAATTGTACCATTTATTGTACTTTAAAAAAGTTAAAATACGTTGTTCTTTAACTTACTGTGTATAAATGTGAAAAGAAGAAGGGCAGCGAATAGTTGTGGAATCATCCTGCCAGGGCAAGATTAGCTGGAGCTGCTCCTGGAAGCTGAGAAGGGGTCCGCCATCTCTTCCCTCAGCCAAGGCATAACTGCGAGTGAGACCAAATTGCAAACCCTGTAGTGCGCAGTCGTCAACCACCTCCCACGCCTCAACAATCTTAGTAACCTGTAATTAAATTTTTATTTTAACTTATTTCTGTTATTTTTTTTGGTTTAAATAATTACATGAATTGTGAAAATATGATGAATAATTTAAGGGGTAAAGACCGTTTGAAATAACGGGTTATACAGGGTATCCAGAAATTGTATTCGAGGTCGTCAGGTAAACGTTGAAATCTGGGTTGTGACCTAGATCTTCGTTAACATAAATTTTAACACAAGAACGCCCTTGTTAGCTGAAGTATGAATTCACAATGAATTTAATATATTTAATAAGTTTTAAAGTTAGTCGATTTAATGTTATTTGTTTCAATATTTAATTTGTACTACTGTGCAACATTGTTCGTTAATATGACCTTGACCTGGCTTTGTTTTGATTGTTTATGAAGTTTTTATGGCCCAAAAAAAAGTAGTAAAATAAACTACTAACATTTTATTTTACAAATATCGTATTTTTTTTTTTTTTTTTTTTTTTTTTTTTTTTTTTTTTTTTTTTTTTTTATTTTTTTTTTTATTAGTAGACGATCTCTGCGCTCGTTAAAGATATAACAAACTTTAAATGAGTAATATACCTAATTTATTTTGTTCGACATAATATTATAAATAAAAGGTAATAAAACATTGCTCAAAATTACTCATACCCATCCATCAAACCAAGTAGGCCTACAAACCAAAAATAATGTTAGTCATGTCCCTCTAAAAATGTCTGAAAAATATATAAAATTCTTTAATATGAGTTTTTCGCCATTTATTTCTTATAAGAGATAAGTTCGAATAGAAACCTCCTAATTAAAAACTCTGTGATTATTTAATTTTAAATGTTTTAAGACATTACCTAACCTAGCTTTGCTTATGCTATAAATGCGTCAAACGTAAAACTCCTTGGAATCGAGTTTTTAATGACGGTAGTCAAGATTCCATTAACTTCAGATTTTACATTAGTTCAAGTAATCTTCACATTTGAACGAAATCGGTAGAGCTCTATAACCGAACTTCGGAGTTTTAACTATAATTAACAACCCTCAATTTTACATGTTTCTAGTAATGACGACCAATACATTTTGTTTAGGTCCTAGAGAGGTACAATTTAGCAAGAATTGGGTCAAAATCGATTAAACGATATTGAGAAAATTGTAATTTGAATTGTAGTCTTATAGTATTACTTACAAATTGTGAGTTAACGAAAAATTGGTGGACGCATCCTTTTTGGGGGTTCAGAAAATCTCAAACTGTCATATCCGAACATTCATTTCTGACCCACCTTATAACTTTCTTTATAGACTCCATTACGTATATGTGATAAAGAAAAAAGATTACAGTTCATAATATGGTTTAGACGAAATTGTCGTTCGATTGCTGAACATCACTTTCGGCCTTACCTCAAACATTATAACCTAAGGAACATAAATGGGGTTTATCACACGAGGAAAGGTAGCAACTATATGTAAAACCGGAGACCGTTTCACTATCCAGGAGGTCAGTGTTTCTAAGAGCCCAATAGATAGAAATACATATCTGAAGGTAACTAAACGAGAATTTTTCCGAAAACTCTCTAATCGTAACTATGTGTATTTCATTTGAATATTTCAATTAATAATCGAACAATATAATGTATCTGCAAATAAGTTATACGATTTAATGAATAGGAATATAAAAATAGTAAAGAACGTAGGTTTCCTATGATATTGATAAAACTAAATTTATCCACTAAGCCTACATGAATGGGAGCGAGGTATTCATGTAATTCTCAGAATATAGTTTTAAGGTGACGAGGAATAAGTACGCTTATTTATTAGAGTTTATTTTTCACTCGCGTTATTAAATACTCAGCATTCATAAATTTATACAGTTTATTCAATTGATTAGATAGGTTTACCATCGATGATAATTTATAAAGTTCAGTTTAGATACTAGTTGACTGAAATACACATAAATCACTTTTCGCCTGGGTGGGACACTAATTTTATTACTTAAAAAACTGTTCTTAGAAGCATTTTAAGGTTATACAAACTTGTTTCTATTTTGAGATGAGCATAATTTTGTGTTAACAATTTGTATTTCAAAATGTTACTGTTTTTTAGTTGTTTTTTTTTTTTTTTTTTTTTTTTTTTTTTTTTTTTTTTTTTTTTAATAAAGCCGTTTCTAAATATATAACTCCTACGGAAAAGTTAGTTGTGAAGAAATTTGTTCATTATTATAGTGCAATGAAAGTGAGATGGGGTCCAAGTTGATTTGTTTATAAAGTTAAGTGACTACATCATCTTATAATTACTTTCGAATATATAAGTTATTGATAGATTTTAATAATACTATCAATAAGAGATGTTAAAATATGAATAGATATTGTAAAAGTATCAAGATAAAATTATCTAAAAATTCAAATTTTTATGAAATCGTGTAATAAAAAATATAGGTTTATTTTTAAAATATTTTGTCTTACGCCCTTTAGGGTGAGAGCACTTTTTTGGCGTGCAAATGTTTACTGTATAAGTGTAGAGATTTCTAAAATAGTATCAAGGTAAAATTTGATTTTGTATATAATCCTAAAATCCTATAATCCTAAAATTTATCCTATTTTATCCAATTTATCCTATAGGATTATAATCCTATAATCCTAAAATCCTATAATCCTAACCCCTATAATCCTAAAATTTTGAAACACCTTTCGGAGGAAGGGCTTGAGACTTTCAAAAATGGGCTCAAATTTTTGAAATTCTATTTTTTCAAATGTAATCCTATATTTTTTATTACAAAATCGCATATAATATCTAATTTTATTCTTGGTGCATTATTAAAATTTCATTCGTGCATACGACTTAATATTACAAACTCAAAGAACACTCTACCCCAAGGATGATTTTCTTTAAAAATGGGTTAGAGATTTCGATAAATTTTAACCAAATACGAAATTAAACATCCTAAATAGTGGAAATAGTAGTTTACACAATTATGGATAGTTACACGAATAGTTGATCCTAAATAAGCATTTTACGTTGACCTTGTAGATAAAGTAAGTTCTTAAAGAAGCATTGATATAAAACTAAAATTTTTTATAAATGAAAGACAAATTGCTGCCAATCAAAATACGATTTATGATTAATAAAGACGAGTTTATAGTACAAACGAAGCCAGTTACGTTTCTCTATTTATTTCCTTGCTCTTTAAATATAAGTTTTATAAAATTATGAATGTGTCTGGTTCATTTTTACTAATAACAACAGAATTAGCTTATAGAGAGAGCCACACATTTATTTGTTTGTTTAATAATTAATTGTAAGTCCAGTCAAAATATCCACTTTAAGAATTAAACCTAGAAAATATTCGCCATTGATTGAAATTAAAATTTAACCAGGGGAGTTTTGTTTTAATTACGTCTAGACAAAATCCGAAAAACAAATGTATATCATTAAACAATGTAAATAGAACATGGAAAATGTTTTTTTTTTGAGAATGTAGAAAAAAAATAGTAATATTTACGCTTGGCATTAAAAACAAATAAGTCACACACCAAATATACTATGCAAAAACATCACATAAAACTTCTCATTCACCCATCATCAAAACCAAACCTAATCTAACTTAACCAAAATTATTAATTAACAAAAATTTTTGGTTCTATAATTGTTATAATAAAAGTAGAAATGAACAATGGACGCCGGCAATCTGAACAAAAATATTGATATACTTAAATAGGATCTAAACTTGTTTCATTTGTTTCACAATTTCGGGCACGTTCAAAGAGAATTTTTGTTTTTTTTCGTAATATTTTTTGTACTAGTGATTTTACGTACGGGTTTGGATAATCATAACTTTTCACTAAAATTTAAGCAAAATCGGTAGAGCAGATTATGAACAAGTAAGATTCATAAAATATTTACCGAACCCACTTTTCAAAGAGCTGGCGACCAATACATTTTGTTTGAATCGTTAAAGACAACACATGAGTAAAAAAAACTTTGTGTTTTTATTTTTTATGGTAGTTAACCCCCCCCTTTAAATTTATAGTTATTAAAAAGTCCCGAGATATTGCCAAACTAGGCCTTCATTACCAAAGTTTCATTAAAATTGGTCCAGCGCACTACACATACGACAGACAGTTGGCAATCATAATTCGATAAAAAAACTTTTTTAGACACAGAAGATCTCATAACTGATATATCACCAAAAACGTAACAGCGATTTTTAAGCCCATCACATAACATTATCTATAACACGTATATGTGAATTAAAAAAGAAAATTTGTCGAAATATTGTCGTTTTAAAAGTCAAAAATAATGTGAATTTTTTTCTCACATCGATTTTATTTTATATCTCGGAAAGTAAGTTTCTTCAAACTATTCTTATTTTTTGGAAAGTTATCTATTAAAAAAAATTAAATAATTTTTTTTTAAAATTGTATTAATAAAAAAACAAGTATGATTATTATAATACCCTTATGAACATTTCGATGTTTTAGAGGTTTAGAGAGGTCCTCAGAGGTTTAGAGCTAAACTTTCTTAATTCGTTTGTTGTGTTTTTTTGTGGTTCGGGGAATTTTTGTTTTTCTTATTTTGATTATCGCCACGGTGTTCCTTGGACATTTGAACTCTTTGGTATGTAATTTTAATCTTCATATCACAATAAACACTCCCATCCCTAACTTTTTTAAAATGGTTTTTATTTATTTTGAGGTTTGTTTAGAGATTATATGAAACAATTCACCCAGTTAAATTTGTATTGCATTCATTCCAAAGTTCACTAGATGGACGAGATAAGTTTGTGGAACTTTTTTGAAGGTAAATTTTTAATTTGTTCCTGCATACATTTCGCTGATTCTACGTTCACCATGACTGCCATAAAGTTGAACGAGAGATGTGTAAGGTATATTGTTAGGAGATTAATTGGCAGATACGATTGCAATGGAGGCTGCATCCTCTACCTCTTGATCAATACAACAAGGCGCCTGCGCAATAACACCTTCACAATATACAAATATATCAGTAAGTAATAGATATTGTATAACGTTTCAAATACACAAATTGTAGACCTATCCACCTATCCTATATATTGACGACATTTGTGAGACAGTATATATATACAGTGTGTCCAATAAGTAAGATGCCAAACTTTGGGAGATTATTTTGGACAACAACTTTTAGACATACAGTTCTAATAAACATATGTTCAAACTAGTTGGTAGGCGCCATCTAAGTACTTACCCACCCAATCGTATAATCAACTACAAACAGATCTTCTAAACGTAATACTCAAAAGTAGGTTTTTTGGAGCTTATAGGAAATGTTAAATTGTATTGATATATCAAGGAGTATTAAACCAGTACATTACGTTTGTTTAAAACCGTTTCTACACATATTTTCTGAACCTCGTAATTATATATGTCACTATTTTCTTGAATTCGGCTAAGGCCTAAAGGGCCGGATATATTTAAAAATCTCCATTCGCTTCGTTCGTGTCAGTATCTCGACATTGGCGAGCTGCGAAAAAACCTCTCCTCGCAACTCTCCTGTCTGTGTAACTCTGCAGAATCTCGCAACTACACGTACATCATATTGAGGGGGGGGGTCCCAATTACATTTATGACAAAACTTCGCTTTTTCATTGTAAAAATGTGTGGTCAAACAGGCAGAATTGAAATATGCAAATTTTGTCTAATTTATTGTGATATACGTTGAATAACACACGAGATATGAACAATAAAACCGCACGACTTATTTTTATAAAATCGAAGTATTTAAACGGTCTAGCGCCGCCAACATATTAATTTATTCGTCAAATAAACGTATATAATTGTAATTAAAACAATTTCCATTTTTATTTAATATCCCACTCAATATTTCCTAAATTAATTTTTTTAACTTTATAGTTTTACTCCAAAGCTCTTTTTTCCAATGTGTGGGACAATACAAATAATATAAATCCAAAGTTTGAAATATATAGGATTTATCATCTTGTCTGTTTTGAAGGGGTTGCTACTTACAGACCGACAAACAGACACGCCCATGATGTTATAAGGATCCTTGGTTTTACCTATGAACCCTAAAAACTGTTTAAAATAGCTTTCTCTCGATTTTCTGAATTTCAATAGGGTTCTATATAAGCATTAATTTCACGTTAATATCTTATTTTTTATGGGCGCTATCTTGTTTACGTGCATACTATAACGGCAACAACGACAATCGGATTGCATATCGTAAATCACTTAGGGTCTACTTCAAAAATCTATAAAAATGCTTTGTTTTACGTCTGTCTGTCTCCCTCTGTCTTTTTCCAAAGACTAATAAAACTCCAGAACTAATTTAGATCCCAAAATATTTTGTATTATTATTTTGAAAAAACAATTTTCCAAGATCAGTCTGTCACAATCTGATAATTTTTTAATAACCATCACTTGAAATTCGATGAGGCCAAATATTTCGAAACCCGTTGATTTTACAAATCATTTACAAGCTACAAAATATTGTGTTTATAAACAAGTAACCTAAATGATTGTATTAAACATTGCACGTACTCTCCCCATTCACACATCGCTAAAACTAAATAAAAACGTACCAAAATTAATTGTTATCAAAAGTTTCATTCAGGGTTTGTCAATCGAAAGTTAAAATAAACAATGGACACTCTCTTTAAACAAATATTTTAAATAAGGACCCAAACTTCCTTCACTTGTGCAGTAAACAAGTCCTCTGGGTAAGTCCTAATAACGCAGTTCAAGTTCTTTTATTTTCCCTTGAACCGTTATAACCCAAGAGTTTGGCAATAAAGTAGTAAAAAGCTTGATTTTAACCAATACGGTCACCGTGAGGACGTGTTTGCGGCACAAACGAAGTAAGTTTAGGTGATATTTAAATAAATAATTTAATTTTTCAAAGACCAAAGTTTATTTACACTTTTCGGTAAAGTGATTGTAAGGCGACACAAAGTTTTTATTTGGTTTTGTGGATGTGTAAGTTAAAATGTTTGTGCAATATTGTTGCACTTATTTATTTACTTTTCTAACAAACCTGAATTTTTGAGTACTTTAATAACAGTGTATTTGAATTACTTGTATTTTATTAAATTAATTGTCAGTAGTTTGAATGACGTCTTCCAAATGATGAGACACTTCGATCCACTGCTTAGAGACATGGTGATATCTTTCCACAAGTATACATGCTTATGTGATTATATCTGTGATTAATGAACATCTTCATCACAACTGAAGTGTAAAGCGTTTGTAATAATGAGTGATTATGATAAGACACAAACTCCAAAGTGTTGTACTGTTGAGACAAAAATACTCTGTACACAGCTGACATGTCTAGCTCGATATGATGCAAATTTTTTGTTAATACATCCTCAACGTTGATATTATTATTGGGTGTAAAAATCTCCCGGGACGATTAAACCTGTAAAGATATAAGGGTGGAATGTTTTTTTGTTGTAAAAAAAATAAATAATTTTGACACTATAGAATAAATTCACTTCTACATTAAAATGAATTTTTTGCAAGGCATCACAAAATGTAAAGTCACATCGAGTATACTTTATTTTAAAAGTATTGCTTAATTTAAAATAACTGCACAAACTAAAGATCGCTGAGTTAATCCAATCTAAAAGGGCGGACGATCGAATATTCTAAAATTCAATTTACATCAGAATCTGCTCTAAGTAAAATAATAAGGAAACAAAATTATTGTAGCAAAAACTCTACTGTTATTTTCTTGAAGTTTGACCAGTTTAATTTGAAAAGGTTGTTCAGCATTCAAACAACAATACTATAACTAATTTTGAACAGTAAATTGTTTAAACATTTTCGGTATTAAACTTTAAAATGTTATCTATGAATATATCAATGTTGATGTTAAAATTTATATTTTAGAATAATGCGACTTCCTAGTCTAATTTGAATAAATATTATTTTATCTCTTCATTATTTTCCTTAGAGTACGGTCTCAAGTAAATTTTATTGTTTAATATTTGACAAACCACCATTATAGATTAAAGTGAGTGCTCTTGTGTTTGCAATTATTTTCTATTAAATATGCCTCTTAAAATGAGGTATTTCTCGATATTTGAAAATTTTGAGGTGCTCCCCAAAACACATTTTTGTATGGGGGTAAATTTATCTTACAATGCCAAAATATATAATTTTACACCAAAAACATTTTTAAGTTTTAGCTTTTTACCTTTTTTTTAATTTATAACTTATTTAAACGTTCCGGGGTTTTTCTTACTACCTGTATATAGGAGACCAAAAATCTGTAGGAAATGAGATATAAAAGGACCTACAAAAATAGAAATTAGCAACGATTGCCGTTATGATCCTTCACAACCAATTGTTTTCATTAGCAATCATATTTAACTATAAAGTAAAATCTAGCTTATTAGGCGATAAATTATCCAAAACTCCAGATATTATTGCTGATTTTTCTCAAATATTTATGTTATGTTCTTAAGAAATTTCATTTTACTGATAACTATAACGAACGGCGCCCGGTTGGTTGAATAGTTAGACCTCTTGAGTAGAGTGTCCGGCACTATAGATCCAACATGGCGGCTGTACCACGTGATCACCCCCACCACCCCACCCCACCTCCTCCTTGCCCCTCCCCCTTGGCCCCTCCCCTTGCCCCTCCCCCTTGGCCCCCACCCTCCCCCTCCCCCTGGCCCCTCCCCCTTGCCCGCCATTTTGTTGCCCCCCGACGCCATTGCCCCCTCCCCCTTGCCCGCCATTTTGTTGCCCCCCTCCCCGACGCCATTGCTCATTGCCCCCTCCCCGTTGCCCCTCCCCCGCACGCCATTTTGTTGTTTTACCCAATCCTTGCTCACCATCCTCCTGGAGACGCCATTTTGTTGCCCCCTCCCCATTGCCCCCTCCCCGTTGCCCCTCCCCCGCACGCCATTTTGTTGTTTTACCCAATCCTTGCCCACCACAGACGCCATTTTGTCCCCCCTCCCCCTTGCCCCGGCCTTGTGACGTAATGCATTGCACACGTAATTTGCTGTTTCCCCCTCCCCACCATCCATCAGTGACGTAAATTTTTTCTTCCCTAGTGGGATTCGAACCTGTGAAGTTAAGATTTGAAGGCAGACACGCTACCGACTGAGCTATCATGCACAGTATTACAAATTGTATATTTAATGTATTATATAAGTCACCATGTTGTTGAGTACACCCATACCCCCTCCCCCTGCCCCGACTGTGACGTAATGCTACCAGTCGTAGGTAAGAAAGGGGGGTCGCTTTCGGCTGTTTCGGCTACCATTCCAAGGTCACAGGTGTGTTTAGACAGGTTCTGACTGGTCAAGCCGGATTGGTTCGGAAGGCAGACACAGCTATTACAAGGACACAAACACAAATCCGTACCGTAAGGCGTACCGAGTTTTTCGCGCGCGCGCGAAAAACTCGCGTACGCCTTACGGTACGGGTATAGCTCGTACCTCGAGGTTGTGTGTGTAAGGTAAGGGCCGGGGGTTCCGACCCAACGTTTGACCCACTGTCTACCAGGGTGTAGCACATGTGTTTATGTATCGTGTTAAACCTAAAAGAATGTTAACCTAGACTTATTAAAGTTCCTACTTTTGCCTAAACCTATGCTTACCACAGCCCACACGGGTGTTAGTCTTGTCACTATTTAACAACCGAAATATATTTTTACCAACCGATTTACCAACCGAAATATACTTTTACCAACCGAAATATACTTTTAACAACCGATTAACCAACCAAAATATACTTTTACCAACCGATTTACCAACCGAAATATATTTTTACCAACCGACTTTCCAACCGAAATATACTTTTACCAACCGATTTTCCAACCGAAATATACTTTTAGCAACCGATTTGTCAACCCAAACCCCCCACCACCTCCCAACAGAGCGCGTGTGCGTTGAAGTGACAGCATTGGTCACGTGATGGAATAACCGGGGCCAATTCCCTTGACTAAACAAAAGTAGTGTCCACAGTCGGGTTACTGGCAGTGTAGCACGACCAGAGTTAAAACAAGGTGACTCACACGACTACTTGAAAAGAGCTATGGAGCCAATTTACATTGTTTCCTCGCAAAGTAGGGAGACGAAAAAATTTCGTACTGTAAGGACTAAAATTCAGTTTAAATTTCATCCACCACCCGAGAATGTGACGGAAATTGATTGGATAAAAAGAGGCTTTGAATGTTTGGTAGACAAAATGAAAAATGGATCAGCTGATGGTGATTTGTTGGGCTTTACGTTTACTAGTCTCAATTTTAAAACAAAGACACCTGGATACGTTGCTTTTCGTAAAGCTTCCGACATCTCTGCGGATCTTTTATGGACAATATTTGGCGGATTAATCCAAAGCAACGGTGAGGCGGGAACAAGCAGCGATAATTTCGAGGTTACGTGCACAAGAGTATCTCCAGGTAATAAATAGTGCCACGAAACTGTAAACACATTCATTTACATAATGGATGTAAGACGAGCCATTGCGGCGGAACTTCACAAGCCCGCGCGAAGAAATTTCAAAACCCGAGGTGTGACGCTGAAAGGAGTTAATGACCTTTATCAAGCCGATCTTGTGGAAATGATTCCATATGCTAAGGAAAACCAAGGCTACAAATATATACTGACAATGATAAATTGTCTAACAAAATTTGCGACTGCGTTACCACTAAAGACAAAGTCTGCTCTAGACGTATCTATAGCGCTAGAACCGATACTGAAAAAACATCCTATGAATAACTTTCAGACCGATCAGGGGAAGGAGTTTTTCAATACGCATGTGAAAAGATTAATGAAAAAATACAATATAAATCACTACGCCACTTTTTCATATAGGTAAGAAAGGGGGGTCGCGTCGCTTTCGACTACCTCGTTTCGACTACCATTCCAAGGTCACAGGAAGGTGTGTTTGACAGACAGGTTCTGACTGGTCTATGTCAGCCGGATTGCACAATAGTGCGTAACACGGAGGTTCCTCGGGCCGACCCAACGTTTGACTCACTGTCTACCAGGGTGTAGCACATGTGTTTATGTATCGTGTTAAACCTAAAAGATTGTTAACCTAGACTTATTAAAGTTCCTACTTTTGCCTAAACCTATGCTTACCACAGTCCACACGGGTGTTAGTCTTGCCACTATTTAACAACCGAAATTACCAACCGAAATATACTTTTACCAACCGATTTACCAACCAAAATATACTTTTACCAACCAAAACCAACCGATTTACCAACCAAAATATACTTTTACCAACCGATTTACCAACCAAAATATACTTTTAGCAACCGATTTACCAACCGAAATATACTTTTAGCAACCGATTTACCAACCGAAATATACTTTTTTGCAACCAATTTACCAACCAAATCTTGGTAATTTTATCTACGGGTTGGTAAATCGGTTCCTAACAAACGTTACTACGTTATATATTTAAAAAGGAAAAAAAAAGGTGGGGTCGTGTCGTTTTCGGCTACAATTCCAAGGTCACATCAAATATATTCATCTCTACTAAAAAGAGTTTTGGTGGAATGGAGGTAACAAATTACAAAGAATATTATTTTAAAACATTTATTTATTTATTTTTAATTACAAGCACAGAAAACAACTCTTTCTTTGTTCTTATTTGCAGTGGTTTTTATCTTGTCCAATTTAACATTAAATTTATAGTTTAAATCTACATTTAGCACTTTTATCTCTCTTTCTAACCAATAATTCGAAACATACAATTCATCTAGATTTTGGAACTGCAAAATATAACGGATCTTATGTCTGTAATCAATTTGTTTGATTCCACACACTACTAATTCTGTCCCTTCTTCTAGCTCTTCCAGCCGACGACACTTTCTTGGAATAACTTTGCCTTTTATTTCTTGCATGCCAAGGGTGGATACTTGCTCCACTTCGTCCTGGTTGTAGGGGAAATCTTCTGGTTTTTTCCAAGCATCTGTTAGTGGCTTAAGATGCTCTATCTTCGGAAAAGAATGATTATTAAAAGTGGTAAGTCCATTCGTCGTAAATGTAAAAATTGTTTCTTCTGTCGCTAAATGCACAATGTCCAGGTCGTTGTTGGAGGTTAAAACAAACCCCTCTTTTGTTAAATTTTGTTTGTCGTTGTAGACATCCATTAGCCACGATTTGTACTTTCCTTTAAAGAAGTAAACACTTTTATTCCCATCTCTTTCTGCAAGTATTCCAACAAAGGCATATTTCGCTTTAGTGTTAACGGTAAATGCGGAAACCCGGTAGTCTGCATGTATATCTAAATTCTTCCAAGTCTTGTTAAAATATGAGCCCATCCGCTCTCTTGTCTCTCTAATAATTTTCTCTTTCTCCTGCATTTCTTTGTATTCCTCTTTTAAGGAAGCAGCATGTTCCATGTATTCCAATTTTCTCCGTTTTAAGTCAATTTCTTCCAGTTCCAGTTTTCGTTTCTTCGCAGACAGTAGGTAAACGGTGGAGAATGGTTCTGTTTCCTTTATATTGTAGGGTTGTAGCCTGTTTGTAATATTCGTTCTCTTCTTTAAAATCTGTGGAATAATATTACTCGTTGGAACCATCCCACAGTTCTCGAGGCTTACATCTTTACAAATCGCCGAGAAAGCAGTACTAGATTTCGAGAAGAATGTCTCGCCACTCTTAATGTAGCACTTTTGCACCACACTAACATGCTCTCTATTAGCGACATCTTCCACTATCTCCAAGTAATTTACAGGCAAATAGTTAAAACTATATGCAGAGAGTACGTAATTAATTATTTTTTTCCTCTGGTCTTGGTCGCTTGGTAAAGTAAGTTGCACCCCGGTTAACTTCCTCGTGTTACTGTTTCCCCAGTAGGCATATTGTAATAGATTATTGTACACTACACAGCAACTGTTCTGGAGACTGTCAGTTAATTTCGTCCACATTTTAGGGATGGCAACAGAGTAAAACGGGGCTTCCTGGAAATAAATTTTGCTGTCTTCCAGGAGCGTTACACAGCTGTCCAGAGGATGGTCACCGCTACCGTTGTAGATCGTAGCCTCCAATCTTGTAATGCCATGCTCCTTACCCAGTGGGGACAGAAACGTCTGTCTTAATCTGGAGTCTGGACAGTTGACAAAATTCACAATGTGGTTACCAATTTGTTTGTTAACGCCAGGACTCGTAATCTGGCACACAAACTTGTTGTAGATTTTTACTCTTGCACCAGTAGGAGTAATCCAGGTTAGGCAATCTATCCCAATAGACTTGTCGTTGTTAACAATTGTATTGTAGTTTTCTTTGTACTGGTCGCCTTGGTAACGAAAGTCATGGTCCTGAACTAAATGCTCACACATCTCTCGCTTGTTAAAGACCCCCACAAAATCTTGTGTAATGTCCAAATCCATAAGGTAGAAGTCGTGGGCTTGCAGCTCCAATAGTATTTCGGGCATTTTTTCCTGTAGAGTAACCAACTCAACATCCGCTAACTCTACCTTGTAGGGGATTGCAATGGGATTTTTAAATTTCTTTGCAATGGCTTGCATACCATCTGCTCCAATAATATTGCATACGCGTTTCGCCATAGGTCTCTTTCCATTCAAAGGGAATGGTAATTTTACTTTTACGCCATGTCTTGCGGAAACAAAATCCGTAAATTTCCCACGAAGATAACTGTTAAATGCTCCACAGATATTCTTCTTTACGAGGCTCTTCCCTTGTTCGCAATCCGAACTGTCGGTTATTTTAACAAGCATTATGTTGTCGCAGAATGGTTTTGTAAGCGGAGTTAGTGGTTTTATATTAACTCCAGACAGCAACTCTTCTCCTTGCGAATAATTAATATTTCCAATATCTGTTACCAGGTTGTTGTTGTGCAGATTTTCTTCCAGAAGCCATAGTCCAAATCGTTCGTTGGTTGGTTTAATCCTACTACCCAAGAGCTCGGAGACCTTATACATCTTGGAAGGGGCCACGTTCACTATTCAAGCTACTAACGTAAACTGAGCTATCTCAATCTAATCTCCTTTCTTAAACAGTTAATCGCGAGTAGTACGTATGCGCAGTAACATTGTTACGCACTGTTGTGCAATCCGGCTGACATAGACCAGTCAGAACCTGTCTGTCTAATCTAAACACACCTTCCTGTGACCTTGGAATGGTAGCCGAAACGAGGTTGACCACGTGACCTCCCCCACCCCTTGGCCCCTCCCCCTTGGCCCCTCCCACCCCTCCTCTTGGCCCCTCCCACCCCTCTCCTTGGCCCCTCCCACCCCTCCCCTTGACCCCTCCTCTTGCCCCTCCCCCTAGGCCCCTCCCCTTGCCCGCCATTTTCTTCCCCCTGCCCTGCCCCTCTTAGGTTAGGATAGGTTATGTTAGGTTAGGTTAGGTTAGGTTAGGGTAGGTTATGTTCGGTTAGGTTAGGTTAGGTTTTTAGGAGAATGGTTGCCACACGCCCGGGAGATGGTAGGGGTGTGGTGGAGGTTGGTAGGGGTGTGGCAACCATTCTCCTAAAAACCTAACCTAACCTAACCGAACATAACCTACCCTAACCTAACCTAACCTAACCTAACATAACCTATCCTAACCTAAGAGGGGCAGGGCAGGGGGAAGAAAATGGCGGGCAAGGGGAGGGGCCTAGGGGGAGGGGCAAGAGGAGGGGTCAAGGGGAGGGGTGGGAGGGGCCAAGGAGAGGGGTGGGAGGGGCCAAGGGGAGGGGTGGGAGGGGCCAAGGGGGAGGGGCCAAGGGGTGGGGGAGGTCACGTGGTCAACCTCGTTTCGGCTACCATTCCAAGGTCACAGGAAGGTGTGTTTAGATTAGACAGACAGGTTCTGACTGGTCTATGTCAGCCGGATTGCACAACAGTGCGTAACAATGTTACTGCGCATGCGTACTACTCGCGATTAACTGTTTAAGAAAGGAGATTAGATTGAGATAGCTCAGTTTACGTTAGTAGCTTGAATAGTGAACGTGGCCCCTTCCAAGATGTATAAGGTCTCCGAGCTCTTGGGTAGTAGGATTAAACCAACCAACGAACGATTTGGACTATGGCTTCTGGAAGAAAATCTGCACAACAACAACCTGGTAACAGATATTGGAAATATTAATTATTCGCAAGGAGAAGAGTTGCTGTCTGGAGTTAATATAAAACCACTAACTCCGCTTACAAAACCATTCTGCGACAACATAATGCTTGTTAAAATAACCGACAGTTCGGATTGCGAACAAGGGAAGAGCCTCGTAAAGAAGAATATCTGTGGAGCATTTAACAGTTATCTTCGTGGGAAATTTACGGATTTTGTTTCCGCAAGACATGGCGTAAAAGTAAAATTACCATTCCCTTTGAATGGAAAGAGACCTATGGCGAAACGCGTATGCAATATTATTGGAGCAGATGGTATGCAAGCCATTGCAAAGAAATTTAAAAATCCCATTGCAATCCCCTACAAGGTAGAGTTAGCGGATGTTGAGTTGGTTACTCTACAGGAAAAAATGCCCGAAATACTATTGGAGCTGCAAGCCCACGACTTCTACCTTATGGATTTGGACATTACACAAGATTTTGTGGGGGTCTTTAACAAGCGAGAGATGTGTGAGCATTTAGTTCAGGACCATGACTTTCGTTACCAAGGCGACCAGTACAAAGAAAACTACAATACAATTGTTAACAACGACAAGTCTGTTGGGATAGATTGCCTAACCTGGATTACTCCTACTGGTGCAAGAGTAAAAATCTACAACAAGTTTGTGTGCCAGATTACGAGTCCTGGCGTTAACAAACAAATTGGTAACCACATTGTGAATTTTGTCAACTGTCCAGACTCCAGATTAAGACAGACGTTTCTGTCCCCACTGGGTAAGGAGCATGGCATTACAAGATTGGAGGCTACGATCTACAACGGTAGCGGTGACCATCCTCTGGACAGCTGTGTAACGCTCCTGGAAGACAGCAAAATTTATTTCCAGGAAGCCCCGTTTTACTCTGTTGCCATCCCTAAAATGTGGACGAAATTAGCTGACAGTCTCCAGAACAGTTGCTGTGTAGTGTACAATAATCTATTACAATATGCCTACTGGGGAAACAGTAACACGAGGAAGTTAACCGGGGTGCAACTTACTTTACCAAGCGACCAAGACCAGAGGAAAAAAATAATTAATTACGTACTCTCTGCATATAGTTTTAACTATTTGCCTGTAAATTACTTGGAGATAGTGGAAGATGTCGCTAATAGAGAGCATGTTAGTGTGGTGCAAAAGTGCTACATTAAGAGTGGCGAGACATTCTTCTCGAAATCTAGTACTGCTTTCTCGGCGATTTGTAAAGATGTAAGCCTCGAGAACTGTGGGATGGTTCCAACGAGTAATATTATTCCACAGATTTTAAAGAAGAGAACGAATATTACAAACAGGCTACAACCCTACAATATAAAGGAAACAGAACCATTCTCCACCGTTTACCTACTGTCTGCGAAGAAACGAAAACTGGAACTGGAAGAAATTGACTTAAAACGGAGAAAATTGGAATACATGGAACATGCTGCTTCCTTAAAAGAGGAATACAAAGAAATGCAGGAGAAAGAGAAAATTATTAGAGAGACAAGAGAGCGGATGGGCTCATATTTTAACAAGACTTGGAAGAATTTAGATATACATGCAGACTACCGGGTTTCCGCATTTACCGTTAACACTAAAGCGAAATATGCCTTTGTTGGAATACTTGCAGAAAGAGATGGGAATAAAAGTGTTTACTTCTTTAAAGGAAAGTACAAATCGTGGCTAATGGATGTCTACAACGACAAACAAAATTTAACAAAAGAGGGGTTTGTTTTAACCTCCAACAACGACCTGGACATTGTGCATTTAGCGACAGAAGAAACAATTTTTACATTTACGACGAATGGACTTACCACTTTTAATAATCATTCTTTTCCGAAGATAGAGCATCTTAAGCCACTAACAGATGCTTGGAAAAAACCAGAAGATTTCCCCTACAACCAGGACGAAGTGGAGCAAGTATCCACCCTTGGCATGCAAGAAATAAAAGGCAAAGTTATTCCAAGAAAGTGTCGTCGGCTGGAAGAGCTAGAAGAAGGGACAGAATTAGTAGTGTGTGGAATCAAACAAATTGATTACAGACATAAGATCCGTTATATTTTGCAGTTCCAAAATCTAGATGAATTGTATGTTTCGAATTATTGGTTAGAAAGAGAGATAAAAGTGCTAAATGTAGATTTAAACTATAAATTTAATGTTAAATTGGACAAGATAAAAACCACTGCAAATAAGAACAAAGAAAGAGTTGTTTTCTGTGCTTGTAATTAAAAATAAATAAATAAATGTTTTAAAATAATATTCTTTGTAATTTGTTACCTCCATTCCACCAAAACTCTTTTTAGTAGAGATGAAGATATTTGATGTGACCTTGGAATTGTAGCCGAAAACGACACGACCCCACCTTTTTTTTTCCTTTTTAAATATATAACGTAGTAACGTTTGTTAGGAACCGATTTACCAACCCGTAGATAAAATTACCAAGATTTGGTTGGTAAATTGGTTGCAAAAAAGTATATTTCGGTTGGTAAATCGGTTGCTAAAAGTATATTTCGGTTGGTAAATCGGTTGCTAAAAGTATATTTTGGTTGGTAAATCGGTTGGTAAAAGTATATTTTGGTTGGTAAATCGGTTGGTTTTGGTTGGTAAAAGTATATTTTGGTTGGTAAATCGGTTGGTAAAAGTATATTTCGGTTGGTAATTTCGG
This sequence comes from Aphrophora alni, assembly GCA_963513935.1. Classification (NCBI taxonomy): domain Eukaryota; kingdom Metazoa; phylum Arthropoda; class Insecta; order Hemiptera; family Aphrophoridae; genus Aphrophora; species Aphrophora alni. Next base: position 110,888,922 of record OY740770.1, read on the forward strand.
TTGTTAAATAGTGGCAAGACTAACACCCGTGTGGACTGTGGTAAGCATAGGTTTAGGCAAAAGTAGGAACTTTAATAAGTCTAGGTTAACAATCTTTTAGGTTTAACACGATACATAAACACATGTGCTACACCCTGGTAGACAGTGAGTCAAACGTTGGGTCGGCCCGAGGAACCTCCGTGTTACGCACTATTGTGCAATCCGGCTGACATAGACCAGTCAGAACCTGTCTGTCAAACACACCTTCCTGTGACCTTGGAATGGTAGTCGAAACGAGGTAGTCGAAAGCGACGCGACCCCCCTTTCTTACCTATATGATGTGACCTTGGAATTGTAGCCGAAAACGACACGACCCCACCTTTTTTTTCCTTTTTAAATATATAACGTAGTAACGTTTGTTAGGAACCGATTTACCAACCCGTAGATAAAATTACCAAGATTTGGTTGGTAAATTGGTTGCAAAAAAGTATATTTCGGTTGGTAAATCGGTTGCTAAAAGTATATTTCGGTTGGTAAATCGGTTGCTAAAAGTATATTTGGTTGGTAAATCGGTTGGTAAAAGTATATTTTGGTTGGTAAATCGGTTGGTTTTGGTTGGTAAAAGTATATTTTGGTTGGTAAATCGGTTGGTAAAAGTATATTTCGGTTGGTAATTTCGGTTGTTAAATAGTGGCAAGACTAACACCCGTGTGGACTGTGGTAAGCATAGGTTTAGGCAAAAGTAGGAACTTTAATAAGTCTAGGTTAACAATCTTTTAGGTTTAACACGATACATAAACACATGTGCTACACCCTGGTAGACAGTGAGTCAAACGTTGGGTCGGCCCGAGGAACCTCCGTGTTACGCACTATTGTGCAATCCGGCTGACATAGACCAGTCAGAACCTGTCTGTCAAACACACCTTCCTGTGACCTTGGAATGGTAGTCGAAACGAGGTAGTCGAAAGCGACGCGACCCCCCTTTCTTACCTATATGAGGCTTCCAGCTTCAAGAAATGATTTCTGAGTGTCATTTAATTTTCCCCAGTTTAGTACTATAAATACCAAACTAACCTTTCTACAAGTCCTCGAATTCTCTCGTACAGATAATCTGTTTTGATCACTGTTTACGTGAGGTTAGGATTTCTCTTTCGATATACCCAGCTTCAAGGAATGATTTCTGAGTGTCATTTAATTTTCCCAGTTTAGTACAAAGTACAGATAATCTGTTTTGTTCACTGTTTACGTGAGGTTAGGATTTCTCTTTCGATATACCCAGCTTCATGGAATGATTTCTGAGCATCATTTAATTTTTCCCGGTTTAGTACAAAATACAGATAACTATTCTGTTTTGTTCAAGGAAAGTTTATTGGAGTCGAATAATTCACTCCCCACATTACTGAGAACAGACACAATGTTGCCAATAAATCAATTTCTGTCAAATCAATTTCTTTAATGTTATTTATTGTTTTTTAAACTATTTGTATCACTTTTGTTTGGAGAGAGAGAGAATAAAAATTATTAAAACATTAGTTTTCATGTTATTAATCCAGAGACAAATTGGTAGATGGTTGAAGGTACGGGGCTGTACCCGTATCGCGAGGTGTACGCGAGTTTTCGCGCGCGCGCGAAAAACTCGGTACACCTCGCGTTACGGATCAGCGTACCGTTTAACTTTTTAATATAACTATTCTTTTAAACGTCATATAATACGTTAAAATATATACAACTTGTAATACTATGCATCATATCTAAGTAGGCAACGTGTCCGTCTTCAAATCTTAACTTCACAGGTTCGAATCCAGGAGGGGGCAAACAATGGCGTCTTTCAGGTGGTGGTGGGCAAGGATTGGTTAAAACAACAAAATGGCGGGGCAGGGCAAGGGAAGGGGCAACAAAATGGTGTCTCCGGGGGAGGAGCAACAAGATGGCGTCTACCATGTGGGGGCAACAAAATGGCGTCTCCAGGGGCAATGACGTCTACCAGGTGGGGGCAACAAAATGGCGTCGGGGAGGGGGAGGGGCCAAGGGGGAGGGGGCAGGGGGGAGGGGGGCAACAAAATGGCGGGCAAGGGGGAGGGGTCAAGGGGAGGGGCCAAGGGGGAGGGGCCAAGGGGCCAAGGGGAGGTGGGGTGGGGGGATCGCCATGTTGGTTCTCAAGTGGCGGGGACTCTACTCTCTTGCCTTGTCTGCAAGTCGTTTCGAGTTTAATTCCCGAGGGGCTTAAAAAAGTTAAGATGTTTGACTCAACGCCGTGAGGAAATTAAACAGCTGCGATTAGTAACGAACTCTGGTGATGAAATCTAAAATTAAGACGACGGGAATTTGAATTACTGATTCAACATCACTCATGGGAAATCAACGAGGAAATCTAAAATCCATTAAGGAATTTTCTATGAATTATAGCTCTATTACATTCATTCACTTAAATCTGGTATTAACTATTTTGAGTGGCCACCATTTTAAAACTGAGAAAATAAAGAAAACCTTGCAGACATCAATCCGCATTATCAAAAAAAAACTTTACGCCTAAATTTCATAACGATTGTTACTAAATGCTTTTTCTACAAGAATTATTAGTCAAATCAAATTTGTTATTATCATAACTTCGAAACGGAATAAATCTAAATTCCGACTAATAAGAACTTTACAAAATTAAAACCCTTCATTAGAGAATCTATAATACAGGGTGCGGCAAAGGGTCATTTAACAGAAAATGCAGCTTAGCTCTAACTTGTATTTTACATAACTATAACAGTATTATGATAATTTACCTGTTAGAGAAACTGCTTAAAGTGGCCATCTTCATTATCTATAAGCTTTTGGCTCCTTTTCACCACTGATTTGCACATTTTATTTTATTAATTGCTTGGCGACTAGGAGGTTGAGCCCCAGGAAACTGTTATTCGAATCCTGCAAAACGACAGAATTACTATCAAATTACCACCACTTTTTCAAAAGAAAAACTCGTTGATCTAGAGAAAGTTCACGATTAATTATTGTGAACACTAACGTATAGAAGTGAATAAAATAAACAATAAACTCAACTTAACTTTACGGTCACCAGTGGTAGACTAATAGAACAAAGAATAAACCTTGACTACAACTTAGATTAAATAAGCAGCGACACTGAGAGATAAACAATGCCGCTTACCTGCCTACAGCGGTTAACTGTCTGTTGCCGCACACGGTATATATGTAGGCGTATCATTACCCGCAATATTGTATTTTAAAAACTAACATTTACTCCAAATGATACTGTTTTAAAACTGGTTTCAAATTCTATAGGAATAAATAGCATGTTAATATACTATTGCAAAAAGACTTCTATTACACATAATATTTTGAGGGCTGCTCAAAAGATCCAAAAAGACTTTGATGTTTTAAATGCAATTACGAGGCAGAAAATTACCACTAGAAATTTAGATAAATTGTAATACTAATAGCTTCATAACCGGTAACAAAAATATAGCTATACATTATACAATAATTTTTTGTTGAAAATTATTGATAGTTAAAGGAAATAAATATCAATTAAAATGGAATTATAAATTTATTTATATGAGACAAGATGAAATACAGGATTAAGCAGATCTAAACAAAGAACTCACGAGTTCGTATTAGTAAAAACAAAATTGTCGCAATAAAATAACTAAATTTATTGTAGTAATTATTAACTTCTAAAATCATTTAGGAACTCAAATTTGTTCATAGGTAGTATATAACTTTGATTTATTTGTTGTAATTAGTTATGTAGTGATGGTCGATTGAGACAAACTAGGCATTAGAACAATGACGCCATACTTTGTTCTAGACTGAGATTTTTATTTAATAAACAAACACAAATTTTAAATCAATTTTTGAAAAAAAAAATTTACCCTCACACATGTTTAATTAATTATTTCAAATAAGCACTTTCCGTTTAATTTTTACGTGAACTTTGTAATAAGTCTTAGAACAGCTGATTCGTTGTTGCTTAGATTAGAATTAGAATACCGGGCCTTGAGTTCCAGAAGTCTACCTCTGAGATAAGAGTGAGAGAGACAGAGCAAAATTGACCTTGGGCTTTACAGATAACATGTTAAGACTAATACAGATAAGTAATCTGCTTTAACAAGGAAGGATAGTGTTTTCATTTTCTTTGTTTTTACTTTCACTATGTATTTACATAAACGCAACATTTAATTAGCAATGTATAAACGTATTGACTGTGTAAATCAAATAAGGGTTTCTGACTACTTGTTATAATGTATAATCGACAGGGCGATGAGTTAGGAAACAGGGGGGGTAGCGGTAAGCAAGGGGATTAGTCATAAAACATAAGGAAAGGGGTAAGTAGGGGGTTGAGTCACGAATAGCTCTAATAATTAGTATATAAATGTCTCATTTTTAACAAACATAAGTTTCTAGTTCAATATGGTTAGACTGTCATTAAAGAAGTCACTTTGGCTATCAGTGTTTTAGCAAATACAAGAATGGTAAATAAAAATTATTCAAATCAGGAAATTTTATTTATAACACATCTTAAATAAATATAACTCGAAATGGACTGCTCAAATATGTTTAAAACTATAATTAAAAATCACTGATCACTGATGGTATGAAAAATATTATAATTATTAAATTTTATTTTAATGTAGAGTATCGAATAAAACCTGTTAAAAACAAAAACAAAATTAATAATTTATACAGGAGCTGATACAAAAGGCTCGGCAAAATTGTTTTAAATTTCCCACCCTAAAAATGTAAATTAAGTAAAATAATATTTTATAACTATATAGAATAATCCGTATGAATTCTTTTCTATCGGACAAAAAGCTTTTGAATTACAACTAACTATCATATTATGTTAGCACTTATCAAAATTGTTCAAATTCGATGCCTCGTTTAGCATGTAGAGAACTATACAAACAAAAGAAGATAAGTAGAACCACATTCCTTTTTGGTTTCAGTGGACCTTCAAAATTGAATAATTCCTCGATAAACTTGATATTGGTTGTTAGGCTCATTACATAACTTTCTCTACACTGCTTACGTGTGAGACAATAAAAAGCACAACTACGTTTCCCAACTCTTGTTTGAAGGCAAAGAAAGGAGGTAACGAGAGCAAACGTCAAAGTGGCGTTTGTACAGAAGCTAGTGCCTTAACAATTGATGGATTGCCTGTCATTTCTGTAGTTTTAAGACTTGCTACGTGAGGGCTTCTACCATTTTTAAAAGCGATATGTTATAAGTTACTGTTTTCATCAAGGATGAGATTAATTTTGCTCTTCATCTCCGTCGTCAAACACAGATTTGGAACTTTTGGAATCATTACATTGAACTGATTTTAAAACAGTGCTGAATACCATCGGACAGTGTTTACTATCCGCCAAGTATTACTTGTGTTTTGAAGAGATACATAATACAATGACAAAAATGAATATATGTTTCCAATAGGTTCAAACAAATCGCAGAATAATTTATTGAAATAAGATTGCTGATAATGTTCTTAAGGAATTATCCAGACCACTATCTAAATGCAGAAGTAATTCGAACACTATATTCATACTTTGGACAATGGAACCAAAGTTGGGTAAATGGTCATCAAGGACGATTGCTATTTTCTGTTTTTAACAAACCAATAACAACACAATCTACTAGAGTTTTGAGTGTAGCTACTTTTGCTACAAGAGCTAAGACCGAACACCTTTACACTCAACAATGTTTAACCTGTTTAGAGTGGCAGATTCTCCTTTATGCAGTGCATACGAAGACTCGTCGGAACATATACTTTTTACTGTAGATTGCTGAGTAAACCTCGCCAAGAACTAAAGAGCAGTCAGTCACAAAATTATTTGGTATATATTGTTTTGTTAAGGAATCCCAGTGGTCCCTAGCAAAAGATGTGTACAGAAGAAAACATCTTCAAAGAATGCTATTATAAACATCTATAAGGTTGTTAGCTTCCGTGAGAAGAACAAGGACTGGACACAGAGTCACTCGGCAGTATCTGCATAGCATTGCTATATCAGGACAATTTGAACCCAATTCGTAATTTTAAGCCCATAAAAATCTAAATCGTTTCAAATTCTCACAAAGTATCCCATTTGAAAATATTATGAGATAGCCAAGGTTACAAAGTGATCTGATAAAAAAGAATTTTTCTTGAGCCAAAATTTTTGCGACCAAGCACGTAGCTAATTATCGATTTACAACAAATTCAATCCCTTATAATGCTTGCTATAATATAATGACAATGATAAATATTTTTCCTCCTTTATTTGAAATGTTTTAACCATTTACAAGACCTATATCTTGAGGCCACTTATTTCGGATCACTCAAATATTCTAAGAAAGTGTCAATAACGGAAATCGTCAGACCTTTTCAAAATGTATAATTTCAAGCCATTATTTCGGATCACATCACTGTATTTTAAAATAAATTAAAACTTTATAACCCTTTCCTCTAAAATTTTCATTAAAGTGTTTATAAGAAAGATTCTTGACAAGAGATCAATACCAGTTACGGAAAACACATGTCTTTCTTAACTAATTAAACGCAATTTGAACGACAGTTTGTCTCCGCTCTCGAATCCAGTTTATTACTCTGCGAACGACTTCAGTCAACTTAACTTTTTTCATTATTACTTCATATGGAATATTATGATTTATTTTCTTAATAAATCCCAAACAGCAAGTTTTCGAACAATAAATTTGTTTCTCTTTTCGGTCGATTTAACGTTTGTTTAGTTCATTTTCTGTCATAAATTTTCTTTGCTAACTAATTGCAGCCGCTTTTATGACAAAGTAAATAACTTAAGACTATCAAAAGATCACGCTGATAATTAACATAATGTGTTTTAAGTGTACGTCCACACAATCTGGCAATTTTATCTTTATCCGTCGTAATATACAGTACATGTAAAATATTACAATGCTGCAAAATAAACTATAAAAGTTAACTAAACTAGCCTGGAAATATTTTTATTTTTCAAGTTTCTCTTCTAATCGATAACAAGTTGATGGTACTTACTCAATGCAATGCAAGTAGATCCTTCATAATACGTTATGTGCTAAAGTTATATTTTAGGTAAATATTAGATTCTAATACTAGATCAAGGAGTGTTACCCAGTATTGTAAGTTTATTTAAAACCGTTACTACACAGGTTTTATTAAACTCATAATTGTATTATTTACGTCGGCATCGCATCGGCTAGACCATAACGAGCCTGAACACACAACAAAAGTCTCACTCGTTTCTGAACATATGCGAAGGAACCTCCTCTCTCGATGCAGATGGAACCGTGACAAATATATAACATTTCCTTGGCAGTCACTTCGACCATAACATCATCGCAGAGAAGTACGATTGGCATCATTCGATGCAGAATGGAAATCCACAAATTTCATGTTCCTATATTATTTTTGTGGCCACAGACAACAACGACGTCGGACGGATGGAATAAAGAAACTTAATGTTTCAGTTTCCTGAGGCCATGAAACGTAAATATGGGTGAGCAGAAGAACTTTAGATATTAGTTAGAGTCAGCAGAAGAGAGGAATCCAGTTAAAGTTTTTGTCTATTGCTACAAAAACTAAGACGAATAGAACAATACCCGGATGAATCAGCTAAACCAATACCCTGAACTTGAAACGACAGTGGTGGTAGGAACTCTTAATATCTCCAGAGGAAAAACTATGGCTTCCCGAAACAATGCCTTGCTGTAGTTACATGTGATAGGGAGTGTTTTTTAGTCATTTCAACGCGGAATAGTTGCACACTACCAAGAAGTGTTTCTTTTCTTTACGATTTCAAATTCCTCGCCAAAAAACCACACGCACAAAACAAAACCCTAAAACAATACAATGTGAAACGCTTTGAAACATCAACACGACGTGCTGTAAGACTAATTAGTTAAGACAAACTAAAGAGATTGATTGCAACCACAATGGCTTTTATCTTGATTGGACAAACTTTGTTCTTCTTAGTGTATTGGTTATTATGTCATGTTACATCATATATTGACAAGGTGATAGACTCCTTGTTCATGGAGACAGTTAACATTTTGTTTTCCTGCTCTGGTGAGTGATGAGATGATACGTGTATCGTTCGGATCTCTGTTTGAAATGAAAAATTTATCTAATAAAGTTTTTATAATTTATGAATCTAAAGATACGAGTAGAATGCGCCTGAAACAATGTAATTCCAAGAAAGGTAAAAAGGATTGTTCAACATATTGTCGGAAAACAATATGTACAGACTGTGTGAAAAGTACGAGAACGGCTTACTATCTCGTATGTGAGGGAGATTTGAAGGTAGATGTAATTGAGAAACTTAATCCATTTTAAAACACTATTTTAGAATGATTTTTAAAATTCGGTACGCCATTTTGAATTTAACTTAATTTATTTAGTGGTAAGGTGGTCATGTGAACCATCATTTATCGTAAAATTTGAAGGCAAAATAAAATTATGAAAACCGCACATCCATATCTCAAACCGTTTATTTGATTTCTGTTGGGAAATGTTTCGTTAAATAAATCTAAAACTTCTTGATAAGACCGTAACACCATAGCAGCGCATCATTAACAAAGTTATCCTTTCCGTCTCATTTAAAGAAGCCATTAATTGCGATTTAAAAAACACTTTCTACTTTTAGTTTATCTTTAATAATAAAGGTTGTCACCTGATGCACAATTTCGCTAATAACTTCATCAACACATGCATACCAATTATGACTCAGACTGACAATTTCTTAAAATTAATTCAGATTCAAACATTTCTGTAACAATATCAGCTGAATTCATTGTTGAAATTGTCAACTGAAACGTACTGAAACTTAACCACAATGCTAATATTTTTTTCTTATTTATCTGAACATTGATTGTTTTATTTCTACACATTGTATTGATAATTATGTTTTTATTATTGATTTATTATTATTGGTTTATTGATTTAATACCTTATGTTTTGATTGTTTGATGATTATTAATTTGATTGAACATTATAATTTGATAGATAATGTAGAGCACATTATTTTATTTTTACATTAAATGAAGTGTTTGAAAGTAAATAAACAGTTTGAGATGTGGATATGTAGTTTTTACAATTGATTTTGTCTTAAATATGTACATTAAAATGATGTATCACATGGCAACCTTCCCATTTAAAACAATAAAGTTTTCTTCCCTGATATTCTACTCAAAACTTAATGTAGCTTTTACACGCCTATCAATCTAAGTTAAAAGTAAAATAAAACAATAAACAGGTGGTTTACTAATCCGACAAATTTGGTCACCGGACACCAGGGGGGGGGGGTTTAAAGATTAATTCCAAAGTTTCTACAACGACAAGTATGCGACAACAATGTAAGAATCAAGCAACTCAAAAGCTTTTAACTGTTATTGGTTCAACCCGTGATAGTGTTTTGTTCAAGTGTACAATATCCCTTCATATTTGCTGTTACATTTTGCTCTATGAATATTGTTGTGTGCACGCTAGATAACCACTTTGAGTTTACATTACAATGTATGAAAACACAACTGAATTACACAGTAATTTATCAACAGATATGAAAATCTTAATGCGCCGTTCGAAAATTGTAACTGCTTTTGTTTTTAATGAATTTTTAATTTTTGTTATAGAACTATAGAAAAAGTCAAGTAAACCAAAACAGTTTTAACTAAATCTAACGTGGCTGATAATTGGTATACGACGATTGGTTTCTAGGTAAATTTTTCGATAACTCAAAATTTGCAGGTAGGTGCGATGAGAAAACACAAAATTACGATAATTTCAAAATCGACTCTAACAATTTTGATCAAATTAAACTCATGTGTAAGGATCCAAACTAAATGTATTTTTCACCATCTCTAAATATTTCAATTCATGAGTTATTGGTCAAAAACATAAATAGACTATCTGACAGTTAAAAAATACATAATTTTTCAAAATCAACTGCCCCGACTTCGTTCACATTTTAGTGAATTATTAAAAATTAATAACCCAAACTTGTGTCCAAAATTGCAAGTAAAGTAATATCGTGGTTCGGGAATAATGATCAAAAAACCAAAATAAAACTTGACAACTCAATTTAGTCAAATAATATTTTTTACACTTAGAACGCGTTTATTGGCACAAGCGAAACAAATTTAGGTCCTATTTAAATTTATAATTATTTGTTTAATCGTTCCAGGACGTTTCGGACACCAGAATGTATGATAACAAATTACGTGGAACATTTAACGTTTCACTGACCACAACTCAGTGTCTTGATGTTGTAGCGTCCCTACAGCTCCCTACAGGAACTGATGTTCAGTTTCATTTCCTGGGATTTCTGACTTATTACGTCGTGGTCACTTATTACTTGGCAGGTTTGTTTACTCTGGTGTACAACAGGACGACGTTAAAGGGTTCATCTACGGGAATATTTGTATAAAAATATACAGTTGTAGTATACAAAACACATTTAGTCGTGTAAAAATAGACAAAACACTTTTGGTTGGGGAGGGGGATTTGATTACTTAAATCAGTTCTTAAAGATATTTGCACCCAAAATTTGCCCCTTTCTTGGGGTGAGCGTAATTTGATATTACCAAATTAGGTTTCACATGGCACTTTTTTAAGGTTTAAAACAGACCTCAGTTTTTATATAACTCCAACGAAACATTAGCCATGAATAATTTTCTTCATTATTAAATAAAAAGAAAGTATAAATGGACAGGTTTCATCTGAGCTGTGAGCAGCGCATGGAGGGGAGGTACAAGTTTGTAGTTCGAGACCGCGTGGGGGCAGAGGCATTGTAGGGGAAACAATCGGTGCCGACTACTGTCCACGATCCAGCGGTCTTGCAGGCATCGTTGTTAGTACCAACACCCAACACAGACTGGGGCGACCGTTTCCCCCACCACCTCACTGCTGCTTAGACCACGCCTAGACCCACTGCAACCCAAACTCCACAGCTCAGATGAAATCTGTCCATTTGTAACATGGGTTTGAAGTAAACGTTTATTTATTTAGTAAGTTGTTTCATAACCTCATTATTTAAACGTCCCTGTTTTAAAAAATTACATTTGAATTATAGATGTTTTGATGGATTTTATTAAAACATTAACTTTATATGCTTCTTATAAAAGGTAAACAATCATACCAAATTTCGAGTCACAATATTTGAAACATATATAAAAATTACATTTTTCGAAAAAGTTTTGAGCGCTTGTGTAAATTATCGAGAACAATGAAAGTAGCTTTATATTGAATATAAAAATAGGACCAACTTATCACAGCGTAATTCTAATTCTAACAGTTGGAATAGAAGGGGTATCGAAATAAATAAATGCGTGTTTACCTGGATTATTTTGAACATATCGTAAGAAAAAATATTTGTTTTTCCATTCACAACTATTTTAATACACAAAGGTGTAAGTAGAAAAAAATCTTAACCCAATGTATCGATTAGTTTGCCAGTAAATACTTTTTATAAGACACGTGACCAACTAGTTGAGATAAAGTTGGAGGGGGGGAATTAAACCTTCTTCGTTTATCTAAGTACTTTTGAAGTATATTTTTTTTATTTTTTTTTTTATTATTTACAAAATTTTGATGACAAACGCATTGCATCACAAAATAACTAAAAAAATACAAATTAAAAAGTGGTTTTAAGTTTATAAGACGTTTTGTCATATTTTTAAAAAGCATGAAACTTTTTCGAAAACATATTGTAGGTTATGTCTCAAATTTTGACTCGAACTTTGTCATGTATGTAAATTTTTGTAAGAAGCATTTTTTTTCCTAAAGCTAAATTAATCCATCAAGACCTCACTACAGTTACAGAACATAAACTTGAGGTTATTAACAACTCATGCAATACAACAATCAACATTAAAAACACACTTCTAATTCTTTTTCATAATAGTGAACAAATATTGTTCGAAGAAACTATAAAAAAGGATAAATTTTAAAAACTCAAGGAAAGGTACTATTTTGAAATTTAATTGTTAGATTTACAACGTATTTACACTAAGATGTTATGTAACAACTCACGGAATAAAACAATTATCTTTTAATCCATTTCAATTTCTTAGTCATTTAATTATTGTCCTTTCTCTGTTATTGTTATTTAATAAATTTTTAGAAGAAACTATAAAAAACAATAAATTTTAAAAACTAAACAAAAGGTACTATTTTGAAATTTGAACACAGTTACAACGTGTTTACACTTTGAGGTTATGTAACAACTCATAGAACAGAACAATTATGTTTTAACCCATTTCATTTTCTTTGATATTTAATAATGATAAAATATTGTTCATATATAAGTTTTCCCTAGAAAATATAAAAACGGGTATATTTTAAAAAACTGAAGAAAAGGTACTATTTTGCAATTTCAAAAAAAAACTTTAAACATTGAATTACTTTATCACTTTGAGTTCATGTAACATGGAACTTTTAACACATTTCATTTTCTTCGTCATTTAGTAATGATTAAGTAAAGTGTTCGTAGAAACTATAAAAACGGGTACATTTTAAAAACTGAAACAAAGGTACTATTTTTCAATTTAAATTGTTAAAGTTACAACGTAACTCATGCAATACAACACCTAACTTTCAACCCATTTCATTTTATTGGCTTTTTATAATGAACAAATTTTGGCCGTAAGTAGATTTTTCTATGAAAAGGATACATTTTTAAAAACTGAACAAAGGTACTATTTTACAACTTAAACTGTTAGTGTAGAGTTACAACATATTTAAATTTGAGGTTATGTAACAACTCGTGCAATACAACAATCAACTCTTAACCCATTTCATTTTCTTTGTCATTTAATAATGAACAAATATTGTTCAAACGTAAATTTTTCATAAAAACTATATAAACGGCTATATTTTATCAAAAATTACAGAAGAAGTAATTGTTAACACTCGTGTCCTACTGTGCTCATCTCATGTCTTATTTTGTTTTTATACTTTCTTAAATATTCGACATATAGAACAAGTTTAAATTCTTAAATAAAAAATAAATTTTAAAGTACATCATCCGGTTTGCAAATGAAATTTAAAAAATGTGAAAAAATTAAGTCTGAATATTTGTTCAGAATGTTAATAGTTATGGGTATACAGAGTTTGGTCAATATAAACAACAAATTGATGACAAAAAGAAAATATAGAAGAGGTATCCCAACTCACAAAAATGTTTGATAATTTTTCTTTTACAAATGCGTACTATACATTTGTACATGCATATGAGAAAGCACATTATTCTACTATGTCGATAGCCACTGATAGCCATAAATCTACAGGAACTTGATCATATACCTGTCGAGATTCACTGCCAGCGACAGCTTCACGTTAGTCATTAAATGCATCTAATAAACTTGACTCCGTCCTAACTAGGTTAGGTTATATTAAACATTTCGTCACAAGTAGAATTTGACGTCTTTAGTTATGACATGGTTACTGACCTAGTTACACGAGTAGTTATTGTTTCTATTGTATTAGACATCAACTGCCAGATATTTCCTACAATCCATTTATAGTAAAAAGACAGAGCAGGGAATATTTGGTTCTCCGAAATTCTATCCATTATTCTCTGTATAAGTTTGGTTGACAGTGTGTATTGAAAGGATACTTATTCCTCGTCACAAATAAACATACCAAAATATATAAAACTAGTCGGGTAAAATAACACTTCCTAAGAATAAACCAGTTTTGAAAAATAATTTCATGATTTCATTAATGAGTTCGACCGGTTATTCAGTAAGTTGTTCCTTAACTTATTAAGTCAACACATGATTATTTTAAACAATTTGTATAAATATATTAATTATTGAGGTATTTTAATGAAACTCTAAAATAAAACGCTTTTTATGAAGGTTAAGGAAGATACAAAAATTTGAGTGATCGCCTACACTAATGCAATTAAAACATTCTCATGCTTTTATACTTACTTATTATAAAGTTTTACATAAAGTTATAAAGTTACTAATATTGTATCAACTTGTCTCTCTTTTGCATCTCAAAGTACTTTTATAAAGCTATAATTCAAAATTAAATTAAATTCAACTCCTATCTTTTGACTTATCTCTATATGGCCTCAAACTTTTTCTTCGTAAAAGTTGTTTAGGTTATGTTAAAAATATTTAGAATCGAATTTTGGTTGGGCTCTTAATCTTTATAAGAAGCTCTGTTCCTTTAGTTTCATTAAAATCAACATTTTTTTCATTTATAGCTAATTGATTAAAATAGGCATGTGTAAGATTTGAGGTTGTATAACAACATACTGAATATAAATATAGTGTATATATATATATATATATATATATATATATATATACACTATATTGAAATATATTACAATATATTACATATATATATATATATATATATATATATATATATATATATATATATTGTAACGAAGGCAGAGTATCGGAATAAAGCAGTTTGAAAATAAAAAATATATAAATAAGGGTGGAAGAGAAGCGCAAAGGGGTCTTTTTGGTTGTTAATAGAAGGGTGTTCCGGAGAAAGTGTTTCTTTAGTAGCAAAAGAAAAAATGTTGTGAAAGATTTAGCCGAAATCAACCGTTGAAATTAAATAGTAACTGCGTCGTTTTGTACAAGTATTTAATAATAATCTTCGATGTATAATTAAAAGATAATCGTCGTTTATAAGCTAAAAAGAGTCGTCGTCATAAAGTGTGTGAGTAATAACGTCGTTCTACAAGTGTTTGAACAGGAATAATCATTGAATAAATTAAAAAGTAATCGTCGTCATAAAAGTGTATGAAGAAAAGAAGATTCGTCGAAAAGATTAAGGCAAATCAATCCATCTACTGGCAGTCTACGCGGGAACCACGTTCAAGGAACCAGGAACATTGGAGCTGTAATGGAACTTCAGAGTCGATAAGTACAAATTAATGGACAATTTCAATTAAACAAACTACCACCAAATTCTATTTTATATTAAGTAAATTATTGTCACCAAAGAACCTAACGAACCCGTAAAGAGAAAGTAAATTAAATTAATAAATAATAAATTTCAGTTGGCCGGAGCATTTTATCAAAATAAAAGTAACAAAAATAAAAGTTAAAAAAAATTCTGATGTACTCTTATTTCTTTATTTTAGATTAAGACATTGTAGAATAAGTAACTTGTATTTAACTATGTACGTAGAATAAGTAGTAGATTAGGATGTTAATTGTATAATAATTAAAAGCATCAAATTTGAATGATCATTGTTTTTTGTTGTAAATGATTTTTAAACTCTAATTTTTCAATTAAAGAAAGAGTTAAAACCTACAGGTGTCAAAGTTATTTATTTTATTAGTATTGGCATGAATAACGTGCGTATATAAAAAATATATAAATTAAGATTTGTTATAATATATATATATATATATATATATATATATATATATATATATTATAACAAATCTTAATCTATATATATACAACGTGTTCATAAAAAAAGTTATAGTTAAATGATGAAACTTTTACAATTACTTAAAATAATGCCATGTGAAAATTAAATCCAATTTTATCGGTTATTTTGCAATAAGGGTAAAACTTTTATACCATAAATATAGCTGAAATTTGTCAATTTAAAACTTAAAATATTTTAATGGAACGAAATAGCTTGTGATTCATCGGTGAAAACCCTAAGGGTATGTTTGACAAATAATTGAGTTTGCAAAATGTTCAAATCGGTTGACCGGTTATAAAATTAAGACCAATAATGTTATTTACTGTAATTAGATAAGGCACATAACAGTAATACAGTATACATTATCGAATTATCATCTGGACCTAACGCGAAAGCTTCACAAGCTAAAATCTAATTTCGTTGTTTTTTACTACCAGACAATTATTTGGAAATACAGTAATTCTTAAGATAAAATAAGGGAATATCCAAATTAGATAAAAGGGTTGGTAGGCAAGATTTGACGATCGAGTTTGGTTTTCTAAAATGTGTTATGGAAATTCTGTTGTTTTGCCGTTATTGGCCTTAAAAATGGTTTAAAATTTAAAAGAGAAAGTGATGTAATTTCATTTATGGATCACAAAATTAATGTGCTGGAAGAACAGCACACGCGTCCAACGCAAAGTATTTTTACTGGTTGTTTAAAGCCGAATAACCTATCGGACATCATAAAGACCCCTAGCCCTCGAATACTCTTATAATGCCAGAGTTGGAAAATATCAAGAGTTGGTCAAAAGAGACGAGACAGCAAAGATGAGAAAGAGAGATCTAACCTCAAACTACATTAAAAGTTTAGCTCCAGTTAGGTTGCGATGCTAAATCCGCACTCACCAAAATGAGATACTGAGAGTAGAACTCTAAGAGAAGGTGAAATCTTATGTAGGTGACTATACTGATGATACTTTGTGCGTTGTGATACAAGTAAAAACATATCGCATACATACGTACCATAATTACAAAATTCATTGAAACTGGATCGGTTAGTAACAAAATAGACGTGAAAGTAGATCACCAATATGTGTCAAATCCTACTACATCTTTGCGGTGCGTCTCTGCTCGCACAAGAATTTCTCTTGGCGCTCTCCATAATGTAATGAAAATAAATAATATTATCTGTAAAAAATACACCTTTTCCAGGAACTTAGAAAAGATGATTTCAATGGAAGGATAAAATTTTGTGAACAAATGAGCCAGCTTGTAATTTTTAACCCTAAATGCCCTTAAAAATATTTGCTTTAATGACTAATTTACATTTCATTTGAATGGGTTTTGGTTGTAAACACAACTGCCGTTATTGAGCCGATGAAAATCCTAGTATGTTTACCGTTGGTCCATACAAATGGCCAAAAACATCCATGTTTGGGTGGGAATTTTATGAGATACCATTAATTGGGGGAAACTTGAATGGAGAATCATACCTAGATTTACCGAAAAATTATCTTTGACCACTCAACATTGAAACTGTGGAAATTCAACAAAGCGAACTAAGCCAGTTGAATTTTGAAAAAAGTTTTCATTATCAAAAAGAATCAGTATTTTCAAATAAATAAATTGAGAGAGGAGAATCAATTAAATGGCTACCAAGATCGCCAAACATTTTTTTGTGGGGTCACTTGAAATCAGTATTTTTAACAACCCCACATATTGATATTCAAGATTTACACAACCAGATAATAACGGAGTGTAGAGTTTTAACCAAGAAAAAAATTCCAAACGTATTATATTTTTTTTAATAGGCTATATCATTCCATCAAGCATTTAATTTAATTTATCTTGTTAATTCACTGGCAACTTCCAGTCTATATGGTAATTAATATGTGTTCTTAATCATAAGTGTATTTAATCATAATTTTAGTTTAATTATAGTTAATTTAATTAATTGTAATAAAAATATTCTGCTATTGTACAGAATAAACACGTTCTTAGTCGTGAAAGTGATTTACGATATTGATTATTTCCGTTCCCCTACTTTAATCACGGGTATGCAATCAGCGAGACATAGTTGAATATTTTACACATGTACATATAGACGACTTTCACTTGTTCGCTATGTAACTTTAGTGTTTTTATTTTTATAACGTTCTGTTATTGTAACTTCCTTTTTTATGGCAGAGTTTCGAAACCTTTAAGACTTCAATTCGTACTAATTTCAAATTTTCTTTCGTTTATTTCGAAACTGGGCTTAGATAAATCATAAATTTACCAAAACTCTCCCATAAAACACTGAAGTTTCAATATTAGAATGTTATAAAAATTAAAACACTAAAGTTACATAGCAAACAGGTGAAAGTCGTCTATATGTACAAGTGTTTAAAATATTCAGCTATGTCTCGCTGATTGCATACCCGTGATTAAAGTAGGGGAACGGAAATAATCAATATCGTATAATCACTTTCATGCAGTTGAAATTAACAAAGTTCTCCCTGGAAACCAAATAATAGAATACTTGTTTATCAAGTATATTCCAGGTAAGAAAAAGTATAATGAGATTCACACTTATAGTATATCTAAGAGAAATATATTGTATCAAAAATATTTTTACAAAAGTTGTCGGTTTAATGATAGAAATATAACTGTATTATAGGTTTTTTTCAGGGTCATTAGATGATTTTTATTCTACACAAAAAATTAACTTCAGTTAAATCGGACTTTAAATTTGAGATCTTCTGACTGTCAAATAATTATTTTATCGAAAACATCAGTTAGAAGATAATAAAACAATTTTTTTATTTTGTAATATCCACTTTTTATTAGTCTAGATGACCAATGGTTTCGCCTGCTAAGGCATTGACGAGGCTGTATTACAAACTGAAGAAAAAAGAAAAAAACAGAAAACCTTAAAACTACAGTCTGTATGAAGTAACCTGTCTCCTAACCCTTCGACTACCTGGGACAGGCCCAGGTCATTCAATTGCACTCTGCGACATCCACAGCTGTTTTCCTAAATAGTCACCTTTTAGTTTCTCCACTAGCTTAAGTAACTTTTTTAGCCGAATCTTAATTTCCGAAATTTTATCAAAAATTTGAGAAGTACATAAAAAAATAAGATCAACGATACTAAACAAGGGCAAATTTGATAAAAAACAAACAATAGATTATAGAGGGAATAAGAAATATATAAGTAGTCTGTTTAAAGCTTTTAATAATAAAGTTGGTTTTATGTAACAATATGACAATGAAATTACGTATCAAATTTGCCCTTGTTTAGTATCGTTGATCTTATTTTTTTATGTACTTTTCAAATATTTGATAACATTTCGGAAATTATGATTTAGGTAAAAAAGTTACTTAAGCTAGTGGGGAAGCTTATAGGCGACTAATTAGGTAAACAACTGCGGGCGACGCCGAGTGCCGGTGAATGGCCCGGGCCTGTCCCAGGTAGCTGGAGGGTCAGGAGACAGGTTACTTCATACAGAGTATAGAGGGTGGGAGTTAGGATACAATGAATGGAAGGTTGGGGAAATACCCGGCCTGGGCAATGACCATAGGAACAATACATAATGGGAAAAACAGTTGATTGTTCTAAGTACAAATAACTTTTAAAGGTTTTACAAAATTACAGGTTTTAAAGTGGATATTACAAAATAAAAAAAAATGTGTTTTATTATCTTTAAACATTGAATTCCACCAAGAACCATCGGTCTCAACAGTAATGAAAATTAAAAAAACATCAGTTAGAGTCAAATTTCAAGAAACAATACTGGTTTACTTTAAACTAAGGAAATATTAATCAAAAATTTCGTTACAGAAAAAAAAAGATTTCAGTCTACAAAAATTCTGAAAAATGATTTAATTAAGCTGTATCAAATTAAAGTAATTTTTTATTCTCTCAAAACTTCGTTCAGAAACGGATGTTTTCGTGAAACAAATTCTGAAAAGGACCTTCAAATATTTTAGTACAAATCTTGAAAAATTAAAGTCGAAATTTTAATGTAAAATGTTTTCAATAAAAGTTTCTATTTGTTTAATTCGCAGAATTTTCATTAATCATTTCGTTGCAGTAAAAAAAAAATTAATGATTCTCTAAGTTAAATAATATTCTGACATATTGTCTAAGTTTAACCAATTTAAAATAAACTATTTTTGTCTCTCAAAAGTTCAAAAACTGATGTTTTTCGAGACACAAAGTCTTGAACGTCAGATATCTTAATATTTTGAAAAATTAAGGTCGAATAAATAATGTTTCAGATACAATGTTATATTTTTTAGGGAAGAAAGGACAATTTTTTAAATCACCTGACCTTAAAGAATGTGTTTCTCTAAAAACATCAGTTTTAGTTCTAAATTACAGACGACAAAAAGGATTTACTCCATAATTCTTAGAGATTGTTTTAAAAATTATTTCTTTACAGTAAAACAAAAAGAATTATCTAACTGAAACAAGATTCTCAAATATTGTCTGAGCTCTATCAGGTTTAAATAAACTTTTTTGTTGCCTTAAAAGTGCGCCTAAACCTGTTGTGTACATTTTTTTCCCCTCTCTTTCAAATAACTTTGAAAACATAGACCAAAGTAAATAATCTCCCCTTGAAACTACATAACATTTGTTTAAAACACGCACCCTATATTCAGAGTTTGACGAAAGTCTAGATAAGTTACAATTTATCTCGATTTTCACTGCACGTAGAAAGAAGTTCGACCTGTTGCTGGATAACTCCATATCAGAGCTATTTATATACATGGTGTGAAGAAACTGCGTTATAAAATGCAGGATATTCCACATATAAAAAACACTTATACAGTTTTGTTGGCTTGTGTTTTTCCCATAATCAGGTTTGTATATAGGTAATATTAATTATTTTTACCACTCAGGCTACATATTAGCCAGATTCATATTTCTCATGATCTATGTTTTTCACTTGATATCGAGAGTTGACCCATATCTCGAAACGTTGTGTATTAATTTGTATATACACAAGTGATAGCAAATATTCGAAAAAACTACATCAATAAAATAAAATTTGTTTCAACATAGTAGCAAAAGTTTTGTATTCTCAATCTCAAAAAAAACGAAATCCACCAATTAAAACCCTATTTGGCCACTTAAAAAGTCCCTCCATTGTGACAAGTTATTGGAAAGGACCAGATGTTGAAAGAAGTGGGGGTTAGAAGAATACAAGACGAAATGTTGAAAGCTTTTAAAATGTCCTTCCCCGAACTTTGCCCATTTTATCCCATTGAATCGACTTCTCTTGATTCCAATTACTACGGGTAACATGTATGTATTCATCGGCCCAACTTTACACAGCCTAATGCGTTCCCTCAATACTACTCCAAACCGTGTTTTGTAGAAGTTGTGTTTTTTAAATATTTTTTGGAAGAAGTTATAAAATAAGTCCGTAAAATAAAGCAAAACACTTATGGTTCTTGAAGGCTGCAATTTTATTGCTTATGTCGCTTCTTTTGTAATCGTTTAAAAATTACACACAAAAATGTGTTCCTATTTTGAAATTTAAAATTTGTGTTATAAATGGTATCTTTGTTTTTAGTTATTTAAAAATATCTCACTAAAAATGATTTAAGAACATTATTAAAAATTACAAAGAAAAAAAGATCGATTCAAAGTTGATTGGTTTATTCAGTGAATTGTAACAAAATCTCAAACACATGCCTTAAACAATTAGTTATAAATATATATTTTAATAGAATAGTAACAATTAAGCTAAATATCAAGTCAAAATCTTATAAAATATTCTCAACATTAATTTTAATTGACCTTTTAGAGCAGTTTTTATTTTTATGAAAAACCTGGTGTAAAAATGTACCCTATTTTTTTTATTTTTAAAAAAAAGCATTTAAAAAATGCTCTCTCTCGCATAGCAAAGTAATTATTATAAAAAGCAACTTTTTTTCCTTTTTTTTTTTTTTTTCAAAAAATAAGTCTAGTACTGTCATTTGGCTTTTACTTGTACGAATCTTTGTTTAAAATAAAGCACAAATTACTTGCACTAATGGTTTAAAATAGGCATGTGTAACTTCCAGGTTATGTTACAACATACTGAATGCACCAATCAACTTCGAACTAGTCTCATTTTCTTTATAATTTAATAATTAACCAAATTTCACCATAACTAAATTTATGGCGGAGCTATCTATGAAATGGTGATATTTAAAACAAATTAAAAACAGGTATAAATTATTACTAAATACGCTCACTTTCAAACAGAGACTCATTTTTCGTGTAACTTTAAAATCTCCCTACAAACCTATTTGAAGCAATAAAATTGTACGCACTAGACCAAAAATGGGTGTCTTCTTTTACACAACTAATATCAAATACAATTAAATGAGCAATTCTGTATGTATTATATTTTGTTGAAATGGGGTGAGTCTTCCGTTTTCAATTACGAGAAAGCAGTTTTAACTAGGTTTCGACGTTGAGAAAACTATTTTAAGGGTTAAACTACCATATCGTTAAACTGAGTCCATATCGTTAAAATTCAGTCCTTCTAAGGACCCATAAAACATTTCTCATTCAATTATTTCGATTGAAAAATATTTGTTTTGAAAATTTTTACTAGAAGAAGTATTTTCCGTTATGAGCGAAGAAATCAACAGAACACCGGAAAACCACGATTTTTTACATTTTCTTTTCCAACTTATGTAACGCAGCTAATTTTTAATTAAAAATGGAACTCTTTTTAGCTCCTAAAGGTTCTAGTACCGACGTCAAGTTTAAATTTTTTTTATCTGAGAATTTGTAGAAGAGAAAAGTCTCTTCGCCGTATATTTAAATTGAAAATAAACTGAATACGGAACATCGTTTTAAACGTTTCTAAGAAACAAGATCGGTTGGACAATCATTTATAAAAAATTAAGCATTTATACTATACAGTGTGAGTCAAAAGTATGGATACACCCTGTTAAATTTTAAATGGATAAAGACAGAAAAATGAAACTCAGAACACCTTTCTAGGAAATAAAAGTGAACGTTTTAGTCACTATTACAACTTTTCTCATTTCCCCAAAATGGGATTTTTGGGGGGCAGCTCAAAATTTTTAAATATAAAGACCCATTAAGTGACACATCATTTTAAAGTCCTTGATTAAAGAAGAAGAACAGTGGAAACTAGAGCTTTCTATCTCAACCCAGTACAAAATGGCTGCTCATTGGTTGTCTATTGTTGTTATTTACCACCTGAATGTGGATGTTCATATTTTGCCTCAATGAAGTTTTACTTAATTTCAATGAGATGCCATTTTGTACTGGGTTGAGATAGAAAGCTCTGGTTTCCACTGTTCTTCTTCTTTAATCAAGGACTTTAAAATGAGGTGTCACTTAATGGGTCTTTATATTTAAAAATTTTGAGCTGCCCCCCAAAAATCCCATTTTGGGGAAATGGGCAAAGTTGTAATAGTGACTAAAAAGTTCACTTTTATTTCCTAGAAAGGTGTTCTGAGTTTCATTTTTCTATCTTTATCCATTTAAAATTTAACAGGGTGTATCCATACTTTTGACTCACACTGTATAAATTTATACGTTGTTTTAAAGAACAAACATTAATTATCAAACAATTAATTGTAGAAGTGTTAACCGTCTGTTAATTTAATCACAGTCTGTACAATTTTATGGAATGTTTCCCATCAGTTAACGGTGAAACTGTTATTATAAAAAGAGTAATATATTTTGATTTAATATATGTGAAATATGTAGATTAATAAGTATAATGAAAAATCGAATTTGTTAGGTTTAGTTCAATTCCGACACCCACCAGAGCTCTGCTCCTGTCATCATGAACCAGGGAAGGTCCGAAAGGTATAATAATATTAAATAATATTCGGTCCTTATCGACGTATTTGATCTGTGTCGACATTCACCGGAGAATATTGACTTTCGTCTATTACGGTGTTTGAAAGTAATATATGTAATATATTTAATTTTATATATTTTTAATTTTGTAATTAATAATTTGATTAATTCTACACCACAAATTACGGCAAATATGAAATGGAAACGCGGCAGTTAGTTTTCGTAGCTCCTTAAAATAAACACGGTGTGAATAGTAAAAAAGTTTAAAAAACAATATTGAATCTAAATTTAGTACACACTTTTAATTAAAAAAACATGATTAATTTTCGTCGAACCATTTCAATATTTATTTTACTTACAATAAAAGACAAAGAGCAATTGTTCCTCACAATGGTTCACGAGTCATTTGGTTAAATCTCAGTTATAGGCTTTGAATGTTCAGGGTTTCTTTTCTCACTTACTTTGACACAAGTAAGGCTTCGTCCAAGTTTTAGAACAAACAGTTTGTTACATAACCATTATACAAGTAAGTCACGTGACTCGCGTATCTGATATTTAATATGGTGACAAGTTTTGACGCTATTTCTTAACTATTTCTTTGTTTTCCTGTTAACAAGTCTTAGTACCTGGTTACAATAAGTCTTAATACACCTGGCTACAATAAGTCTTAATACACCTCGCTACAATAAGTCTTAATACACCTGGCTACAATAAGTCTTAATACACCTGGCTACAATAAGTCTTAATACACCTGGCTACAATAAGTCTTAATACACCTGGCTACAATGAGACCTGTTATACCTCGCTACAATAAGACCTGATACACCTCGCTACAATAAGACTTAATACACCTGGCTACAATAAGTCTTAATACACCTAGCTACAATAAGTCTTAATACACCAGGCTACAATAGGTCTTAATTCACCTGGCTACAATAAGTCTTAATACACCTCGCTACAATAAGTCTTAATACACCTGGCTACAATAAGTCTTAATACACCTGGCTACAATAAGTCTTAATACACCTGGCTACAATAAGTCTTAATACACCTGGCTACAATGAGACCTGTTATACCTCGCTACAATAAGACCTGATACACCTCGCTACAATACGACTTAGTACAACTGGCTACAATAAGTCTTAATACACCTAGCTACAATAAGTCTTAGTACACCTGGCTACAATAAGTCCTAATACACCTGGCTACAATAAGTCTTAGTTCACCTGGCTACAATAAGTCCTAATACACCTGGCTGCAATAAGTCTTAATACACCTGGCTACAATAAGACCTGATATACCTAGCAGCAATAAGTCTTAATACACCTGGCTACAATAAATCTTAGTACACCTGGCTTAAATAAGTCCTAATACACCTGGCTACAATAAGTCTTAGTACACCTGACTTAAATAAGTCCTGACACACCTCGCTACAATAAGACTTGATACACCTGGCTAAAATTTAAACAGCTTGATGTATCAACGGAAGACCTCAACCATACCTATTATGTGTTTTGTGATATTTTAGAGTGTTAAAAGAACTTGCTCCTTTCCATTTTGAAAGAGGTTAATAGAGGTAACTTTATTTTCTCCATCTTGTGACATTAATTAGCAAGGTCTTTTAGAAGACAAAGACACGTAGACTCCACCACTTTTACGACACCACCACTCACAAGAGAGAATATATTTGAGTCCAAATACCCCTACTTTCTAATATAATTTTATGAAAACCCCGTATATTATAGTTGTATCGAATTACTTAATGTACAAGAATTGTAGAGATAGGCGTTTACATGGGGGGGGGGGGCAATAACTTCAATTCCACTAACATGCCTTTTAGATTAATTTGTATTAGCAACATAAAGCAATAATGGATATCGTTAAACTCGTGCTGAGGAGAAAATGTTCTTAGATTGAGTAATCAAAACATTTTGTAGCTAAATATTGATACATTGGTCGACTTTATTCCTTCCTCGTGCGCTTCCTTCCTTCATTTCCACTTCCGGGAGAAAGATTCCACACAGAACTTCCGTTCCATATTAATACTCTTATTTCTGTTAATCCATTTAAATGGTCAAGAGTATATTACTGTAACACATTGCAGTAGTTCTACGAAATGGGTAAATAATAAATGGTAAAAACATTGCACAAATTTTCACAAATGAATTAAATAAACAATGCACAAATTAAAACACAAACGAACAAAAATTTTCCTCTAATATGTTTACGTGTTTAAAGTTCTGAAGATGTTTTATCAAAGATCTTAAGATTATGCAAAAACAAAAAACAAATTTAAATATAATTTTCGAAAATTTAGACATCAAAATTTGTTATTCCAAAATATAAATGAGAAATATTAAAAAAAAAATTAAGTTTCTAAGCACCATTTTTGTGTTTGATCAGCTAGCTAATTATTCAAAATTCTCTTTTCTTGATGAAACAATGTCGAATGTACACATATTTGGTATCATTTCGAATGTAACAAATTTAATTAAGGCATTATTTGAATGTAAAATTATTTTACAAGTTATGTATTACAGTCTAACAGAATTCCTATTTACCTGCCCCTCACTTGTGTTTCCACAGACTACTTGAACACTTCCCCCACTATTAACTGGCGGCGTTAATTTAGCAAAAAGTAAGGAAATGACCTTTTAACACAGTATTCTTTACCTTTCTGGAGAGCTAGAATAATATAATTGTATGTAAATTATTTGTTGTGTGTCTCTAGTTTTCTTCATGTTCAGTGTGGATTAATTAAGTGCAGGCCTACTTGTATCACGCAAATTGGTAATAATTTATAATTTTATTTTTTTAAACTTTATACTTGTTTTATTTATTTTTCTAAATCATTCTTAAATATCTTGAAAGACATCATCAGGTTCCTTTATTGCAAAGATGTTAATAGGCCAACGTTACTACCTATTATTATTTGACTATATATTTTTTTAATAACAAGTGGCTTTTAATTATACCGTTTAAAGTTTTACGCTTTTGGATCTCAAAAACAATACATTAAAATGAGTGATATATTGAAATGAACTATTGGAAAATGTTTCATTTTTTCGACTTCCTTATGAGGATAAAGCTCAAATAGTAAAGAAAGGTAAGCCCCAATCATCCCTTCCAACATATAAAAGTGAATATAAAGAAGGAAAAAAAGAGTGTATATTCGATGTTTTAATGGTACACGTTTCACACATAGAAATAATGCATTAAAAAATAAATATATTTTACAATAAAATCACTTCTAAAATTGTTTCTCTTTTACATCGCAAAGTTCTTTTAAAAATCTACATCTTTAAAAAAAATGGCGTATTTACACAAGGCTTCAAACGTTTTAAAAATTCCGGTTTTTAGGTTATGTTTTGACTGTTTTAATTCGAAATGTAGCACGAGTATACTTAAATCTTTATAAGAAGTGTCTTTTCTAAAGTTTAATTAAAATTCATCGATAATTCTATAATAGGTAATTGTTTAAAGTGTGTAGGCTACATTAAAAGGTTGTGTAATAACTCAATGAATAGATCAATCGAAATTCAAACCCACATCATTTTCTTTGTAATTGATTAATCTGCAGTTATTTAAGATCTACAAAAACGGAAATAATTTTTCAAAAACTAGAAAGATACCATTTTTTCAAATTAAATTGTTAAATTACACTTACCTGCAAATAGGTATAATATTGTGTGTAACTTTATTGTACCAATAAGTAATTCCAAATGCTAAAATTACCTACCCCCCCCCCTCCCAATAGTGTTTGCCAAACGGATATGTGAGTGTGCGCCTTTTATAATAAAATTTCGAGGTCGTGCCAAAATGTAATCAAGAAGGAAGATGGAGGGGGGGAGGGACAGTTTAGTTTCTCGGATAGGTCGAGGTGATCCATCTTTTAGAGTAATCCATCTTCGGTTCGGCTCCCAATCAATTTAAAGTCGTCACTTATATCGACCCTCCAGTGTCAGGATAACTTTATTACAACTTAGATCAACTTACAAACTTTGATAAGTCCTTATATCATTTTGTACAATATATAATTGGTTCCTTTAAATACAAATATAAATGGTGAAAAAAATATTAACAATCTTTCTCCTCAATATTTCTTTCTTTTTTTTTTTAATGTATTAGAAACAACTTTGATCAACTTTTGCTAAAAAGTTGCTTTAAAGGACTCACAAAATGTTATAATCGTCACTATATTCACAAAAATTCTAGTTTAGAAGTAAAAAAGTGAAAATTAATGAAACGTGGACGCCTATTTAGACAAAATATTTTGGAAAAAATATCGCTGAAGTTGCATCTTTATAATATTAACTTGTCCTAAACGTAAATCACATTTGTTGAAATAAAGTTTTTATGATGACGGTTTGGTCTTCAATTTTTTGCCAATTATTCCTGAAAAATAATTTTCATTCACTTGAGAATTGCCATACTGGTTTGAGTCAATAATTTTCACATTTCGTCAAAAATATCAAAACAAATTTGTTTTAAATGTAATCTCTTCTACCAGCTCCATAGGCGTTTTTTTTTTTTTTTTTTTTTTTTTTAGAGAGACGAAGGGTTACATGGGTTAAATTTATAAAAATTGTAAATTTCTGTTTTTGTTTTATGCTACCCACAAATATTGAATTTCATAAAATAGAGAAAAACTTCAAGATTACTCAAATTCATTTAATTTGATCAAAATTGATAGATTCTATGGGCTTTAGAACACGCACAGTAAAAACACCACACTCAAACAACTTTTTTGGCTCAGAGGAACTCAAAGCGAAAAACCCTGAAAATTGATTTTACGACCCATTACAACTTTCTCTATACTACCACTTATGTATCTATACAAAAGTAAAAACCAAATTATGTTATTCGCAATACTCTCTGTATGTATACATTAAGAAACAAACTATCCCATAAAACCAACCCACAAAACTAAATACTAAAAAAAACAGAAAGAATTACTCACAAATTTTATAAAAATGTTAGTTTAGTAATAAATCAAAAGTGAAAATAACCACTTCTTTTTCTTTTTAATATCTAGATAGAAACAGCCTTGATTCTCTTGA
The DNA here is from genome assembly GCA_963513935.1 of Aphrophora alni. NCBI lineage: Eukaryota > Metazoa > Arthropoda > Insecta > Hemiptera > Aphrophoridae > Aphrophora > Aphrophora alni. Next base: position 110,917,175 of record OY740770.1, read on the forward strand.
GCCCTAAACTCCCCCTAAATGTAAATCATCTTTGATTAGAATAGACTTTGTAATACTTCTTTCAGGTTTTTTTTTTAATAACTCCTAAACCATAATTTAATTTTACATAATATTTGGAACACTGGTTTAAGTTATATTCATATTTTATAAAATATTTAAATCACTATAGGTGAACTGTAGCCCTTTTAACATCCTTCGTAGACTATTTTTTATGGCTCTTTAAACAAAATTTGTAGGGAGTTGCGACCACTACAATTCATCATATTTGTTACAGGCAATTTTTATAAATCATAATTCCGAGTTTTGTCCTTATGGCAGCTACCTCCAAATTTATAGTTTATCAAAAAAATCTAGAGTTATGACCAAAATACACCCACAAAGGTACAAATTTTATCAGTTCACTTATTTAGGCTCCAGAGAACTGCAGAAATGACAGACTCTTATAAATGGAGACATCATTCCAAACATTCTTGGACAGAACAGTTGATGGGAAGTTTTAGGTGAGAATAGCCATTCCAATTGCAGCAAAGTCAGTCTTAGAACTTTGTGTTTTTGGACTGGAAGATAACCACCTTCTTTCCCCTCTAACAAGTAGATTCTCTAATCAATTCATTGAATCACCAAATCAATGGTTAATACCCATTCAATACCATATGGGTTTAATTAAAAATTAATATTTTGTTAGTGTAGAGAGTATAAAAATGTATTATACTGTATGTCTTGACTGGGCTACTAAACTATCCACAGCCCGATATGGGTTTGTCTTTAAAAAGCAAAGAAAAAGAAACAACTTCTAAACCCATGAAGAAGTCACAATACATAAGGTTGGGTTGGGTAAGACAGCTTCAAATAGTAGAGCAATGGAACTTACTAGCTATTTATATAGTGTTCTTTGCTGAAAGATTATGTAAGGTCTTGTCATGCGACTCCCTCTACAGTTGCCCTTGGCTGAAGTCTTCATAGAATGAAAATAAAACAGTTATTTTGGTTAGATTAATCTAATAAAATAAACAAAAAAGAAAGAACTGGAGTGTATAGTAAGATGAAAACTTCTGATGGAAAGAAAATGACACCCTTTCTTTTTTACAGAGTGGGGGGGTAGAGGATTTGGAAAGATGAAGAGTTGAATCCCCTTCATTACTAGTACTGCACTGAGGGGACTCAGGTACATAGGGTCCTTACTCCCCAAACCCCCAAAAATCCTACATTTTATTTTATGATATAACAAAATTAAGATTTCTATCAATAACTTTTAATTTTTACTGTACAAACTAGATATTAATAATACTGGGTGGAGATTTTGAAGCTGCATACAATAATTAATATTATAGGCCATATAGGTACACATTCCTCCCCCCCCCCCAAATGGTCATGGCTACCTATCTGAAATTTATCACTCAATTTCTTGGTCAACAAAACTGTCACAAGCCATTGTAAAAATGTACTTAAATAAACAGTAAAGTTTTTGGAGTGATGAATAGTGTCAATTTTTTGGTCCTGGGTAAACATTTTGTTATTAAGGCAGCTAAATCACTATGTTATTTGCAATTTAATTGACATTTACTTAAAACAATTCAGTTGTGTAATTTAGAATTTATTGGTCCGTTAATTTTCCAATAGAAATGAAGAAAATATATAATAATTGTTAAAATTATGTACACAGAATAAAATAAGATTCAGGATGAGAACCCAGAGTTCAAATAATGTTGTTAATTTCTCAAAATTGTAAAATATAAACATGGATCAAATGATATCTTATATTTAAAAAATTTCTTGTAAAGAGACATGTTTTGTTGTTGTTTTTAAATATATTTTACAATTTCAAAATGGTGACCTTGAATGTAAAAAAAAGACGTTTTGGATGCTCTTTATTATGACCAAACTGATTATTGTAAAAGAATCAATCAAATTTATTCAGAAATGTGTAATGTTTTAAAATCAAAATTTAATATTGGTTCTACATATTTTGGTAAAATTTAAAAATTACAAACCAAAATCAATGTTCCAAATTAGAGTGAACAGAAAATTAGAGTCGGATGTTGACAAATAATGTGACTTGGCAGTGAGCTTTGAAACTGGAACTATGGATTAGGCTACATCTATAATCATCACTGTCAATAGTTTTGCATGGACATTTCAGATTGGCTGGACTTGTGTACAATTTGATTATTATAACAACTTAAATTAATTCCTAAACAAATATGTATGTGATTAACACAGTCATGCAGAACTTCGGTTTCTTAAGAGGTTTTTGATGAATAGTTACCTTAATTTGTTGTACTTGTTAAGAGTTTTGAGGAGTTTGGTTGTAATCTTTTAGTTACAGACCATTTTTTGAAAGAAACGTCTTATAGTGCCAGACATTTTTCTTCCAGTTCTAGATGTGCCACCTATTTTTTTAGAAATTTGTAGGTTTATAAGGAAAAAAAATCATAAGTTGTTTTTTAGTTTAATTAAAATAAATTATCTTATTTTTAATATTTGCAATAGTTCCTCCATAAAGTAGCTTAATTTTAGCATAACAAAAAACGTAAAAATATCTTCATCATAAAAAATTCAACTTATCATGAAATTGTATAAAAGGTTTTTCAATTTAAAAAAGAATAGACTTTTTTTTTTTTTTTTTAAATTGAATAGGTAGCCTTTGATTTTGCCCAATCAAGCCACATACCAGAGCCCTGGTAGGGATTAACCCAGCTACCTGCAATGGTTGATATTGAAGTTTGGGGCCATCAGGATAGCTCTCTATGAGTGTGGGATTATGTTCCATCAAAATCACACATTTCTATGCATTTTTTTAAGTATAATTTTTGTTTGCAGTGAGATCATTTTCACACTTTTACTTTAGATCTTACAGTTTCCATTAATATATCAACTTGTAAGAAGGTGGATGTAGTAAATGTGTTTCAATGCAAATAATAAATCTTTCTGCTAAAATTAGATACCAAAACTATTATGATTAATATGTTTCATACTTAAAAACAACATTATGTTGATGTCTGAAAAATTAGATGCCAACACTTCATACATAAAATGTTATTGTCCAATTGATCTGACATCGACCTTTATGTCTGTAATATCAACATCTGAAAACTGGTTGTTTCCACTCAAAGGGTTATGCCCAACTAGCCTCTTCCCCCATGGCTCCACCACAAAGTCTGTTACCAAAAATAATGTTATTAAATTTAAAAGCAACATATTAACTGTAACATATAAATATAGACTCCCTCACCTTCAACAAAACCCAAGATTAGGGAAATTATTCCTACAAACAAGTAGTCAGTTTGCTCTTGTACAAATTAGTAAATATCAAAAAGAGCTAGTTTGGTTTTAAAAAATAATTCCCACCTTCTCTCATAAATGTTTTATCTGAATTACAAGTTTTTGCTAAATTTTGCTAATACTGTACTTTCATTTTTAATGAAGATATTAATAAAAGACACAGAATAATACAAGAAGGTATAAAACAATAGTTCTCAGATCCAGAAATGGATAAAGCTGTGCTTCCTGCATGATCTCTTGTATTCCTACCTTTACAATAGCTCTAGGTAAAATATACTTTCCTTCTGTTTTCACCCCCTTCCTCCATTGTATTCATCTGCAATTCCTTCAGAACCTTTTCTTTCCCTCCTACTCCCCCAAAATATACTTTCCTTCTGTTTTCACCCCCTTCCTCCATTGTATTCATCTGCAATTCCTTCAGAACCTTTTCTTTCCCTCCTACTCCCCCATGACATATTGTTGTCAGGAAATATTTTGGTAAATTATAGGCTGTTGGCAATTATTCTTTAGAAACATTTAGTTCTTATTACTGTTTTTAAAAGATAAATAAATCCAGGTTTAATTTTGTAAAACTGAAATTTTTTTCCAACAAAATAACAGTTTTTTTTAAATGTAACTTTTCTTGACATCTATTCTGAAATTATTTCAATTTTGAAAACACAAAAATTAATAGTAGTTCAATTGCATGGGGTGTATGCATAGCTTCAGATAAGTCAAAAATAATATTACATTAGGTTCCACCATTGTGATAAACATTGAAGATATATCCAGCATCGTTTGTTATGAATAGATTAAAACATTATTTATGCCTTTGGCAGTATTTTTTAAAGAGAGCAAATTTCTTTTCTTATTCTTAAATACGCGGACATAGGCGAGTTATTTAAAACGTATTTTTACCACTGAGTTATTACCACTCAGCTATTTAAAAAAATTAATTAATTGTGTTTCATAAGAACAACCTCGACACCTGCCGGTAGAAGAGGACCGACTAAGTAAGTTCATAAGAACATTTATAATTTTTTTAAATTGACACAAATATGGATGCCAAAAATTATAAATATCATATAACTTAGTTTATGGGATCAGATAGTAATTTCATTTTGGTCTCACATCTGTTAGACAAAAATTGTGAGAAGATAAAAGAGCACATTTTTAGCCCTCTCCCCAATATACCAATATGTAATTTGTAAGTAGCATAATTTGAATAGTCAAAAAACTGGTTTTTGTAATGATGTCTGTCGTTTGTGCAGTGCCAAACAAATAGACCAACTTTAATCAAATTTAGCATGTGAGCACATTTTGGTCATTTCTTAGTACATTTTTTAAATAACTCAAAATTTGAAGGAAATCATAATTATGTTGTTTTTTTTTTTTAATATCGTCTCTAACGATTTTGATCAAATGTATCTTCTAAACACTTAAACACGTAATGGTCACCAATTGCTGGTTCTTGAATTATTTGTAAAAACCAAATATCTGCTATGGAACTTATATAAAGGATGAAATTCCTCAGCTCTACAGCTATATTTCGTTCTAATTTTTGGAAATATGAAGATTAATTACCCAAATCCATGTGAAAAATTGCAAGTAAACAAAATAAAATTATGGTTCAGGAATAATTGGTAAAAACCAAAATAAACCTTGACCAACTGTTGGATTTAATCAACCATGATTTACGATTGGAGGAGTTTATGCACAAACAAACAAATTAGATTCTATTTAAATATACATTTTTCACTTTTGACTCTCAAATATACTGAACTGTCATTTCTTTGCAACCAATAGCTGTGTTTGATATTTAATTTTGAAGATGGGTGTGTGAGAAAGTTTGTGCAACGTTTTTCACCGTTTATTTTTCTAAAATTTCAAGATATGAAATAGTTAAAAGCAATGTAGGAGAGGGTTCATGTTTTATCTTATGGTAGCACTTTTTGACATATATTTGTTTATCTTATGAAATGAAATTTCACTTTCTTAAACAAAATTCGAATAAATAGAATAAAAAACATGGTATAAACATTCTCCATAAAACCAAATATTATAGACAGGAGCGTATTCTCTCTTTTCCGTGCAAATAAAAACCATATATAATAAAAAATTCAGTTTTCTTTATTATGTGGTTTTTCTTTATGTATTTATTGTATATGGGAGATAAGCGGGTATTACAAAAACTTAGTTTGGAAATTTAAACACAACATAATATATATAAACTAACATTGCATTACTTACTTCACCAGGAAGTCGTCTTAAGCAAAAATTGTATTTGATTAAAACTAGATTTTAAAAACAGCTGTTGATAGAGATGAATTATTTTCCATAGTATTCCAATATAAGAGAATGCTAATGTTTAATATAAAGAATCCTTAAATGTTATTCAACAAAGATGTCATGTTGAAACAAACAGATATTGTTTCAATTTTGTGTAAAAACATAGTACAGACTTTCTTATACATCAAACAAACAACAATACAAGATGACCAAAAATCTTTCTGATGATTACAGTATAGATAATATATAAAAATATACTTAAATATTTTATATACTTGTTTCAAGTAAATAGTACTCACAATTAGTTTTAATCTTCCTATATCCAGTTAGTATCCCCTGATCCTGACGGACGGCTGCCATGTAAGCAACACTATATTAAAGCAAGAAAAACATGTGATGTGATAATAATGTTATCTATTTAGGAGAATATGTAATGTGGCGCTATTGTTTTTATTAAATCTTTAAAAAATGTATAGCCTACAAACTAAGTTTATACATATTTTAAAATAAGTCCTGATAAACCTGGCTAAAATTTAAACAGCTTGAAATATCAAGGGGAGACATTACACCACATATATTATAATAGGTTTTGTGGCTTTTATAGGGGGTAAAAATCTTCTCCCCTTTATAAAACGTGGAAACTTTATTCTTTTAATTGGCAACCCCTATATTGTGATCTATTATTGGAAAAGGTCTATTACAACCCTAGCCAAAATTATAATTGTAATGCCAAAACATATGCATTTTTGAAATTAAGGAAAAGTGTTAATTACTTACTTCTTTGTACGGAGTCACAGGGCTCTGACAACACGATTTTCATACAATCCCGCAGCCGTCACCAGCAAAAATTTGTTAAATACAGTCTGGTATGAAATACAGTCTGGCTGTTTATGGTTTTCTTGTAGCAGTTTCTTTAACTTAGAGCAAAGTGGGTTTGGCTCCAAGTAATCCAGGTAGTATCTGTTGCAACGTCTCCGGTTCTCTTAAACACTTCTTATACATTGGAGATTCAGACAATTTAAATCAATAGAGGTATTCTTCTTCCGTCACTATATGGCCCATCCTTGCTCGAGCAGCAAAGGTTTGTAGTTTCCTGATGAGACATTCATGTCTCAGATGTAGATCTAGATCTAGATCGTACAGCTTTGGCTCCATTTTATAGAATTTCCTCCCATTTGGACCATTTCTCCAGCTGTCTATCCTTTCACCCTATATGAGATCTCAATCTGTTCAGAGTAAGTGTTCATGTTCATTATTACAGGTGTTTTGCAATTTTGTCACATCTTTCATTTCCCATTATGCCAATGTGGCCTGGAATCCATTGGATGACAATTTGTTTGGATGGGGTGTGTAGGATTTTTTGAATTCCTTGCATCTATACAAAGTTTGGGACTGGTTTTTGTATCTTGCTACTGGCCCGTTTACGGATTTAGAGTCGCTCAGGATGCATATTATGTTCTCTTCATCAAGTTCTCTCTTCAATACTGAAGAGATAGGTGTATAGCCAGGAGCTCAGCTTCCGTGCTAGACGTGGCTGTGGATGATGCATAATGCTCTATATTCTGGTCTAGTATGTAAATGCCCGATCCTGAGGACCTATTGTCAGCGTTTAGTGTAGCATCAACATATATATGAATAAAGTCTCAGTACTTTGTGTTGATTGTTTGCAGTGCAGTCTGCTTCAGGAGAAGGGGGTGGCCCTGCTTTCCCACCTTTTCTAGGTCGGTGTTTACAAGTGGAGGTTTCCATACCCAAGGAAAAATTGGGTTTTTTGGTGGGACTATTTGAAGTACAAACGGTTTAATAATCTGTTTTAAATTAACAGTACCTGATTGACCAAGCTTTGCTCTGGACATTTATTTCTTATCCCAAAATTCCTTTTCTATACAACATATTTATATTAGTACTATTTTATACTAGTAAACATATATGTCAGGGAATGCAATAATATCAAACTTTGGTCTGAGAGAGATGAGGATCAGGAAATTAAAAGTTTAAAATATATAATTTTTGTTGGTATTCCGTAAATTTCAATAGTGAAGTACAATTCATCAATGTTCATACAAAACGTATAAATTGCAATGTTAAAATAAATGCATTTCTTAAACATAACTTTATGGATCTTATTTACATATAAAGCTGTTTGGTTTGGTAATGAGGTTGAAATCATCTGAGTTGTTTGTAAAATTTTCTGGTAGTAATACTTTAAAAACTTGTTCTTTTCACTCCAGAAAATGCCACATAGACCAAACCAAAGTTTTAAAGTGTACACCAACCAACTGCAACACCTAAAGCAACTCGCATTACTGGAATCTGGTGTCACTGCAAGGTTTATTTAAGGTATCCTTTTGTCGAATCAATAGTGATCCTAGGTGCCTTAGAGAAGTCCAGAGGCTGGACTGTTCACAGGTAACAATTTTTACTTTATGTTGTTTGTCACAATAAGTCTCCATCTGTTACACAAACCTGATACATACAAATTACACAGCAGTATAATAATTGTTTTGTTTTTAATTTCATTTCATTTGGTGGTAATTAGAAATTTTGATCAAATTAAGAAATTCTGTTGTTAATTCAAGTGCTCCTTTAGGTTGAGCTTTAAACAAATTCCAGCCGTGGTAGATTTTGTACTCTATGGGGAGTTTACAATTTTAGGGTTAGGGGTATCTCAAACAATTTTTACGTGTCATTATTAAACCTTTCCAATGATATGTTACAAGATGGGGTTTCCATTAAAAAAAGCCAAGTTGCCCACCTTTAAAAAGGGGAGAAGATTATTGAACCTTACAAAAAGTAATAAAACATTATAATAGGTATGGTGATATTCCATTTAAATTTAACTCAGGTTTATCAGGACTTGTTATACACTCAGTATAATTATTAAACCTGCGATATAACTAAAGTTTTGGATTATCTGTCAAAAAGGTAAATTCTTCAGAACCTATATTAAATCTAAATCTTATTTCACGCTATAATGATATGGAATAAACGAAATATAGATATTTCTTTATTGGTCATGTTATCTTTAGGCCTACAGTATATATTTAATTGTTTTTATAACAACAGTTTAACCTCCTGCAGTCGATATAAATTTATAGATGAACTCTTGCCATGTTCTCATAGCTCGGGTATCATTGAAAATGCAACTTATCTAATATCTTGCCACATGTACTTCATCTACTAGATGATACAAAATGCAACATTCTAGTTCTAGAGTTGTAACACATCTTTCAAATCAGACAAATTTGTTGGATAACAGCTCATTACTCATATATTATATTAAATGAAAAATCATACCTTATATAGAGTTAATTACATTTTTCTTCTGATACTACTAGCTGCAACCAAAAGACTGTTTACAATATATAAATACTCATGTGCTATAATGCCCATTGATTTCAGTACTGCATCCAGAGAATGTTTGAAACAATTTCATACATTGAACAATTTTTCAATGACTGACATAATATTTAGGTTTTTCAGATGATATAATAATCTCCGCAAGGACAAATCCAGCTTTCACTGAGGCATTTGAAGAAATTGTGAAATCAGCAGAATTATTTGGTCTGGAAGTGAAAGTACAGAAAACAGAGGTTATCGACTCTAAAAGGTATATTATATGAAGCATAAAAATCTAAAAATTGGTACTACAACTCTGAAAAGGTTAATGAGTTCGTCTATCTAGGTATTGTAGTAACAACCGATAATGATATAAGAGCAGACATCAACTGACACATCACAGTGGGAAATAGATTACGCTATGCTATAGTGTAATTAATATTTAAAAGTAGAATTGTATGAAGGAAGGTCAAACTGGTGCTGTAATTGAGACCAGTTGTAATATATGGAGACAAATTCTACGTCCTCAACAAAGTCAATGAGAAGAGACTGAATATTGGGAAAGGAAAATTTTGAGAAGGATTTTTGGAGCAAAACAAGGTGGTGACATATGTCAGATAAGGACAAACAAGGAAATTGTGAAAATGTATAAGGAACCAGACATTGTAGATGCTTGAGACATGTCCAGCACATGGAGGACAGTAGAGGACCAAGGAAGGCTGGATGTTAACCAAGGGGAGAATAATGAGGGGACAACCTCAGAAAAATGGATAGAGAATATGGAAGATGATTTGAGGATGTTGTGAAAGAGAAGGTAGAGGAGGGTTGTGGAAGATATTGTCGATAAGTGCCATCGAGGAAGCACAGGTTCTTCATAGACTGTAACTCCAAAAAGTAATAAAAATGCTTAATAAAGTCAAATAAAACTTTATACTTGAATACAAATTATAAACTACCATCATAAAAAACATATTTTATTTATGTTATCGAACCAAAATATACACTATTTAAAACATAATAAATATGGAGTGTTTATTTTGTTAAAAGAAAAATTAATTAAAAATAATACAAACCATCTCAAGTGGGTTATAATATCCACTCCTTCAAAGATAATGTTTGACAAAAATTCAAATAAACACATGGATTTTTTTTTTTTAATATGTATGTAACCTATAGTTCAAAAGGACATATTAACATGTACAATGTTATTATTGCTGTAGGATTTTATAAGAGTTGTGATTTATTGTTTGAGTATATATTATACATTATGATTATAACAATTGTATTTTATATGTTATAGAAATATACATTATTTAAAAACTTGATAATAAATATTGGAGTGTCTATAATGTCAAGGAAAACTGTGTGGTGTAATTGGCATATGGCATAGACAAGTCTAGCTCCCTCTAATTTGGACTTGGTGTTGCAAATATGCACAGATTCAACCCCGTTGCTGGCATTGGGTTTTTCCATGTGTTACAGTGTTCCTCCATCTTCTATAGTCCAAGACATTAAGCAAATAAAAAATACCAAATTTATATTATCAAAGGAAAATTAATTTAAAAAATAATACAGAAATCACAATAACTAATATAACAAACATTAAATGGTTAAATGGCTACAGCCAAGAGATTATGTACAGGGTCTCCGAAAAATAATGCCGGGATTTCGAACGGCCATTGCTAGGGGACTATTCAAGATAACTAAACGATTTAAACGTCAAATTAAAAAGAAAACAACAAAGTTTTGTTTACCGTGTAGCATGGGAGGAAGCGTTGACCCTTACATGTGCAGAACAGTTGCGTGGTAGCAGGCTGCCATTCTGACTCACATGCCTGACGCCAGTTGCTAGTACGATGTTTACGGCACAACAGAGGGCACAGTGTGTTCTGTGGTACACAGAATTTAAATCGATTGTTAATGAGCAGCGTCGGTTTCGAGTTACTATCGAGGTCAAAATTCGCCCAATGATAAAGCAATTCGTCGTTGGTTTAACCAGTTTCGTGACACAAGAAGTGTTTTGAAAGGACATTCACCTGGCCGGCCACAAATAAGTGATGACAAAGTTGAAGAAATCCGACATTCTTGCATCAGAAGCCCAAAAAAATCGATTGTCCGATGCAGTCTTCAGTTAAACATACCCAAATCGACACTCCACAATGTTATTCGTAAAAGATTGAGACTTCGTGTCTACCAAAATTCAGTTAAGACATCAGATTATACACACCGATCACTCTAACCGTACAGACTTTGCCAGTTTTATGCTCAGTGACATTGATAACAATCCCAATTTTATTAAAAGAGTGCTGTTCTCAGACAAAGCTACTTTTCACACAAGCAGTGTTGTTAATTGTCACAATTGTTGTATATGGGGTTCAGAACAGCCTAACATTGTGCAGGAACATGTGCGTGATTCACCAAAAATGAACATATGGTGTGGATTAATGTATAACCAAGTGATAAGGTCTTTCTTTTTCGCCGAAAAAATAACTAATGGCATAATTTATTTAGATATGCTAGAACAATTTTTGTTTCCTCAAACTGAAGAACATGCCGGTGAACGAGTCATTTTGATGCAGGACGGCGCCCCGCCTCATTACCTTCGGGAAGTGTGTGACACACTTAACAACATGTTTCCAAATGGTTGGATAGGCAAGGGTGCGCCTATTCCCTGGCCTCCCACGAGTCCTAATTTGACCCCTTTGGGTTTTTTTTGTGGGGTTACGTAAAGAACATTGTTTATGCTGAGAAAATTCGTGATTTGCCACATCTGCGTGAGCGAATTTCGGAAGCGATTGCAACTGTGACACCAGAGCTGCTACACAACACTTGTCTGCAGAGTTACAACCAGAGTTGTCTGCTACACAACACTGTAAATGGAGCTCACATCAAAACATATTAAGGTATGAAAAAAAAAACTTTGTTCTTTTCTCTTTACTTTTATTTGACGTTTAAATCGTTTAGTTATCTTGAATAGTCCCCAAACAACGGCCGTTCGAAATCCCAGCATTCTTTTTCGGAGACTCTGTGTATAGTAAGAGTAGGTCGAGTCGAGGAAACATTGTAAGAATGCAGCTCTCAGATATTTAACATGCTGTAGGTCATCAACTAAATCTTCCACATCAAATGTAGTTATTTTAATTGTTTATTTACTTTATGTCTATTAGACTCCCAAATAATTATACAAGTATAGGGCACATAGGCTATTTTCAATGTCTACAAACTGTACTTCGTCCATCAATGGAAGGAATTATTAATGGTTGGAGTGATGAACGAGTCAACCATACATCAAACTATAATATGTGCACTGTAGATACATTTTTTCCTACATTATAAATTATAACTTATACTACCGACTTATACTACCGACCGTAGGTACTTGGTGGAATTCAATTATTAATAATTAAATATAAGGCAATTTGTACTTCCACAATATTTTTTAATGAGCCGTTCCGACCAAGGTTTTGCCAACTACGGCATTGTCAAAAGCAGCAGTTGGCGAAACCTTGGTCGGCACGGCTAATTAAAAAATATTATGGAAGTACAAATTGTCTTTTATTTAATTATTTATAAATTATATATTGATGCTACAGTTTATAAGTAAGCAAAATAATTGTAAATCTAGTCTAAATTAGAGAATAAAATGTTGGAAATTTTAACCCTTTGGTGACAATTTGACGATATTTCGTCATCTGTTGTTTTTGTGAGAAAGACCATCTGACGAAATATCATTAATCTAGACTTATGCGTAAAAGACCATTTGACAATATTTCGTCAGTTACAAAATATATAATTTTGCTCAAAAAAAAAGGAACAAAATAAATAATAATATATTATTTATTTTAATTTAAACATATAATTTGTAATCAACATAATTATTACTTTTACTAAATATGATAAACTATTTCTATAAATTAAACAATAAAACAACCAATAGCCTTCTGCGAATTTGTATTGAAAATCAGCTGTTTCGTATTTGGACTTTACAGAGTTATTGTTTGTTGTTTTTCTATCAGTAAAAGTGTGTATTTGGTTTAAATAAAAATTAATTAATTATAATTATTTGTTAGTTATATAAACTTAATTGTATGGTGTGTTAATTTTTGATTTTGTTAGTGATTTTATTATTCATAGTTTGTGATAATGTTTCAAAATGAGTGGTGACTTTGATACATCAAGTGAAATAGAACGGGAACTGAATGTCAAATCTGATAGTGGTTTATGTAGTGAAATTTCTGAAGATATATTTGATGATTCAGATGAAGACCCCCCACTTATGATCCTAACGGGCCTCAAAGAAAGTGTTTCTTAGACACTTTAGGATCAACAACGATTAGGCCTACAGTTAGACAGTGAAAGTGAAAGTGAGGTTACTATCAAATGTCAAGGCCTGTAATTCATAATATAAATAGACAAGTTTTGAGTGATGCTCTGATATTGATAGCAATATACTGATATACTGATACTGATAGTGTGAATCAAGTAATATTGATGAAGAAGAAAATATTTGGAGCAAAGTAGAAGATTTTGAAACTCAAAATTTTTTCAGTTTTAGTTATAATGAAACACCTAACCTAAACATTGCCCTCCACCAAATTCTAGGCCTATAGATTATTTAAATTTTTTTTTAATGATTCAATATTAAAATTGTTACAAAAGAAACCAATAGATATGCTGATAATACAATTTCTTCAAAAGGACAAAATGTTTCTCCTGCAAGTTAATTTAAATTTTGGAAACCTGTTACCATAAATGAGATGTTAGCTTTTATCATTGTAATTTTGAACATGGGCTACATCTTCACAAAACACACCCTGGTTCCGTAAAATGTTTCCTCTCACACAATTTGAATTGATTCTCAGTTTTTCCATATGGTAAATAATGATGTTTTACCTAAAAGCACCCAACCTGGATATGACCTTTGCCAAAAATTTCAACCTTTACTGGACCATGCTAATTCAAAATCTATCAGTCTTTATACACAACATCAACAGATTTCAAATGGTGAAAGTATTATTGGTACAAAGATTCATTCACAGTTGATGGAATATTTACCAAATAAACATCATCATAGGTGGGGCATTAAACTGTGGGTTCTTTGCGATTCAGTTTCAAAATACTGCACGAGCTATTTTTGCTATAACAGATCAAAAATTGGTGGTGAAGAATGGACTTGCTTTTTGTGTAATGAAAAAATTACTCTCTTTTTGTAATTTATTCAACAAGGGATACCATCAGTTTTATGACAATTTTTTTAAAGTCTTCATTTGACAGTTTTTACATAGCAGTAAAACCTTTTTTACTGGAACAATTAGAAAAAACAGAAAAGGCTTACCACATGAGTTAAAACAACTTCCAACAGGCAGCAAAATTTATTTCAAAAAAGATCATTTAGTTACAGTATCTTACAGACAAAAAAAAAAGCAGTTCTTTTGTTATCCACTAATACAAAAATTCAAGACCAGGAAATTAGACAGAGAAGACATGGAAGGGAAACAGTCAATAAAAAACCAAGTATTATATTAGATTATAATAAACATATGGGGAGAATAGACCACTTTGATATGATGCTATATACATATCATGATGAACGCAGGAGTGTGAAATACTGGAAGAAAGTTGCTTTCAATATTTTTGCAAGAATGGTGTTAAATTCATTTGTGTTGTATAAAGAAATTTGTGGCAGAGGAAATCTAAAATCTACGTCTAGGTACCAATATATTGTTTCAATAATAGACGAAGTATTAGACAATTGTTTTTCAGGACAAGTCCAGGAATTTAATCGTAAAGCTACTAGACCGATCGAAGGAGTGTTAACAATCATGGAGATTCTGGTCCTATCAAATTGTCAGGAAAGCAGGAGAAAACATGTAAAGTGTGTTCTACAAAAGGGAAGAGGAAAAGATCACGGAGAACTTGTACAAGATGTGGTAAAGGTTGAATGTCACTAAAACATGTGTGCAAGTAGACGTAACTCTAAAAATACTTAAATAAAATTTGTTTTCTTCATTTTTGTTGAAATGATGGATATTGTTGTTGTACTAGTTACAACTGTTTTATGTAACTGAATTAGTGAGTATTTTACTTTTCAAATTATAACAACTAGTTTTAAGGTTAACTCAAAAATTTAAGGTTAGGTTTTATTTTTTGCTGTATACATAGGACTTTGTTTTGATAATATATTATTATGAAACTTTTAATAATAATATAGATTAAAAAAATAAATAATTCCCACACTAAAAAAAAATGTATTGTTTTCAAAATATTATCAATAAAAAATTTAATAAATTTCATTAGATTTTTAGCAATTTTTGTAGATTTTACATACAAAAAAAATCATACTTTACATTAATTTATATATCCTAAGAAAATACATTCAATTACCTTAACTTTAAAAAAAAATTGTTGAACAATAACAAAAACCCAGTATTTTATGGTTATTTTAACAAAACATTGTAAAATGGGTCAATTTTAGATGGTGCAGTTTTTTTATGCTCATATAAAAATACATCTAAAAATATTATACGACTTCCAAAAAAAGTGTTGGTCCACAAAGGGTTAAGTAAAACTTTAAACAAATAATTTGAATTAAATACATATTTTTTCTTTTATTATACAAATATTTAATTATTTTGCAAAACATTTACCAACTTACATAAACCAAATTAGTTATAGAAAGGATTATATGTTATCCAATGAGCTCGAGTTTGTTCCTTTGCATTCCGATGGGATGTAAACAAAGACTTAAAAACTTCTGTAGTGTTTGGATCTTTAGCAACGCTATAATCTCCCTTAGTTTTCTTAAATGCTGGGTTTGGTATTTGTCCTTCACATGGCATTGAACGTTTTTCACATTTAATGTCTGAAAATAAAAATATTATTTATTTATGGATAAATTAACCCATTAAATTCCATGAATGATTACAGTACATCACAGAGTTGTGTGGTCTAAAAGCACAGTGTAAGCTAGGCATGTCATACTGTTCTAGTAATATTCATTAGATGACATTGGCAATGTCATCTAGCTTAACTAGCTACTGTTCTATGAGAGGATAAATATATACACCTAATTTATTAGTTATAGTAACATATGCAGAGCAATTATTAGCAATTCTGTGCAATTATTAACAACAACAAATATTAGGAAAATTAAAATTAACGTGAAAATTCATGATGGTTTTTTTTAAGTATCATAGTACAATCATGTTTTTTACCGTAATTTTAGTTTGGATGGAGAATTACTTTTTTTTTTTAAGTCCTTTGACAAAACCTTTAAAATTAAGTATTTACATAACCCTATTTAAAACTGTTGAGTTACGCCCATCTGTTGTGAGGCTCCAAAAAATTAGGACTTATTCAGAAAATTCTCTCATAACTCTTATAAATAACTGGAAGACTCTCAAATAACAATAAAGTTGCAATTTCCTTTTTTATTTGTTTTAATAAAATAATAACATTACAGCCTTTTTAGTTACAGTGGTCCCAAAAAATGTTCTTGTTCAATCAAGCCGTTTTAAGTCATGTATCACTTGAGCATATGGCTTTTTAAAATTGTTGACTTCCCCTTTCTCCCACACCCGTAAACTCAAAACTTAAATATGTAGACACATAGAAACAGACCTTCACTACAAAGATTACTAACTATACATAAAACAACTACATATATAGCCAAGGTGACCATATTTTTACCAGTCAAAATCGGGACAAACCTACTGTTGCACAATACCTATATATTTTTTTATACATATTTGTAAATTTGGAAAATAACGAACAAAAACACAATTTTACATTATTATTTATTATACTTTATTGCACAAGACTTTGAAATATTTATATAATGTACCTATACAACTCAGGTAAAGAATTATGAAAATTAGACTGTTTGAAAAAAAATATTTACATGTAATTAAGCAATTAAGGGTCTAACAAGAAGGATGGCTTTTGTTCCAATCATATTTTTCTGTAGAAGCCAAAGCTTTCAACAAGGTCTTGTTCTTCCTTACTTTATCATACATTTCTACGCATGAAAGATTACAATTCGTTTGAATGATTAAAAGTGCCTTTACACATTCAATTGACATTCGACTCTTCTCTGACGTCCAAAAGTTGTTAATCAATGAAAAGGCCCGTTCTACTGGAGCATTAGTCCCTGGAAGAGAAAGCACAAATTCCAAGAACATCTTCAGGTTTGGAACTTTTATTTTTCCGCAAGTTTTCAAAAACAGTCAACCATCTTTGCTCTGTTGTCTTTTTCTGCGTTGCCCATTCTGTTAAGACATTTTCGGAGAGTTGAGTGTTCAGCACGCTCAACTCGTTGAACAAATCATCAGAAGAAATGGGTGGTAAGCTTTTTTAGAAAATGGTATAGCTTTCCTCCAACTCCTCCTATTTCAAAGTTTTCTTTAAATCTATCCAAGACAACTGGCTCAAGCTGTCAACGTTTGATTTCCAAAAGTCCAAATAAGTAATGCAACGGTCATAAAAAGAACACAGTGTACTCTTAATGTCTTCCAAGACACTATTATGTCCTGCAGCACAGTTTTTTTTTTTTTTGAATCTCTTTAACTTTCATTGGTAAAAATGAAGATTCTTTTCTGTCCATCAAGTTTTTGCGCAAATCAAATATTGATTTGCTGCTTCTGTTGCTGATATTTTATCCCCCTCCATCTTTTTTACAGTTTCATTAAACACTCCAGCTACATTATGAAGAAACCAAAGCCAAAGTTCCCCATCTGGATCGTCAAAAAATGATTTCAACACTACTGGGGTGTTGGGTTGTGAAGAAAAATATTGCTTAAGAGGCAGCATCATTTGTAGAACACGTTGGTAGAAGTCTCAGCCATCTTGTGTTTGAATAAGACAAGAGGTTGCGGTACTCCACGTCAATAAATTCACAAAGATCTTTCAATTCTGCCACTCGCACTGTGTATATATGGAAAAACTTAAATAGTTTCACAATACCAACTTCAGCATCAATAGGAAGTGAGTCAGCAGCGTTATTAATGCAATTATTGACTATGTGAGCCATGCAACCAATGCCAACTAAAGTTTTATCAGTACTAGCTGATAGTTTCAGAACAGGTTATTTTTTCCTTTTCTTTTTGCGCCACCAAAATTAGTATTGGTGTTGTCTGCAGACATTCCTACTACTTTATCCACCAAATCATTACGGCTTAAAACTGAAAATACATACTCACAAAGTTGATTACTTGTTTCGCCATTTAATGTTTCAAGATCTAAAACTTTCACATTTACACCACGGGTCTCATGAAAATATCTCACAACAATTGGTACAAGTTTTTGAGCACCATGATTTGAGCTATCCACCATTAATGTAAAACATGACGTTTCACTGAGCTCCTGCATTAATTCTTTTTGAGTGTTTGGAGCCAGCACATTTTTAATCATGGCTTCGCTTTTTGTTCGAGCAGAAGAAAATTTCTGTTCAAATAACGTTGAAATGAGCTTAGAAGTACAATCTAAGGATCTAAAACTATGATTATGTTTTATAGTGTGGTAGGCTAAAACAGCTTCTTTTGCTACAATATCATTTTGTTCTGAATCATTTTTAGTAACAAACTTACTCATAGATGATGACATAGCTACTGCATTAACACCAGCCAAATGCTTTTTAGTTTTTAAATGCAGCTTGATATCAGTCACGCCACCATGTGAAATATTAATTTCACTAGAACATTGAGTACAAAATGCAACGTGTGGGTTGAGTTCTCGCTTTTTCAAAAAAGGATATTCCTTTTGGAGATCACTATTAAAAGAACACTTTCTCTTCTTACCTTTATCACCACTCATTGTTCAACTTTCAAGTACCTCTTGCACAAACGGAACTGTAACCAAACCACTCGCTAACTAAACGATAACACTGCTGTGATGTCAAGTACGAGTGCTAGACTGAGACAGACTGACCCTGACGTGACGAGACGAGAGACGAGACCATAGCAGACGATTGTGTGGAGGGAGGGGGTAGTAGTGGAGGGAGAGGGTAGTAGCGCCTAAACCCGACTAGAGAACTATTGTGTGCGTGATCTATGCGCTGAACAATTGTGCAAAATATCTTCTTACAAAAATTACTACTTTTTCCTCAGATCTTCAAAAATCGGGACAAATATATTATATTTCGGGACGCCGGGACAAAGCTCTATAAATCGGGACTGTCCCGATTTTTTCGAGACGCATGGTCACCGTATATATAGCCTACTATTATCAAATTCTAAACAAAATTGAAGAGCCTGAAAAACATGTATTTGAAAGTGATAAACTTACTTTTAATTTCTTTTGTCGGTAATTTCGTTCCATTTACTATTTTGACATTGTTAGTGGAACTACAACTTGCGGTCTGTATACTTTCATTGGCATCTTGTTTTTCGATTTTAATTACTATTTTCTTAGCTTTTTTTTCTGCTCTAAGTCTGGCAGTACGTGCTTCTTGTCGTGTAACCATTAAATCTAAATCTTCATCTTTAGCATTTAAAATTACTATGTCCGATTCATTAAATGGTTGCTGGCACTGAAATTAAAATAAATATACAATATAAATAAAAAGATATAAAATCATTCAATAACATTGTATGAGGTATATCCTGAAAGTAAGTTCCATTTGGTAATAAAAACAAAACTAGTTCAGATACAGAAAAACTATTTAATGCAAAAAAATCTATAAGCCTTAAACTATTCGGTACTTTCTCTTTATATCGACCCCCTTTGAATTGCTTTATTAGGTCTGGTTAAGTTAGGTTAGGATTGAAATTAATGAAATAAAGATCATGAAGTTTGCGAAAATTTCATAAAAAGAGCAGATATTGTAAACTTACGGTTTTCCTAAAACTTTCCTCGCACTGTACGAACCAATTCATCACTAACCCACTTTGTTCATCATCGTACATTGATCCTGTCCTTCATTGACTGTTGGATCCATCTCCTTAACATTGAATCACTCATCCTATTTTTTTCCATAAAACTGGCAGATCTGTCGATGAATGTCGATTGGTTTAGTGTTCTTAGCATTCAGAAAACAAACTATAAATTTAATCTCACAAACGGTGAGATTTTCAATCAACTTCGCCATTCTAAACAATCACTACAAAGAGTAAACAACAAGCAGAGATGTCAAAATAGCATCTTCTCCTTGACTTAGAGCAAATACCGCGCAAGGACTAAATTGTGATCAGTTCTGCCACAGCAATAAATACAAATGGAACTTACTTTCTGGATGTACCTCATATTTCATTGATAATAGAGTATAGGGACAAGAGGCTAGTCATACAGCATATAAACACTACAATACTTATACTGTAGGTGGAAAGAATGGCAAAGTTCAGTGTCAATACATGTTCATACAGTATATTAGTTACAGATAGACCAAAAAGATCAAAAAAAGTCCGGCAACTTGAACTATATACAGTAATAGTTCTTCAAAATTATCAATTCTAACACTCCTTTCGTACTCTTGACAGATCTTGCGCTTCATACTATTAAAATTTGCACTCAAACACTGTTTATCTGTTCTCTTTTAACTAAATGTGTTCCGCCTGTTCCTCAATACATAGCATCCACTTCCCAAAACATAAATCAGTAGAATTTTAAGCATGGTGACTCCTACGTCAAAAAGAAATGTTAATTATGTCTTGGCCAAGAACAAGATTAGGTTTGGTTGAAAATAAATTAAGTAACAACATTTATTTTATACAGTAAATACACTGAAATTCCCCATCCCCTTGATACAAGATGAAGCTCATAAATTAGAGGCTCTCATATTGTCATTTAACAGTACACTTCTGATACTTCAAGGACAGGATGTCGCAGAGGAAACGGAGGAGAAGATGTTGCTGGTGAAAGCGACAGACACACATGTGCGTTATCTCAATCAGTTGAAATGTATGGGAGCAAACCGATGGTACCAAACCATACACTTTGGCTGTAATGGCATATCATCCAAAGATACTCACTTTGCATTATAAATCTTCTGCCGTATGTATAGCCTCAAGTGTCTCATGCCCATGTTATTTAGTCTTGTATTTAAATTTTTAATTATTTTAGAACTCAAAAACTCAACAAAAATCAAGAATATGTGAATTTTTTTTATTATTACACCGGATATCAAGAAAATTATGTGCACAGTTTTACAAATAAAAATTGCTTATTGTTAGATATTATTCCGTTATATTATTTAATTCTGTGTTTACCCACGGCAAGCAAACAATTTTATTGTTATCATAATTTTTAGTTAAAAATTATCTATTAAAAATTAAGGTTAGAGTTTAATAGGGCACATAGCCTATTATGTTTAGATTTTTTATGGATAGGAAACACAGGCTTACCCCAGAAAGTGGTCCTTGGTAATACCTAATAGTACGCAAATAGAAAACATTAAAGTACTAAAATATTTCTTAAACACTGTTCACTTTCACAATCAGTGGAAAGTTTAGAAAGAAACTAAATTATTATTAAAAATTAAGTAATTTTGAAGCAAAACTAATCTATTTATGTATACCGTGTTAAGTGAAAATAACGAATAATATTCAATATTTACAGGGATTTTAAAACCACAAATATTGCTTTAGATTTATTTTTACAAGGTTCTAGTGACACAATGTTCAAAATAATAACAGACTTTATGAATTTGAGATCCACTAAGTGACAACAAAATAGTGATAATGATCAAAATGGGTCAGAATGGACGGATCAATATAAATATCCTTTAGATAAAGCAGTGAGCATGCTAAATCACTCCTCTAAATATTTTTTTGTTTGGGGTATTAAGGGAAAAAACCATTGCGGTTATTATGCCTTCACAAAATTGAGCATTAAGAAGTTCCACCATAACACTTACAAATGACACAAAACAATAACATAAAACTTTGAAGAACATTAACAAGACTAAAACTAGTTAACAAATGAAAATAAACAACTACATAAAATGTTACAAGGCTGTAAAATGGCCCTGCAACAAGTTAACAAAGATAAATTATGGTAAATACAATTCCATTTTTATTATGTATGTAGCCCAACTGGATTGTAAATAATTAATAACTATTAATTACCTTATTTAGAGGTGATGAGGTCGAACAATCCTTATGTAGATATGATTACTATATCTTCTTCATATGACGCGTTTCGACTATTATTCAGTCATTATCAAATAAATATACAAGAACAAACTCATAAACAACACAAAACACACGTTCAAGATTTTCACATTTAAAATCACTTTACACAATTTAAAAAACTTTATACATGTGCACACGGATGACGCGCGTTGCCGGTGACCGTTCTCGATAACGTTCGATCGTCAATTGAATTAATAGGTAGTCACGCGATAAGGGTCTCCGTTGTTGAGAAGGGGTACACAGTTCTATACGTCATGAACCGCAATTATTGTTCTTAACACTATCGATTAGGTCAAAAATGGTGTGAGAATGAAACTGTAGTTTATTATTGAGTAAGTGGTCAGGGTTGTTTTTTTGCATTTTATAAATATTGAACTCCTCTAACGTGTTCATTAACGGACCTTTATTGCAGTGGTGTAGTATTCTTAGATTAGTGTTAATGTCCGTGTAATTATGATTAGTATCTATTAAATGTTCAGTGAATTTGGAGTCAATTTTTTTGGTGGTGGGTCTTTTGGAAGAAGGAATGTGTTCTTTAAAACGGGTTTTAAACGTGCGTCCGGTTTGGCCTATGTATTTTTTCGGACAATCGTTGCATGATAGCTGGTAAACACCGCTGCTGTTGAACTGGTCTGGGTCTCTTGTTTTTTTCGGTTTTAAAATGTTTTCTAAATTGTTGGAAGTCCTGTATGCTATGTGGTAACCTTGTTTTCGAAAAATGTTATTTGCAATATGTTCAACGGCTTTGTTGAAGTCTACAGCAATGTATTTTGGTTTTGGGTGATTGGCTTTTATAGTTTTCCTTCTTTTTAGTTGTTTCTTTATTATTTTATCCACTATTGAGGTGTTGTAGTGGTTAGAAGCAGCTATATGTTTTATGGTGTTGATCTCCTGCTTGAAGTCTTCTGCATTCATGGGAATGTTCAGTAGTCTGTTCACAAAACTGTTGTACGCTGCAAATTTATGTGATATGGGGTGGTTAGAAGAAGCGTGAATGGTGTGGTTAGTCTGTGTGGGCTTTCTATATATTTTAAACGTGTGTTTTCGTTCTGACTTAGTGATGGAGATATCTAAGAAGTTCAGTCTCTGTTCACATTCTATTTCACTGGTGAATTCTAGGTTGGGGTGAATTTTGTTGAGATAGTTCAATAAAAGACCGGTTTGTCGTGTATTGCCGTTGTACAAGCAAATGATATCATCCACATATCTGAAATAATAAATTATCTTGTTGTGGTGCTTATTGATGTCATTCATGATGTAGGTGGTTTCAACATGATTTAGAAAAATCTCGGCCATAATGCTAGACAGCGGTGAACCCATAGCTAAACCTTGATTTTGGATATAGAATTTTTCATTGAATGCGAAATAGTTCTGTGCTAGGCAAACGTTCAGTAGGTTGATTAATTCGTTTATCGATTCATTTTTTAACTTCTTATTTAGGCGTAAATTGTTCTCCAGTATTGACACTGTTTCACTCACTGGAACATTGGTGTATAGATTCACAATGTCGAACGAAACTAACGTAGATCTATCTGGGATGATGACTTTGTTTATTTTATTGATTAGGTCCAAGTTATTCTTAACGCTAAATGTACCGTCAAAGGTGACATATCTTCTTATTATTTTGTCCAAAGTTCTTGATATTCTGTAAGACGGTGCATGCATAAAATTCACGAGAGGTCTTATGGGGTAACCTAATTTATGTATTTTAGGTAAACCTTTGAGGTGTGGAATGGCGGGTTTGATCATTTTGGCAAATCTCTTCTGTGGTTCTGACAATAGGTGGCTACTCTTATTAATTTCTGATTTAATATTATTGTTAAATGTTTTTGTGGGATCCTTACTTATTTCATCGATTTTATTGCTATTTATAAAATGTAATGTTTTGTTAACGTAATCGTCATTGTACATGACTACTAGAGCGTTTCCTTTGTCAGCTTTTGTGACTATAGCATTGTTTTCCGTTAGTTTAATCTGAATATTCTTAGCAGAAAAATTATCTTGTTTAAAAGTAGTTTTAGTATAATATGGTTTATTCAAAACTGTGGATTGTACTTTGTCACTAATTAAACATCGTGTGACGTTCTGCTTATCTAAAGGTAAACATTGAATAGCGGCCTCAAGTCTAATGAGATCTTGTTTACGGTTATCTTTCACTGGGCCTATATTATGTTTTAAACCTTTATTTAATAAGGCCGTTTCCTTATCGTTGAATACGATGTTTGTACAATTAACGATGCGTGGGTGGAAGACATGGTTTGATTTGTACTTGTCCGATTGTTGTTGTTTGCGATCCAAAAGATAGTTCAGTTTCTTATCGATTATGTTCTTTTTATGGAGCATGTATGGTAATGTTAAATTGTCAATGTTTAAAAGTAAATCTTGTAACTCCACATAATGTAAAATGCTAGCTAACTCCAAATGAGTTTTGTATAGGACTTGATTAGTTCGTTCCTTCTCGCCATATAACCATTTGATTTCCCTCGATAACCATTTCTTCTCGGCCATGGTTTTAGTGTATTGCGCGGATTTAGATTGACTTCTAATTATGACGTTAATGTACTTAGGTACAATATTATTGTGTTGACACACTTTGTTAAATCTTATGTTTTGAATGATTCTGTGCAGTCTCAATTTATTATTCTTGTATTTGTAGGCTAGATTAGCTTGACTTGCTGTATATTCCATTTTTATTATGTATGTAGCCCAACTGGATTGTAAATAATTAATAACTATTAATTACCTTATTTAGAGGTGATGAGGTCGAACAATCCTTATGTAGATATGATTACTATATCTTCTTCATATGACGCGTTTCGACTATTATTCAGTCATTATCAAATAAATATACAAGAACAAACTCATAAACAACACAAAACACACGTTCAAGATTTTCACATTTAAAATCACTTTACACAATTTAAAAAACTTTATACATGTGCACACGGATGACGCGCGTTGCCGGTGACCGTTCTCGATAACGTTCGATCGTCAATTGAATTAATAGGTAGTCACGCGATAAGGGTCTCCGTTGTTGAGAAGGGGTACACAGTTCTATACGTCATGAACCGCAATTATTGTTCTTAACACTATCGATTAGGTCAAAAATGGTGTGAGAATGAAACTGTAGTTTATTATTGAGTAAGTGGTCAGGGTTGTTTTTTTGCATTTTATAAATATTGAACTCCTCTAACGTGTTCATTAACGGACCTTTATTGCAGTGGTGTAGTATTCTTAGATTAGTGTTAATGTCCGTGTAATTATGATTAGTATCTATTAAATGTTCAGTGAATTTGGAGTCAATTTTTTTGGTGGTGGGTCTTTTGGAAGAAGGAATGTGTTCTTTAAAACGGGTTTTAAACGTGCGTCCGGTTTGGCCTATGTATTTTTTCGGACAATCGTTGCATGATAGCTGGTAAACACCGCTGCTGTTGAACTGGTCTGGGTCTCTTGTTTTTTTCGGTTTTAAAATGTTTTCTAAATTGTTGGAAGTCCTGTATGCTATGTGGTAACCTTGTTTTCGAAAAATGTTATTTGCAATATGTTCAACGGCTTTGTTGAAGTCTACAGCAATGTATTTTGGTTTTGGGTGATTGGCTTTTATAGTTTTCCTTCTTTTTAGTTGTTTCTTTATTATTTTATCCACTATTGAGGTGTTGTAGTGGTTAGAAGCAGCTATATGTTTTATGGTGTTGATCTCCTGCTTGAAGTCTTCTGCATTCATGGGAATGTTCAGTAGTCTGTTCACAAAACTGTTGTACGCTGCAAATTTATGTGATATGGGGTGGTTAGAAGAAGCGTGAATGGTGTGGTTAGTCTGTGTGGGCTTTCTATATATTTTAAACGTGTGTTTTCGTTCTGACTTAGTGATGGAGATATCTAAGAAGTTCAGTCTCTGTTCACATTCTATTTCACTGGTGAATTCTAGGTTGGGGTGAATTTTGTTGAGATAGTTCAATAAAAGACCGGTTTGTCGTGTATTGCCGTTGTACAAGCAAATGATATCATCCACATATCTGAAATAATAAATTATCTTGTTGTGGTGCTTATTGATGTCATTCATGATGTAGGTGGTTTCAACATGATTTAGAAAAATCTCGGCCATAATGCTAGACAGCGGTGAACCCATAGCTAAACCTTGATTTTGGATATAGAATTTTTCATTGAATGCGAAATAGTTCTGTGCTAGGCAAACGTTCAGTAGGTTGATTAATTCGTTTATCGATTCATTTTTTAACTTCTTATTTAGGCGTAAATTGTTCTCCAGTATTGACACTGTTTCACTCACTGGAACATTGGTGTATAGATTCACAATGTCGAACGAAACTAACGTAGATCTATCTGGGATGATGACTTTGTTTATTTTATTGATTAGGTCCAAGTTATTCTTAACGCTAAATGTACCGTCAAAGGTGACATATCTTCTTATTATTTTGTCCAAAGTTCTTGATATTCTGTAAGACGGTGCATGCATAAAATTCACGAGAGGTCTTATGGGGTAACCTAATTTATGTATTTTAGGTAAACCTTTGAGGTGTGGAATGGCGGGTTTGATCATTTTGGCAAATCTCTTCTGTGGTTCTGACAATAGGTGGCTACTCTTATTAATTTCTGATTTAATATTATTGTTAAATGTTTTTGTGGGATCCTTACTTATTTCATCGATTTTATTGCTATTTATAAAATGTAATGTTTTGTTAACGTAATCGTCATTGTACATGACTACTAGAGCGTTTCCTTTGTCAGCTTTTGTGACTATAGCATTGTTTTCCGTTAGTTTAATCTGAATATTCTTAGCAGAAAAATTATCTTGTTTAAAAGTAGTTTTAGTATAATATGGTTTATTCAAAACTGTGGATTGTACTTTGTCACTAATTAAACATCGTGTGACGTTCTGCTTATCTAAAGGTAAACATTGAATAGCGGCCTCAAGTCTAATGAGATCTTGTTTACGGTTATCTTTCACTGGGCCTATATTATGTTTTAAACCTTTATTTAATAAGGCCGTTTCCTTATCGTTGAATACGATGTTTGTACAATTAACGATGCGTGGGTGGAAGACATGGTTTGATTTGTACTTGTCCGATTGTTGTTGTTTGCGATCCAAAAGATAGTTCAGTTTCTTATCGATTATGTTCTTTTTATGGAGCATGTATGGTAATGTTAAATTGTCAATGTTTAAAAGTAAATCTTGTAACTCCACATAATGTAAAATGCTAGCTAACTCCAAATGAGTTTTGTATAGGACTTGATTAGTTCGTTCCTTCTCGCCATATAACCATTTGATTTCCCTCGATAACCATTTCTTCTCGGCCATGGTTTTAGTGTATTGCGCGGATTTAGATTGACTTCTAATTATGACGTTAATGTACTTAGGTACAATATTATTGTGTTGACACACTTTGTTAAATCTTATGTTTTGAATGATTCTGTGCAGTCTCAATTTATTATTCTTGTATTTGTAGGCTAGATTAGCTTGACTTGCTGTATATTCCATTTTTATTATGTATGTAGCCCAACTGGATTGTAAATAATTAATAACTATTAATTACCTTATTTAGAGGTGATGAGGTCGAACAATCCTTATGTAGATATGATTACTATATCTTCTTCATATGACGCGTTTCGACTATTATTCAGTCATTATCAAATAAATATACAAGAACAAACTCATAAACAACACAAAACACACGTTCAAGATTTTCACATTTAAAATCACTTTACACAATTTAAAAAACTTTATACATGTGCACACGGATGACGCGCGTTGCCGGTGACCGTTCTCGATAACGTTCGATCGTCAATTGAATTAATAGGTAGTCACGCGATAAGGGTCTCCGTTGTTGAGAAGGGGTACACAGTTCTATACGTCATGAACCGCAATTATTGTTCTTAACACTATCGATTAGGTCAAAAATGGTGTGAGAATGAAACTGTAGTTTATTATTGAGTAAGTGGTCAGGGTTGTTTTTTTGCATTTTATAAATATTGAACTCCTCTAACGTGTTCATTAACGGACCTTTATTGCAGTGGTGTAGTATTCTTAGATTAGTGTTAATGTCCGTGTAATTATGATTAGTATCTATTAAATGTTCAGTGAATTTGGAGTCAATTTTTTTGGTGGTGGGTCTTTTGGAAGAAGGAATGTGTTCTTTAAAACGGGTTTTAAACGTGCGTCCGGTTTGGCCTATGTATTTTTTCGGACAATCGTTGCATGATGGCTGGTAACCTAAAATACATAAATTAGGTTACCCCATAAGACCTCTCGTGAATTTTATGCATGCACCGTCTTACAGAATATCAAGAACTTTGGACAAAATAATAAGAAGATATGTCACCTTTGACGGTACATTTAGCGTTAAGAATAACTTGGACCTAATCAATAAAATAAACAAAGTCATCATCCCAGATAGATCTACGTTAGTTTCGTTCGACATTGTGAATCTATACACCAATGTTCCAGTGAGTGAAACAGTGTCAATACTGGAGAACAATTTACGCCTAAATAAGAAGTTAAAAAATGAATCGATAAACGAATTAATCAACCTACTGAACGTTTGCCTAGCACAGAACTATTTCGCATTCAATGAAAAATTCTATATCCAAAATCAAGGTTTAGCTATGGGTTCACCGCTGTCTAGCATTATGGCCGAGATTTTTCTAAATCATGTTGAAACCACCTACATCATGAATGACATCAATAAGCACCACAACAAGATAATTTATTATTTCAGATATGTGGATGATATCATTTGCTTGTACAACGGCAATACACGACAAACCGGTCTTTTATTGAACTATCTCAACAAAATTCACCCCAACCTAGAATTCACCAGTGAAATAGAATGTGAACAGAGACTGAACTTCTTAGATATCTCCATCACTAAGTCAGAACGAAAACACACGTTTAAAATATATAGAAAGCCCACACAGACTAACCACACCATTCACGCTTCTTCTAACCACCCCATATCACATAAATTTGCAGCGTACAACAGTTTTGTGAACAGACTACTGAACATTCCCATGAATGCAGAAGACTTCAAGCAGGAGATCAACACCATAAAACATATAGCTGCTTCTAACCACTACAACACCTCAATAGTGGATAAAATAATAAAGAAACAACTAAAAAGAAGGAAAACTATAAAAGCCAATCACCCAAAACCAAAATACATTGCTGTAGACTTCAACAAAGCCGTTGAACATATTGCAAATAACATTTTTCGAAAACAAGGTTACCACATAGCATACAGGACTTCCAACAATTTAGAAAACATTTTAAAACCGAAAAAAACAAGAGACCCAGACCAGTTCAACAGCAGCGGTGTTTACCAGCTATCATGCAACGATTGTCCGAAAAAATACATAGGCCAAACCGGACGCACGTTTAAAACCCGTTTTAAAGAACACATTCCTTCTTCCAAAAGACCCACCACCAAAAAAATTGACTCCAAATTCACTGAACATTTAATAGATACTAATCATAATTACACGGACATTAACACTAATCTAAGAATACTACACCACTGCAATAAAGGTCCGTTAATGAACACGTTAGAGGAGTTCAATATTTATAAAATGCAAAAAAACAACCCTGACCACTTACTCAATAATAAACTACAGTTTCATTCTCACACCATTTTTGACCTAATCGATAGTGTTAAGAACAATAATTGCGGTTCATGACGTATAGAACTGTGTACCCCTTCTCAACAACGGAGACCCTTATCGCGTGACTACCTATTAATTCAATTGACGATCGAACGTTATCGAGAACGGTCACCGGCAACGCGCGTCATCCGTGTGCACATGTATAAAGTTTTTTAAATTGTGTAAAGTGATTTTAAATGTGAAAATCTTGAACGTGTGTTTTGTGTTGTTTATGAGTTTGTTCTTGTATATTTATTTGATAATGACTGAATAATAGTCGAAACGCGTCATATGAAGAAGATATAGTAATCATATCTACATAAGGATTGTTCGACCTCATCACCTCTAAATAAGGTAATTAATAGTTATTAAATACAATTAACAACAATTAAAAACAAATATTATACAGGGCGGTAAAAGGGCCCTGTGAGTTAACAAAGATAAAATTTAAATAAAACAAATAATTTAATTACACAAGTAATAAGGGGCTCTGCAATAATCGAATTGTTTTAAAATTGTATCCAAAATTTTCAGACGACAAAAAAAGGACAATACCTAGCAATATCCCTTAACATCACCTGAATGGAATTAGGTAGGGGAAATGTTCTATGCATACTTCTTAAAACAACACATTGAGGATGTGCTTGCTAGACAACACACCTTGACAAAATAGGCATTGTGGCAGATTCCCGTCTTACATCAGAAATTCATGAGTGATCTTGGAATGACCAATACAAACACGAGTAATCACCACTTCCTCTCGACGACTGGCACATATGGATGTATTCCACGGACTGACAGAGTCCCTCAGCTAATTGGATTGTATATTTGTCCATTCTTCCTCCCAATGCCTATTCATAACTAATTTAGTACTAGATACAAAGTCAGATAGCATAACATACTGTGTGACTAGTATCTGACTTGTAGCTTCCTTTGCCATTTTGTCAACTTTTGTTTCCTGAAATTCCTGCAATTCCCTGGTACCCAGCAAAATGAAATGCCGCAAAATATTAGCTAAAGTCTGTGTATGGAACACAGAATATCATCAAAAAAGTGATTTTTAAAGTAAATATCCTAGATAGCCTATAAAACAGGTACACTAAAAACACTGTCAGGATCAGCCAATATTACAACATACAGGTAATATTAGACGGGGCGGGCAAATCAATATGTATATAGCCAATATATAATTTTACTCTATCTAAAAGAAATATCTTTTTAATACATATAATTATATCTTTTTTGTATACCGGGTGTACAAAAAGTCCTGCACCGTTTTAATTTTTTTTTTTAAATGACACTGGAAAGCTGAAAACCTGGACTTACACTATGAACCTAAAGAACTATTCTTGTACACCATGAGTGACAGCATAAGGCCGGGGGGGGGATTCCATAAGGAGTATAAAGAAAAACTTAAATGAAAGCATAGGCCGAGTTGTACATCATTTTAAAGGGCTGTACTGGCAGAGTTTAATGCCGCAAACCACACTTCAAAAGCTTGATCCAATACAAAATGGCATATATTCAAAGGTATTACTAAAAAAAGGAGATGTTTACTTATCAAATATTTTCAGAGAAAATGTTGAAATTGTTCTCCTCCGATTATTTGACAGTTGGAAAGACGCACATAAAAACTACAGAATTTTGCAGGGCAACTGGAGGAAGCATTGAAGTATTCCTTGTCTCGGAGACAGATCTGGTGAATACGCTAGCCACTGTACAGTCCCCTCCCCCGCCTATCGATCCACTGTTGTGGAAAAACAGCGTTTTAATATTCTCTTACTTGTATGCCATAGTGTGGCGCTCTGTCCAGTTGGAAGAAGATATTCTGAAGATTTTCTCCAAACATGTTTTGAAGTACTTGCATAATATCACTTTGGAGCAATGTTGGTATGATGCAGCATTTAAATTGCCTTCTATAAAGAAAGGACTTACCAACTGGGTACGAACTTCATAATGTACTCATTTTGTAATGACAGGCATATTTCAGTATTTATAGCAGCATTCTTGTTTTGATTTATTAGTGTGCTATGATTGTGGCTACTAAAAAAATGTCTGCCTACAACCAAGTAAGACCTTTGAACATCTGCCATTTTGTACTGGATCAACCTTTTGAAGTGCGGTTTGCAACATTAAACTCTGCCAGTAAAGCCCTCTAAAATGATGTACAACTCGGCCTATGCTTTCATTTAATATTTTCTTTGTACTCCTGATGGGAAGTCCCCCACCCCCTGGTCCTACGCTGTCACTCTTGGTGAGTAAGAGTAGATCTTTAGAAACATAGTGTAATTCTAGGTTTTCAGCTTTCCAGTATCATCCAAACAACAAATATTAAACCGGTGTAGGACTTTTTGTACACCCGGTATATTATACATACATGGATATGTTTACAATTTGTAAAAGCTTTTTTTATTTAAATTTTTCTTAAGTTTTAAGGGTCTCTTATTTGTATTTTATTATTATTTTTTTAATATTATTTTGTAAAATGATGGTTGATTCAGTCATTTCTTCACTGGTTGTTAATGTATGTCCTCCAGTTATAGTCATTGGGTCAACCTTTTTGAGAAGAGTCTTAGTTTGTAAAACGAAAATGTCAGGTTTTGGCAGTGGATAGTAGAACGATGCTGCAGGTCATTGAGGATGTATAAAACTAACTTTTGTTTCATTTGATTCATATTTTGCTAGGATTAAGGCCAACCACCAGCTTTTGTTGTACAGAAACCACTGTACAGAAACCTGATTCAATATTTGTCAGGTCCTTTGTAATACCTGCAGTTGATATTACAGGTTGCTCTGTTTTTTCCTCAAAACTTAGAAAGTACAGTTTAGTGTCCATTTTTGCCTCAGATACAGGAATTATTACATGGATTTTACGTGTTCCTTTTATATTTTGTGTTTCATCCAATCTTGCTATCAGTTTTCTTTCATTTTCACTGTATTGCTCAGAAGTCAAGAACTTGAATTGAATTCTAATAATGGTTGTCTTCGCAAATTCATAAAGTTCTTTAGGAGTCATGATTTACTGTTCATAAGGGCTCTGTAAACTAACTTTGCCAACCAATTTCTTTACAGTTCCTCCAAGCCATCACATGCACACTGGCCATGAGTGGGCGTTTTTAGTGTACTTGTTGTTGGTTAAAAATTTTGATCTCATAAACCCATTGTTTCTCCACTTTGAAATTTGGCACACTTTGAGAAAGCATATGTTAGAATAACATATAATTTTTTAATAAAAATCAAAAAGGTGTTTTTTTCTAAATTCAAAAAAGAATTTTTAGTTAGAATATGGTCATGTCGTATATCAAAAGAAAGAGCATACAAAACTGAAAATGACGATATCTGTTTCAGCTATCCAATAGTTTTTGAGAAAATAGCCAAATATCTATTTCAAAAACACATCGCTTTTCAGCTTTTTTAAAACTTAAAAAAATTTATAACTCTAAAACCGTAAGTCCGAAAAATGTAATATATATTACACTAATGCATGCAACAAATAACCAAAAAATTACCAAAATCCAAGACCTACAGGTTCAAAATTATTTTTAAATTGGTTGATTTGATGTGTATTACCCTAAATGGAGTGAGTACTGCATTTTTTTACTCATGGCAAGTACCTATTGCAAAAAGGAATTCGAAAGTTCCATATTCAATAAAATGGAACTTATTTTATTATGTGTCTAATGTAATGATTTATGTGCCTAATGTAAAATGTACCTAATATGTGTGTACTTATCTACTTACCGAGTTAACACAATAAAAAATGTCCTTCCGCCCCAAAAAAATTATTTTCTTTATACAACAAAATAAAAAAGCAAGTCTACAATAATAATAATAAATAAATGAAGGCAATTTAAGAAGTATACTCACTTTATGGCATATTTTAGTTTTTATTTCCTTGAGTGCACGTTCAGACAAAACACATCCACAGTTCCACAAGAAACAGAACTTGAATCTTCCACTCATCTCCAAACCAATGACAGGACAAATGTAAGGAGCAGATTGTCTGTCTATATAACCATCTCCTTTCTCTGCACCTTCTTCAAAAGCAGGATTTGGAGTCAATTTCAAATCTTTGATATCCTGAAATATATGGACAATTACAATTTATTAAACAAGTTTGATAAGTTTTAAAACATAAGTAAAGCTAATAATTAAAAAAATACACCCCAATAGTAAATAAGGAGTGCCCAAATGTTTCTAACTAAATACCTGTGAATCCTACTAAACAGAAAAACAAATATCTAATGAAAACCAAAAGAAGATAACTATAGGAACTGATGTTATTAAACTGTAAAATAAATTCAAAACTATAAACATTATTAGAAACTCAAAATAAAAATTTATAATACCATTCTGAGACATTGTTATGACTTAGGCCTATGAAACATATGTTGAGATAAAAAGGAGTACATAAGCTAATTGTAAATAAACCGGGGGTTTCAAAATGAATAGCGGGGTTTTAACGCCTTATAATTTTTATTACACTACAATTACAGCTATTAATGATACATCAAATGAAACAGCAACTCAAACAGTTTTGTTTGTTGGCACCAGTGCGCATGTTTTCGCCACCATCCGTTAGAAAGCGCTAGTGGCAAAGATTAGCAAATAGTCGTGAATTAGCAATTCCTGTAACGACTGTTTGGAGAGTTTTACGTAGTTTATGTGTAGTTATTTCAGTAATGGTTGAATAAAATGTTATTGGATGAAATACAGTACATGAAATAAGGAGGAATGAATTTTAATTTGAATAAAGAGTATTTTTTTAAATAATTTTGATTTAAAGAGCAGGGCAATTTAAAAATAATTCACATGAAATATTATAACTTTCTAATATTTAGAATTATAAGAGAAAATTTATGTTATAACATGTATAAAAGCACTCATTTATATTATATTTATATGAGGTGCAATACAAAAGTTCCAAGAATGGGTATCTCTGTATGCAGAAATAATTACATGAATCACCATTAGTTGGCCTTGGGAACTCATCAGTCATTGAAGAAGTTTTCTTTACATACATCATTGCTTATGTTTTGTTATTTGCAGTGCACATTTAAGCTCTGTTTGTGCAATTTATTGTTCAAGAAAATTAGTGGTTTGAATGTGCAAAGAGTTTGGAAAATGACAAGAGAAACTAATGTACACACCCTAATGAATGGTTTGGAAAATTGAAATTGGAAATTGAAATTTGTAAAATGACAAGAGAAACTAATGTACAACTAATGAATGGTTCAAATAAAGCAGAAGATGTCAGTTGAAGATAACGAACATTCAGGGTGGCCACGTTCAGGAAAAAATGATAAAAACATTGCTCGTCTCGCAAAACAATGATTGAAGATCGTCAACAGACCATCAGTTCCTTCTGTGAAGTTCTAGGTTTGTCATTCGGAACTTGTCAGCGAATTTTGATAAATGATCTGAAGATGCCTCAAATTTTTCAAAGTGTGTTACACATTTGTTGACGGAAAAAAGAAAACAAAATGGAGTTCAACTAAAAGCCTGTGGTGGAGCTGACCTGAATTTCATTTCAAACAACATAATGGCTGATGAATCATGCATTTATAGGTATTACTCTGAAACAAAACAGCAATCATCCCAGTGAAAATCACCTAATTCCCCAAGACCCAAAAAAGCTTGACAAGTTCACAGCAACACCAAATCAATGCTCATTTAATTTTTTTGATGTGAAGGATGTTTAGTATGAAGAGAATTTCCACAAGGAATTTCTTCCATAAAGACAGGCAACGAACGGAAAATTCTAGAGGAAATCAAAGGCATCTGCAAAATCAAATATCTCCCCAGATGTGGGCTGATAAGTCATTTATCTTGTATCACTAGAATACACTAAGCTCACACATCTCTGAGTGTGAATTTTTGGCCTCAACGTACTTTACTGTCATTCTGCACACTATGTATTCCTCTATTTTGCACCATGTGTCTTTTTTTCCTACACTGAACGTGTGACTCAAGGGAAGAATGTTTGAAACAGTAGAGAAGATCCTTGAAGCAATCAATGTCTTCAATATGTTGACAGACAGTGACTTCCAGAGGTGCTTCAAAGTGTTTAAACCTCGCTGGGATAGGTGTAACAACTCAGCAGGGAACTACTTTAAAGGAGGCAATTAATTCTTATTTTGCTGTGCAGTAAAAATGTCTAAGATTAAAATCATTATGAATATAAATAATCAATCATTATGAAAATAACTTTTAATTCATTTATTAAGTACAAGGGAAACAAAGACAAAAGTGAATTCACCTTTAAACTCTTAATATGTTCAGCAGTTTCTGGAATATTTGATCGATCAAGCAATGCTTCGATAACAGATGTTTTACTATACAGACGTCCGAGGCCGCAGGCGACAATAGGTTTCTGTAATGGTTGTTGAGTAATGGTGCAGTGGCGCCATCTGAATGACAGTTCAGAATCCTTGTCTTTCTAAAAAATAAAAACAAACTATAATGATAGCAATAATTATGGATAATAATTATTAACAATAAGGACAATATAAACTAGGAACCTAGAATATTAAATTTGTTCTTAAAATGTTAGGTTAGGAAAATTAAACACAGGCTTAAAACAAACAAAAATACTACTCAACACATAATTTAAAGGATATAACGTAACTTAATATTAACATTTAGTAACACTTTCTTTAGTTTCTTAAAGATAAAAGTACAATTAAAATATTAATGGGGTCATTTTATTCATTTAAAGCCATTTTTAAATGATAGTTGTGATTCAAACTAGACGAAAAGTTTATTAAATAGGGAAAACCAAGTTCCAGTAAAATTAGGAGAAAAGAATTGTTTTTAAACAGTAGAAATTAAATTGATATTTTGAAATTTTAACTTTGGTTAAGTCCAACAGAACCTAGTGATAAATTTGTGTTTATTGTCACAAAAACATGGGTTAATTGTGTTTCATCACGCACTGAATGTGAAATAATATATAATTTAGTGATATCATTTTAAATTTGTATAGTTATAGGTGTACAAAATATCTTAGAATCATGTTAAATAAACCTAAATTTCAGTCTTGTAAAGGATTACTTAAAGATTTCGAAATTTTAACGTTATCATCTCTTTATTTGTTTGAAGTCTTATGTTTTGTGCACTGTCAAAAGCAGTTATTTGCAGAAAATTGTGTGCATCACAATTGTGGTACAAGGAACAGTGAAACAATGTTGTACCCGATTCACAGGCTTACCCTGCTGGAAAGGAGTTGCTTTATATAAGGGCATCAAATTTTACAATGAGTTAAATTTTACATTTAAGATACAGTACTAGAAATATCACTATTCAAAAAAAACAGAGGCAACTGTTGCTGGATGAAACATATTATAACGCAAATGATTTCCTATAAGATAGTAATCTTTTATAGTGTGTAATGTATTTTATAGTTAAATCTGAAAAATTATCAATCATGTATAGGCTATATTTGTTACTGTTATGTTATTTGCTTTTGTTTGGTATTGTTATGTTTGTGAATTCAATGTTATGTATGTGTATTTTTAAAGATATTTAATATTTATTTCTTGAACAAACTAAACAAATTGTAGAAACAATTAATGGACTGATATGATCTATTGTGACTAATTTTATTCTTAGTCATGTAATGTTTAATGAATATTGATTATAGTACAGTAATTATGTTATTTGAGGACAAGCTGCCTACCTGCAACAATCTCAATGTTATCCAATCAGGTGTAATGTAATGAAATGAAATAAATTAAATAAAATAAATAAGTAATCTAACCTAACAGCCAAAATGGATAATTGTAGGAAATCAAAGGAAATGTAAAGACAAATCTATTTTTCAATTTTTTTTCCCCCAAATTGTTAAACAATGTTATAAATGAATAAATTTAAATAGGGAAGTAAAAATAAACATTAAAAAATTTTTAAGTAAAAAAAAGGAAAAAATATTATCAAAACCGTATAATATCAATTGACTACACACTAACCAACTTGAAATTTTTTACACTGACTATAACTTGAAATAGTTGTGAACGTTATTTACATAGAGATAAGTTTATGCTAATGTATAGTCAAGTAAAAAAATGGTTGTGATTATTTCTCTGGTATTTCACCCTGTTTACAAAATTTTCTTATGAGATTATTATACTTTAAAACTGCCTGAATTTATGTCCCTTAATCTATTTATCTTATTCTTAACATTTATTATAATTTTGTAATTATTTTAAAATAATCTTAATCTTACTTAACATACTTTTTTTTACTTTTTTTTATATTATTCTTATAGCTTTGAATTAGTGCCAATGATATTTGATTCACTTTCAGAACATCTGTTTTGAACCTTACTTAGTTCCTATTGGTTGGCTTGGCTAAACTTGCAACTAACAATATGGATGTCACTCGCTGATCTGTTTACTGCCAACACTTATCAAAACATAACTACTCAGATAATTCTATTTATTCCAATTTTGACTTTGATTATTCAACAGTATTTAAGTAATTGTTTTTACTATTTGTTTATGAACTACCAATAATTGAATGTGTATTGATATATATATATATATATATATATATATATATATATATATATATATATATGTGTGTGTGTGTGTGTGTGTGTGTGTGTGTGTGTGTGTGTGTGTGTGTGTAAATCGGGCATGTATTACTCGATTAAATCTAATATGGTCTAAACTTGGTAATTATTATTATAAGTTTACTTTTTTTTTACATCATCTTAATTAATTTATTCACTATTACTATTATTGTTGAGTGTATTTTGGTGGTAGGCCTATGAGTTCCCTATTCCAGGTGTACATTTAATAGCCCAAATCTAAAATGTTAATGATACATTTTTGTAGTTATATTTGCTAAGTAATGATAACACTTGCCCAATAATAACTTGTACACTATTAGATCAAGTTTTGCACAACACATTATCGATAACAAACATTCGTATACTAACTTTGAATCCAACCTGACACCTCTCCATATCATTAAAAAAGGACCAATGATGAATGCCATTGAAGAATATGAAATTTACAAATCATTTAAACAATCACCAAACGATATCCTCAATGAAAAACTGTCCTTCCAATCAAATGCATTATATGAGACGGCAATGAGTTACAGATAAACTAATATGATCAACCAATAGTCAGATAACCTTGGCCTCACCGTAATGCCAGTAGTTCGCGAACCATGACACCGTGCGCATGTATAAAAAAAATATATATATTAAAATCAACGTATATGTGTATTTATTTAATTGTGTGTATAGTGTCAATGTGTTTGTGATATTAATGTTTTAACAACCTCTACGGAGTGAAAATACTGAAGATGGAGATACGTCTCCGAAACGCGTCTTTGTAATAAAGACATAATCAAAGTCACATGACGGATCTATAAGGTAATATAAAATAATTTATTACTCATTAGGCTATATAAAGACTAAAGTCTAAAAATGATGAAACTTGGAACTACTGAGCTAAAAATGTAAAATATGTTTTAGAGGGGTAGGCCCTACAAACAATAAAATATATCGTTAAATACAACAAAACGGTAAGAAGGGAAACCTAGTCAGCCTAGTCTTTATTGTTAATTATGAGTTATGACTTATGTGTCGTAAAACATGGGGCGTAGAACATGGCTTGCCTCTGCAGAACAATAGCTTTTGTGGAGCTGTTCTTTTAAGCAACTGTTCCGGTCAACTGTTGTGAAATAGTGGTTCTGTTCTTTTCGGCACATCTCTATTAGGTACTTATTTTCTACTAAACTAATGTATTTTGTGACTTGAAAAATGTCTTCCAATATAAAACATGATCTGATTGTTTGATTATAAGTTAGCCTAAATACTTAAGGATTTCATAATTTAATTAAAAATTATCTGATTGTTTTAAAATAAGGTAGTCATAACACATACTTCACTAACATAATCGTACATAAATTTACATTGGCTTTCGTTATTAGACTTTAACCTAACATCTGTTTTCAATGTATTATTTAACAGTCAAGAAATGCATTTTGGGACTTGAATGTTTATTGTGACACATAATATGATCTGATTCTTTGAATAGAAGGTAAATACTTTGTTTTCATAATTTTTTTTTTATAGAAAAATTGAAGGACAGTGTACAACCGATATTTACCGGTCTGGCTAGTGACTATATATTATTATATAGTATATATATTACACTATTATAAGCATGTGATATATATAAAGTCACCTAGCCAGACCTAATAAAACAAATGATCATAACTTGACTAACATATGCATTCATAACCTGAGCTGTATTTCTTATTTTTTCCTAAACTAATGTATTTTGGTACTTCAAAAAATGTCTGGCAACATCTAATATAATCTTATTTTTTCAATATAAGGTAGGTAGTAAACGATTTTCTTAATTAAATTATAGGGCAAACTTCAATGCATAATTACCTTCAATTTAACCTAATTTTTAATCTTGGACTAGATTTAGGCCTATTCGGTTTAATACTCAATAAACCCAGATATAAAGGATTTTTAACTATAACTTACAATACTGTTATAATTAAAGGTTCATTCTGAATAAATGTCTGTAACGAAAATTTAAAAAATTAGCCTATTTCATTCTTTAATTAATTGAACTAGGCTAACATACAATGAATTTGATTCAAACAAAACAAACCTGTTCTGCTTTCTTCTTTGTCTTAACCAACTCGTCACGTTTAGGAATAGTTCCTCCATCACAGCCCATTTCAATAATTAATTTGCAATCCTCTAAAATGTAATTAACGGTAGAAACAACTGGGAAACTAAATCTAATCTAAAATGTAAGAAATGTCAACTTGAGGTATCATCAACAACTGCTATGCAAATAGTTTTTACAAACAAGAGCCTAAAGAGATATTCACCCCTTTGGATCGTATATCTTTCGACATACATTATATATTAGAATTCTCACACAATGGTATATTTATTCTATGTTACAGTGGATCCTACCAAATCAATTGTGATCTGTAAGAGACATTAAATATAAAAGATACATTACTAGTATTTATTAATATAACTAGATAATCTTAATAATAACTAGAATAACTAGATAATCATGGTTCTAATTGAAAATTAGATAGTGAGCTCATACAAATTGCTTGTGAGAACTCTTGTGCAATGATTGTGGACTATTTATGGAGTTTAGTCAGCTGTAAACTAGTGAACCAAGGACCAACAAGGAACAGCTGATCAACGTTTCAGAAAATGGATTCCTACTTCTTAGTCTGGTTTTGACACTTATTTGTGTAATGTTTTTTTAAGTTAGAGATTTTAATCTATACAAGTTAATAAGTGGAGTTTAACTGGCAGAATAGCTATAGGTTTTAATAAAACCATAATATATTCACTTTGAATCTCATTCTTCAAAACATTTACATTTTAGTTCAAGTGAAGTTTACAAGGTCTACAGGAGGAAAATATTTTCATTTCCTTGTATCTTCTAGTCGAGAATTGTCCAATGGTTATTAAATGTAAAGAATATATTTATAATTTTGTTCCATAAAAAACAAATGTTTTGGTAATTTAGTAACCTATACTTTAGTATTAATAGTTATTAATATGTAACAACTATATTTGAATAATCTGATTGTGGAAATATTATTTAATTGGATAATTATGGGATAACTGGAAATAGTCATTACTTTAAAAAATTTGTGTAATTCGTTTACTACATACTTTATTTTGAAATAATATAATATTTTATTGCGGAATACATTTTTCAATGAAAAATTACAATTGTAAAGTATGAAATGCACATATGTGTAGGTTATGCAATGGAAGTTCGTAATTTGAAAAAAAAAATACTATTTAATATCAAGACATTCACGTATCATATGACGCATGCGGATTAGGTAATTCTGCGCAATTACTTGGTCAACCCCAAATTTTTTCATATTTTAGTACGGTCATAAGGATGTTCTCAGAAAGTAAGAAATTTAAGGCCCGCAAGGCCATCGTACAGGTTGCCGAGCGATAAGAAGGTTCAAAGTCCACGCGATAACAGTGGCTTGCGGGAGACGCAAGGAAGGCCTATAATGACAGGTTTGGCCAGG
The DNA here is from genome assembly GCA_963513935.1 of Aphrophora alni. Lineage (NCBI taxonomy): Eukaryota > Metazoa > Arthropoda > Insecta > Hemiptera > Aphrophoridae > Aphrophora > Aphrophora alni. The sequence continues at coordinate 110,958,901 of OY740770.1, forward strand.
TAGCTATATATATAGGCCTATATATATAGCTACCTGGCCAAACCTGTCATTATATATAATTATATAACGGTATTGTCACAACTGGCCTTCCGCGCGTCTCCCGCAAGCCACTGTTATCGGCGTGGACTTTGAACCTTCTTATCGCTTGGCAGATGGCCTTGCGGGCCTTAAATTTTATGTTTCTTGCTTTCTGAGAACATCCTTATGACCGTAGTAAAATATGAAAAAATTTGGGGTTGACCAAGTAATTGCGCAGAATTACCACGGATTACATTTCTTATAAGATGTTAATATTAAAACTTTTTTTTCAATACAATGTTATTTCTGTCATTTAGGCGTACCGGGTTATAATGTACCTTAAAAAGCATGTGCTTAATATACTAGGTTTAGCAAGAATCATCACAAATAGGTTTATATAGCCCCTGGGCTAATAATTTGCATACTCTAATGCGTAGGACGATATAATTATATGTCACAAAACGTTTAGCCAGGTGGTCACGACATATAATTATATCACCCTACGTATTATAGTAAGCGAATTATTAGCCCGGTGGTTATGAAAGATTGACAGCATATCATGTGATTACGTATGAGACGTGAATGTGAACATTAGCCATTATGTATAACCTATAAACCCATCGATTTAATAATTTGTAAATTGTCATTTTTCAGTGAAAAAAAGTGACCTCCACAATGAAAGCATTATTTATTCTTAAGAAGTAAGGTATGTAGTAGACGATTTTTTAAAAAATCCCAATTAAATTAGCAGTTACCTTTATGTAAACAAATACCTTTCAATTTGTAATTTTTTACTGAAAAATGTATTCCTCATTAAAATATATTATTGCAAAATAAGGTTTGTAGTAGACAAATAACACTTTTTTTTTTTTAAGTAATCACTATTTCTACTTATCCCATAATTACCTTTAATTAATAGCTTATAATAAAAGCTTATTGTCCTAGTATAAACTAATGGTGGACACCCGGACATAACTTATTTTGCAGTAATCTATGTATTAATTTTAAGCTATTTTAATGTTCCTCTGGTTTTTAGACACCCCTATCCATTACGCCCTGTCCAAAAAACTCTGTGCCTACAACACCTAACAATATGGTGTCCATTACTAATAAATTTCCTTTACAGATAAATTATATAATTATAATTTATACTTTTCCATACTATATACCATTACGAACTAATCTTTTTCTTCCGTTACATTATTAATTTAGTAGGCCGTACGAATATTTATTTGTAATAATTTATTATTCTACGAATATTAAACTTTTAGAACAAGCTAAATTAGCTTAGTTTTAAAATCATAATTTAACTGTAAAAGTTGTAATATCTTATAGCCTAAATCATTGTTTTAATTTGTTAATAAAACCAAACTAATCTTACATTTTAATTTTTACATATTATAGTCATATTCATAAATGATCGTAAGCAAAGTTTCATTAGTTTTACTTCTAAATAAGATGCATAATGGTTGACAAACTATATTAAATGAATGTTCGTTCTATTAATTAGGTTAAAAGAATAAAAGTGCATAATTTTATTTTTGTGTAGGCTAAATATAAAATATATGTAATTGGATATAAAAAATATTATCTTTTGATGACTCCTGTTGCCCTTTAATTTAGAAATATAGGCTACCTACTATTGTTTAACTTCAACTTTTTAATTTGTATGTTTTGTGTTTAATTACATGTTTGTATTTTATTTACAGAAGTTCACAAACTGGCGATATGTTTTGCAAACAAAACCAATGTTGCTGTGTGAGAGTCTTTACATTGTTATGTATTATTTTAGGTAAGTATTATTAAAATAGTGACAAGGAACCTAGTTGTACATTCTCCCTATCAAATACATTTTTACCAGTTTCTGAGTCACTAGCTGTAAGTCTGTTTAACTGAAAAATACTAATTATTTTCCTAAGGCCTTAAGATAAATGCTTTTTATTACCTATGCATGCTTTCATTATGAAATTAATTCCTTTTTCCACTTTGACTTTTTTTTTAAGACACACTGATATATACGACATAATTTGAGACAACTCACAATTGATTCAAACTATTGTAAATAAATCAGTACAGCACGGAATGCGATTCATTATAGACAACCGACAGCTAATGACTCCAAGCATCAAAAATGTCAACTTACCTAGGCCTAGTCAAGACTACGATTTCAGAAGAAGACAATTAAACTAAAGTATTACAAGACGTAAAATATGAACAAAACCATTCTAAATTACATCCCATAATTTATTTTCAAAACCCCGAGGAAAAACTCAAAATATAATGAAAGTTATCAGCATTTTAAGACCAACTAAATACGATCCCATTCATAACGCTAAATAGTTTAACATAACCTTACTACGACAAGGTTATAAATTAACAAGACCTATTATCCAAATTTAATCAATACCAATAGATTCTACCATATACCTCCTTTCAAATTCATCATTCGTTTTAATACATAAACTCTTATTAATTTAATAATTGCTTCTTAAAGTTTTCAAGTGAACAATCCAGTGACCGGTATAGGCATCATACGACATAATAGATAAGCCACACCCCTTTGACGTCATACCTCTCAGTCGCAATTTCAAACCTTGACCGACACGAATAAAAGAATATGCAATTAAATTAATCCCAGTTAATAAATGAATATGGTAAGGGAAACCAAATACCAGTTAGATAAATATATAATGTAAACTGTGAAAACAATGTAAATTTATATAGTTATTAGTTAGATAAAAATTGTTTAGCAATAAAATCACTAATTGAGATATTATAAATACTTGAGAAGTGCAGTGCCATTAACTGTAAAGTGCAACGATTTAGACACCACGGTATATTCCTAGAGGGGTCCTATGAATTGCAATTGTATATCAAAATTGTTTCAAACTAATTTAATTGTGAGTTAGTTGTGATTCAGACTCCAAACGCAGCAAACATATTTTTCTTCAGATCTAAATTTTAAGAAGAGCTCCAGAAATAAATTATAAACCAGGAGGGCCAGTCAACCAAGTATTATCGTAAAAGTAAAGGATGTTAGTATAAATAAAGACAGGCCTATTATAATCAGACGATATGGGTGAGACAATTCCATGTAATTAGCTTGATGTGAATGTTATTAATATCAATTGAACATATATATTTTTTAATAAACAATTACGTAAATAGAAAAGGAAAAAAAAAAACATTGCCAATTAATGATAAACAATATTCGAAGATTTAAATATGTTTTAACAATAAAAGACTTAGCTTATATATTGAATTTGAAATTAACCATAGGGTTAATATGAAATTAAGACCTGAACTTGTTGTAATTTTAATTTTTATATACATAAAGTGAACATTTGTTTAATAATAATTTCTGAAAACTAATTCCAATTAATAATTAAACGTTATAAACTTGTGTATTGAACAAACAATAATTGATATTTCATGTCCATGTACCATAATTTGAGGATGTATATAAATGTATGTAAATAATGGTATATAATGTATATATATATATATATATATATATATGTGTGTGTTTCGCTCAAAGTGTGAGGTATCTGGATTGTGCCGGCGACAACCTTATAACCCCGAGATTAAGAGTCAATAGTTTGAAGGACATATAATATTCATATTGAGTTGTTTAATTTCTGATATTTAATTTATGTATTAATAAAATACCTAGTCATTAAAGAGAGTTTCAATTATTATCATTGTAACCAATTTTTGCTTTATTAATCAACTAGCTTAACCTTCAAATATTTTTTTATATACCACATTGTGGCCTATTATAATTTGAATGAAAGAAAGATTATAAAGATTTATTGTAGCATTTCATTTTGGGCTCCTCAATCAAGAGCTTTGAGTTTTTTTTTTTTAGAAGGTGTACATTTCATTTTGGCGACCAACGTAAGGGCACAATCCAGAGGTTTCCACTTACCATATTTAACCTCAAAATTTAAGAAATTTAAAAAAAAAAAATTTTATTATTTTAAATATATAACCACAAAATTTTCCAACATTGCATATTCCAGATTGAGATAAATTTGTATTTATAATAACGAAATATAAAAACATGGAGACAGACAAAACTTACAATCTGCGGAAGACCATTAAACCAGCCCAAAAGGCACGCGGAGACAAATCGGCATTGCAAGAACGCATACCACGCCTTCACGATGAGCACACCGATGGAGGTGAAGAAACAGAAGAGTCGCGGGGTTCGAAAAACGCGATAGTTGGGGAAGAAGACATGTGTCAGGGAATTTGTATAGCTGGGGAAGAGGAGATAGGAAACTTGGATAGTCGTGACATCGTGGACGGAACAGAAGAGACGACCGCGGACGCGCCCTTGGTGAAATCAGTATCAAACCCTACCGCAACACAGACCACGAAAGACAATGACATGAAGGACATGTTCCAAATGTTATTTAACAAATTTAATAAACTAAGTTATACAAAATTCACCATTATTGTATTTAATATTTATTATTTTGTTTCAGCATGTTTACGAGTAACATTGTGTAAACTTTGTGGTGATGTTGAGTTGTATGGACCAACAGGTACTATTCACAGTCCTCAGTATCCAGATTTGTATCCAAATAACACCAATTGTATGTGGCACATTTTCTCACCACCAAAATCTGTTATTACTATTAGGTAAGTTGTTAAACGTTTATATGAAATATACAACTGCCAACCTACTATTTTTAGAGGATGAAACCTATTCCCTAATGTCTAACATCTATTTCCCAAAGGTCAATCTATTATTGTTCCTTTAATTTTTTTTGCGGTTGTTTGTTAACAAAGGTATTCATCTTTCATGTAACATTCAAGAAAATTATTTGAAATTTAGTTTTTTGAGTTGGTAGATCTGTAGCCTATAAAAGTAGTAATTGTTTTGGTGGAATTGGGAATCCAGTACGCCTTCTATAAGCTTTTTTATTTAATGTATATATTTTATATATAACCCATCATAACATTATATTTTTTGTCATCTGTATGTCAGTGTAATTTTTGTGTATGGAATTCATTTATTGTGGTTATATATTTTGTGTGTAAAATTGAGTCATGTAAAAAAAAGTATTTTCAAATTATTTTTTCCCTGACGTATAATTTACCAGTACCTAATACTAGATAGTAATTACGTTTAAAATTGTTGATAAACGTATTTTTTATGGAATTCAGAGTAAGTGTATAGGCCTAAGCACAAACCATATATATTATCCCCTTATTATAATGAAAGTGTGAAAACTTCCCCTTAGAAAGCATTGAAAACTTCCTGGACGTTACTAAGCAGTTTCGTCTCCTGGTCATTTTGCAATAATGTGTACTATTATTAATGTTTTTATTAAAGTTATATATTTCGTATTTAGTATAAAATTGTGGACCTTTTGTATACATGTATAGCCTTGTCCTATAGGTAATTGAATGATAGTTGGTCATTTAAAATATCATCTGGCTTATTTTTTAATGCTTTATATATTTCATACTCTTATGTAGCATTCATTAACCTGCATTTTGCACATGTGTGTAAGGCTTCCACAGTAGAATCAAAGTCACCTATATTATGATTGTGGACAATTAGGTGAGATGCATAATTAGATTTAGTACTATTTTATTTATTTTTGGGAAGGTGTTCTTTATAGTGTTCATTCTGTTTGGCCTATATAATTTTTCTTGGATCGATTTTTTCTCGATTGAAGTATATACCTTATGTTTAAGTGTTTTATAAATATTGTTATTGGTAATGAAAGAAACTCTGATATTGTGTTTCTTAAATGTGTTTTTTTTCAAAACGATGGGTATTAAATTGGTATATTCTTAGAGGAGACCAAATTGATACTGCCAGTTCATAGATAAAATGTTGGAATAATTCGTGTCAGCTCTACATTTATAACTGGCTACACATTATCCATTTCAAGCATAGTTATATTACATAGTCAATGTTTTTGTTATTACTAGTAGTTTAGTAATCCTTTGATTGACAGTGTTGAAGACTTAGACATAGAACCAGATGGACCAGAAGCTTGTGCATTCTATTCAAAAGTAACATGCTGCAGACACAACTGGCTGGCATTACCTTTATCTGGTTCTGGAAAGTTACATCAATATTGTGGGCGTAATCCTATCATAAAGAATATACAGGTATCCAAAACTATGGTTACCGTTAAATTTCATTCATCTAAAATGGTTTCTGGTGGACGAGGATTTCTTCTCAGATATAATATAGGTAAGGTTATTAAATATCTAATTAATACTGTTTTTAAATTTATTGAATAATGATGTATTGCTCATTTGATTTATATAGTTTGTTCAGGCATTTGTCATTATTTGCATATATAAAAACTAATACACAACGTTTTCAGAGTATGGATCACCTTTTTTTATCACTTTTTATCTAGTGAAAACCTAGAACATGAAAAACATAAAAAGGCCACCTTAGCTTAAGACTATGTTGAAAACTGAAACTAAAAATAGTAATTTCTCAGGCCAAGTTTCAGCCCTTGATTCCTTTCTTAGCTTTGTTTCAAACATAGTCCAGGCTATGTTGATCCTTTTTGTGTTTAGATTTGGTAAATGTTTACTTAAAGGTGGCTCCTAATTTTTGGGATTTTTTTTTTATTTACTACATACTTCTTAAGGATAAATAATATTTTCCTTGCAGAAAAATATTACTAAAAATCACATTCTAAAAACTACCAAATCTGTGGCATGCTCATTACACAATGCCTATGCTAGATCCCTATTTATATCATGACAGGTTTAAATCACTGGCCCAAATCACAACAAGTTTGGCCAGGTAGATATATATATATATATATATATATATATATATATATATATATATATATATATATATATATATTACCACATGGCCTAACCTTACATATATTTATATATAAAACCAGCTTTCGTAGATTTATTGAAGTTTAATAATTTGAAATTCTATTATTAATATGGAGGATTGACATCATATCACATGATCTGTGATCACGGATATAAAAATTGATATATCTTTAGTAACATATGAGACATAAATGTGAACATTTGCCATTATGTCTAACCTATATACGTTGATTTGATAGTTTTTAGATTGTGTTTTTCAGTAAAAAAAGGTGACCTCCACAAGGAAAACATTTTTTATTCTGAAGAAGTAAGTTATGTAGTAAACGATAGAAAAAAATCCCGAAAATTAAAACCCACCTTTAAGTAAACAATTACCTTAGATTTTCACTTGATAACAAGAGTTAATCCATAGCTTCTATACATCATGTATTATTTTTTATAACAATTCTTATGATTAATCATGACGCCTAGGTTTGATAATATTGACCTATTATTTTGGTTATATTTTACGAAGATTTAATTAAAATCAATGGCTTAGATATCTTGAAATGGGTATCTAGGATAAATAATCATAAAGATTTAGCCAAAACACCCAGAAAATAAACATAACCATGAATAATAAGTACATAATCGTAGGGTTAATAAGATAAAAAAGGGGGTATTGAAATAATAAAAATAAAACATAATAATATAAAAAGTTTAAAATAAATACACAACGTTAATTAACCAGAATAATAGCTATAGTAAATAATATAAATATAAAAAACACTATGTACAAACCTCAATTGATTTTAGATTAATCCAAAAATCGTATGTTTTAGATTGTGAATTTTATTATTGGGAAAGATTTAATAATATATATAATGTATGGAAAGGCATTGATAATGGATTTAGGACAACATAAATATTTTGGATAATAAAAATACATTTAGAACTCAAAACTTTACTATCAATCTGATCTAAGACAGTTGTTAAAATTATTAAAATTAAAGGAAAGACACAAAATATGTTGTGAATGATCATAACTGTAGGATAGATGACAAAACATTCCTATCGAAAGTTCAAATGTAGGTAAAATTATTTAAATGTTAGTTTTTGTATTTAAAAAAATAATTATAATAAAAGTAAAATTAGAGGATAAATAAGTAAGAAACATTTTAATTAGTATTTAGAAGTAAATATAACTGTATAATTAAATAAATGTGTGATTAAATGAAGCAGTTCTACTCACAGCATGACAATAATAACTCATAATACATGTAAATTAATGTTTGTATATTATATGCCGGCTACATATTTTATTTCTAATAAACAGATATATTTGTCTTGGTCATACTTATATTCGAAAACAATAAATTACATAGTTCGTAAGTCCAAAATGTTAGCTTTAAAACTATTTATAACACATTAGTATATAAATGCCTTTTATTTTATATAATTATTAAAATAAATAACTATGTTTGAAGCTGAACAACTAATTTAATATAAGTGGGTATAAGTGCTGTATGTAACTTAATGCGGGAGTAAGAAGATTAAAACTGTTTTAAATATTCTACCTTAGACATGTTTTACTCTTGATGACACTTTTCAACAACCTCCAAAAATCTCTTAAGAAAATACAATTTTCAGCATTTTAAAAGTCATTTAAAATGGTTACTTAGTGGGTTAGTTTCTTAAACAAGGTGGAAATGTAGATTTGGAATAGACTGTATCTTTATTTAAAAGGTATTTTTGTAATTAATTATTGATTGTGTTATCCATGAAGTTATGGTAGAATTTTTAATAAATATATTATAGGCTAATTACAAATTCTAAGCAAGAGCATACCGAATATTGATTTTTGAGTTATTACGCTTTGGTCAGTGAAGGCATGAGAAACTTTATTTGCCCTAATTTGAACATTGTGGCGATGTATGTGCCCTAAAATCTAGAAAGTGGCAGTTTCAACAATGTCTATAGTAAAGCCATAACCGTTTTAGGGTTTCTCCTGGTGCAAAGCATTCAAAACTGAAGTTTATAGTTTCTAAATCTGAACCATTTTTTTCAAAACCTTGTGAACTGTTGTTTTTAGAGCACATTTTCGAACAATTTTTTTTTTTTTTTTTTATTTCGTAAAAAGCTTTTTCGTTCAACAATTTTGTTGTTGCCTGACTGCGTACCTCATTGTATTTTGTGTAATAAGCTACAAGTGCAAGCTAGTAAATATACTGAACTTTCTTTTCATGGTTTGTTATGTTTATTTTTGAGATGAAATAACACATCAATAGTTATTCAATTAAGAATAAAACTAACTAACAGCTGTTTCATGCACCTACAATGTTTCCTTAGAAGTCGTAACAATTTGAAACCCTACCATAACTTTGTGGGCATACTGTATTACTAAGTGCATTATACTTTTAATGTAGACTCACATTCTATACAGATAATTTTCTTAAAGGCAAAAGTGAGAAATTAATTAATGTTGATATTTATATTTGTTTTTTACTTGTTAAGAATCTAATTGAAGTTCAGAATTTTGTTTAGTTTCAGGAGAATATGAACCATGTAAACAAACAGAATTTCAATGTGGTGATGGCCAATGTGTCTCTCAACAGGCAAAGTGTGACGGGATTTCACAATGTAAAGATAGTACCGATGAACACGATTGCGAAGGTAATATAAATAGACAGGTTTCATCTGAGCTGTGGAGTTTGGGTGCGCAGTGGGTCTAGGCGTGGTCTAAGCAGCAGTGAGGTGGTGGGGGAAGCAGTTGCCTCAGTCTGTGTTGGGTGTTGGTACTAACAACAATGTCTGCAAGACCGGTGGATCGTGGACAGTAGTCGGCGCCGAATGTTTCCCCTACAATGCCTCTGTCCCCATGCGGCCTCGAACTACAAACTTATACCTCCCTTCCACGCTCAACTCACGGCTCAGATGAAAGCTGTCCATTTATACATACTGTACTTACCTTTACTAATGATTCAATTTTGTGTTCTTAATTCAGATTCATTTTCTCACTTTACATATTACCAAAAGTACTGAAATGTAACCATTATAAATTTGTTAAATATGATAATATGGTTGTATAATCCTAGAGTTTTTGATAGCGTCATTTTAAGGATTAAATAAAAAATCCAATCACTTCAGAATTTTGTATAAGTTTTTCTTTTTATTCTACTCATGATATTTGTTTGTAATATTAACCTATCACTACCACTACATTTTTTCCAATAAATAAATCTTTTTTGTGAACAAATATATTTAGTGAAGTTACATAAAATTTTTAATTAATTTTTTTAATCTAAAACACAAGACACAAAATTTTAATAGGTATATGACAATCACCATTAAATTTTAGTAGGGACCTTAGTGCCTGGTTGTATCAAATTATCTAAATTTCAGTTTACTAACATAGAAATTCTAGTTATTGGGATATTATTATTATGATTAAATATAATATATTACTATTAAACACTTTAGTGGTAACTAATTTGATCTGTGGGCCTAGTTTTATGATTTGTTGGACCATTTTATTAACCAATAAAATTTGCTTGTAACTTTTGAAATTATGACCGGTTTTCAAATTTCAAAAATAATTTATATCTATAATAACTTTTTTTCCTATATGTTCTATAACTTCCATACAGTAGCTCAATATTGATTCTACAATTGTGTGCTAAATGTAAAAACATTACACAAACTTTCTTACTTACCATCCGGAAAAAGAAAAAAAAAACTAACAAAAATTATTTTATACCAAAAATGTCAGTCGAAAAGTGAAAATGAACCATGAAGTTTTTGAAAAAATATTTTACATTTAAGTAGGTTCTAAAGTTGCTTCACTTGTACCGTTAACACGTTCGCTACCAGCTGACGCATATATGCGGCGGCCGGGTCACTCCCACAGCCCACGAAAAAATTCATGAACTTCCCTGTAGACTGGTCCTAATGGTTGTGACCTTCGCCACAGACTGAGGTAATGCTGTATGTCAGTGTTGCCAACTGTCCAGTGACGTCAGCGATAGTCCTAGCTACAGACCAAGCGCCGCATATATGTGGCGGACTATCCTGTAGACCGTGCCTAAGCGATCTAACCTTTAAAATAGACCGTTGCGAAGAAATTTCTCATTTACTATGAAGAAACCAATGCCACAGATCTGCGGCGGCAGTCTATTTTAATGAGCCCAGCCGCCGCAGATCTGCGGCGTTGGGCTAGGAGTAGGACACGCCCGCCGCAAAATTGCGGCGGCAGTCTGTGGTTACGATTTTTTTTTAACATTGTGGTAGCGAACGTGTTAATGGGTTGTCAGTGTAAATCATATTTAATTAAAATTGATCTTTTAATTTTGTTTTTAGCCTATTATTCCTGAACCTTAATATTTTTATACTTGCAATTTTGTACATAGATTTGGGTAATTACTCTTTTGAGCTTATTTTGAGACATTATGTCTCCATAGCCGATTTTTGTGTAAATTCTTGAACTGACATTTTTGGAGAGATGTCTAACAATAAATTTTGAATAGGTCCTTGAAGACTATGCTGAAGCAAAATTGTTATAGTCTCTTTTGAAAATTTTTAATTCTTTTTTCTTGTGGCAGATATCCCCAAATTTTGAGTTATCCAATATAAAGAAAAACCTCTTGAGATAAGAGCTAAATATGCCTTCAAACCAATCAAGGGATCTTAGAATTGATGTATCTGTCAACTTAACTGGGTTTACTATTCTTTGATTATGATTGATAAAATTGCGGCTCTTTAAAATGGTTTTTTAATATTTCCTTTTAATCTAAGATCTACAAGCGCCTATAATACAGTAGAAACCCCTTTATCAATAGAGAAAAGGAAAAGCTGAATGCTTAAGGACCAAGTATAGTTGGGATACAAGGAAATATATAATATTAGTTACCTTTTTTAATAGTCAGAGCAATTCTTATTTTGTTGTAGAAACACTACAGCGCTGTTTCGCCGTTCACAGCCGGCTTCGTCAGGTGTAGACTCAACACTTAAATAAAATACATAACGACACTGAACACACACGATAACACGAAACAAAAAAACAATATAAAATCTATCGGAGGTTAACTCTTCGTTAAATGTCATACGAAATTTATACTGGCGTGGCTGTGGCATAGTTTCTGTATTTCCGAACGGAGTTTCTGTAGCTTCGTTCGGAAATACAGAAACTATGCCGCGGCCACGCCAGTATAAAGTTCGTATGACATTTAACGAAGAGTTAACCTCTGATAGATTTTATTTTGTTTTTTGTTTTGTGTTATCGTGTGTGTTCAGTGTCGTTATGTATTTTATTTAAGTGTTGAGCCTACACCTGACGAAACCGGCTGTGAATGGCGAAACAGAGCTGTAGTGTTTCTACAACAAAATAAGAATTGCTCTGACTACTAAAAAAGGTAACTAATATATATATCAGCAATTCGTAAAAAGCGAATAAATTTTATAGTTTTACATAAGATTATAAAGAATATAACACAAGGAAAGTTCAAAAGAAGAAAAACCACACAGTTTTTATCATTACTTTTTACATTTATTCAAAAACAAGCGTGCCCCAATAACAATGATGTGTATCACATAAACAACAATGTTTTCCCACACTCATTATAAAGGGGGGAGGGAGTGGCTGAGTGGAAAGTCTTGGAGCATGATGAGAAAAACCATGCACCATCATCCAGATCCTTCATCCATCCTGACCCCTAGTCAGGTAGCAGCACCATTACCATTCATGCAAATTCAAAAAACAAGCAAATTCACAGAAAACACCAAAAGAAATTTGTATTGGTTGCATGCCAAAAATAATTAAATATTTTTGTGTACATCGTAAATATGAGAAAGTAAATCCAATTTTCCTAAAAAGATCACACAATATTTTCAGTGTTGACTGTGGTACGAATATCTGTCAGTCGTTATTGTGTTACATAACCTAATTTTCCTTTGTTTTCAGTTTTCCCATTCTATTAAATTTTGTCTTGGTTAAAATTTAATTTAATCAATTTCATATGTTTTTTGTCTATAAATCTGTTTTGTCTAGATCCCTGTATTGGTGTTAAGAAAGTGTCTTGTTTCGATGGTGGCTGTTTTGACAATAAAACACAATTATGTGATGGCAAACGTGATTGTTTAAATGGAAGAGACGAGTTAAACTGTCCTACTAATGACATGTCACTTTCGTGTGAACTTAAGTGTAACACTGGAGATGGATGTTACAAACGTAATCAGATCTGTGATGGCAAACCTGATTGTTTGGATTTTACTGATGAAATTGATTGTGGTAAGTGTAAAAGTACAGTACAACCTCGTTAAGTTGGACCAGCGGGGACCGCGGCCGATCCCACATTACAAAAATCCGTGTTAGCTGGAGAAAGAGCAGAAAACACAAAAAAATTAAAATATACATACTGTACTTACCATAATTTCCTTTATTACGGAAAAAAACACTTAACAAATATTTAATCATCACAATAAAACAACAAACACATCTGTGGACTGTACAGGTATGTCTACTTTTTTGGAGAATAAGCTTTTAATTTTCTGTTGCGTCAGCTTCGAGTAACGTTTACGTGCGTAAACTCTGCATAAACACGATCACTATGCAATACACTACGATTATGCGCTCGTATAAAGCAATAGCGCTACCAAAATGCATATTTTATATTTATGTTTATTTATTGTAAACTGGTCCGGGTTACCCGGAGATCCGACTTAAAAGGGGCCAACTTAACAAGGTTGTACTGTAATAAGCATAGAATGAGTCATTTTTAGGGTTTTTTCTTTTTAACTAGATCAGAAATTGTTTTTAACCACTGTTAAGAAATATATTTAACTCTTGGATCCTCTCTATTAGACAATGTTTACAATCAAAGTTAATGCTATAGAGCTCTGTGACCAAATGATCTTTAATTGGAGAAATAGACACAAAAATCACCATATTTTCAGAGAAACAAGCTTTTTTCAAACATTAGAAGCATTCACCTTTGAATTTATTCCGGTTTTGATTGATTTTGACATCGTGAATGAGCTATTAAATCTAATTTTAACCCTGAGTTGTGCTTGTTAAGTAAATCATTTCTAAATCCAACACTGAAAGCAACATGTTATAATTTAAATATATTATTTTTAATTAGTGTGGTAAGTAAAGTTTTATATAATTAACAAATTTATTATTCAGTATTGTTATACAAATTATTAGGTTCACTTTTTTTTGAGAAAACTCTCTACTCAGGATTAGTGTGGGTTAATAGTTCAATATACTTGCAAACAGTCTAAATTAAATTATTATATACATTACATAAAAAAATAAATAAAAAAAGAATTAACCTATCGAACTTAATGTTATTTTACAAAAAATATTTCTAAAGTATTGTCCCTGTTTAGTTTCGAGTTCTTCAAATCACATGTAGCCCTATCTATTAAAAGTTCAAACAATCCACAATAATAAAAATTTGTATGTTTTATATAAAAGGTGTTACAAAGTTCCAAGTTGCTCCTGGTGGGAATTCAAATTTGGATGTCATACAACTACTAAATGTTGCGCTAGTTTCAGGTCCAATTTATTCTTAATGCATAAATACTTATCAGTCCTTGTTGATTACTTTCCCTGGTAATTATTTACTCTCACTGCTTCAGTTGCAAAACTACTTTATTTCCCAATATATAGTCCAAATCTAAACTTCTGTAAGAGCAACACTAAAAAAAAATGGATTGCCTAGGCTGAGAGCAAGAAAGAGAATCCTTTTTTTTTTTTCATTGTTGTAACAAATATTCTCCTTAATTAGTTTAGTTCTTTTTCCTCCCTTCACTTCTCTGGTTATTAAATTTTCACAATATTTTTATATATTTAAACGTTTTAAACTAACTTTCTAAATTTAGGTCATTTATTTATTTATTTTCTTTATTATTTATTTGAGTTTTACAATTAATTGAATACAAATTTTATTTAATTTAACATTATTTACTTATCTTATTTATTATACTATTGAAACCATTTTGAATTACCACCAACGATATTTAATTCTCATCAGAGACATCTGTTTCATTAAACTTAAACTATTTCATTTCCACTATTCCATTGACTAGCCATGCGACAAGATAAGATGCCCTTTACAAGTTATTTGCTTCTTTCATCAACCCATGACAACTAAAATAATTATTTATCTTAATTTTGACTTTGTTTATCCAAAAGTGTTTAAATAATTGTTTCTATTCTTTATTTGTGAACTCCTTATAACTGAATTGCATATTGAAAATATAGCCTATCATATTGATATGTGTAAGCTTGGGACATTCTCCAACCAATAAAAAAATATATAAAAATTAATTAATTAAGGTATTAATGATAATTAGTCACATAAATAATTAATTAAGAAAGTAATAAATAAGTATCATTAAAAATCATAAATTGTAAAAACTTTGGACAAAACAAATTTTAAAAAGAATAAATAAAATAAAACAGAAAATTGAACAATCCAAAAAGAGTGCGGGTTGTGCTTAAAAGAAGAAAAGTTACGATGCCAATTGAAACGGAATCAATAGACATAGTGACGTCAGAGATGAGAAAGGCAAACTCTCATTGGTCCATAATATTAAAATGTTGGGAGCCGAAGTATTTTGATAAGTTGCTTAGCGTCACTTGTGAGAGACGACGATAAGGTTCATGATGTGGCGTGGGTGAAAAGAAAGAGTATCTGGCATAGTGAGATTTTTCTGTTTAAAAAAAAATGTGTTTGAACAGAAAAGATTAAACTGAGTATGATATGTGAACCATCATGTTAAGGTAAAGAGTTGTTGTTTTGTTTATAAATGAGTAATGAGGGAACGATCTGATCATAAACACTTTCTTTAGACTCAAATTCATAATACAAAAATGGTTGTGTAGTAATATTTTTGTATAATTTAATATAAGTTAATATGTTTTGTTTAAAGTAAGAAAAACTCTCGGAAATTGTATATGTATAAAATTTTAATGAAATTGATAATAATAGTAAAGGAAGATTTTTTTTAAAACCTAACATGTTTGACTAAATCTTAATTAAAGTACATCCTTCCAATTAACGTTGCATAAATTGCGGCTTGTAAAGTACAGAGGTGAGTCACAACCTTGTTTAAAATCAAAGAATTCACTTTCAAAAAGAAAGCATGTTACAAAATAGCACTCGAACAGTTGTTTAGTCGAGTCTATCTAAAATTTACATAAAACATGTTACACATGTGAATGTAACTAAAGTTCCTTGTTGAACCTTACGTGATAATATTACCTAAACTGGTTAATCATTATTTTGATGTTTACACTCTTTTCTCTCCTTTTCCTCTTTTAGACACTCCAAGATTAATTTTCATTATTATTATTATTATCGCTGTGTGTATTTTAGTTATCTGAGTTTCTTCTTGCAAATGTTTATTTAATATCCTAAATTCAAAGTGTTATTATTTTATTTTGTGGTTATGTTTGTTTGTTTATCATCTGTTGCCTAACTATATACATCCTTCTGTATTAAATACATGAATATTAATAACAATCAGCAAATCAACAAAACATATTAATAACTAATTCAAACACTTCATCTTAACATCTAAAATAAGTACAACATTTTGTTACAATGTGAGAGGGGGATAGGGATCAGGTTGCCCTGTTGCATCTCAATCACAATGGGTTTTTTTTCTCCTGCCTCCAGGACATACTAAAAGAAACAATAGAAAAGTGAGATTGGGAAAGAGTAGTCTTATTCCGGAACAAAGAAGAGTTGAAGAAGGAACATCTATATTTCTGTTTGATTAACTCAACTCGCCTTACTTAAGGAGCATGAGGAGACAGCTCTTAATCGCTTGATATGCTCTTCACAAAAGTCTGGTTACCCAGTTCATACTCTAGAATCCTTCATCTAAGATGCTCATAAAGACATTTCCTCTATCCGTTGAAATCTGAAAAAAGGAGTTACACATTATCTGGGCAGCCTTAACACTATCTCTAGTTTAATGTAACAACTATTTAGTTTTCCACAGCTTTTGAATTTTTGATTACTGATAAGAAGATAAATCTCTGGAATGATAATGTGATGATGATTGAGAGTTTTTTTATCTTTCAAGAAAAGGTACAAAAACAAATTAATTAATTTAAAATATTTTTATATTAGAAATATGCAAACTTCACACTTTAAGTACAAACTAAAAATTTACTTAATCAAACCTAACCTAATTGAATATAATTGTTCTATGTACTATGTACCTTTCTATTTCAGTATTTAATTCAATCAATGAATAGGTTTTAAAGAATGTTTATATAAGTTATTTTACTGTATACAGGTTATTGTACAAAAGATCATGCTCTCTGTAATTCTGAAACAAGATACTGCTTTAAACCTTCTACTGAGATGTGTAATGGCAGATTTAATTGTCCTCTTGGAGAAGATGAAGTTGGCTGTGGTAAGTTTGTATAAGGAGGATTATTTCTATATCTTGTGTGCATAAAATATTCTGGTTAAATCAAGGTGACAACAATAATAACATATTATGTTTGATAACATTGATTTCAGACGACAGATTTGTTTCGTTAGGATGAGTTGAATGGACACCTAATTACTAACATTATTATTTATTTTGCAGTAGAAGAAACATAATCCAACATGTACATTATTTCTGTTGTTATTGCTAATAATTTACCAAAACAAGGTGTTCAGCAAATAGGGTACCAAAGTTTGGAAAATGATTCACTCCTAAGACATCATTTCAAAATTGAAGAAATATGTTCCTATAAAAAAATACGTCCAAAATATTTAATTTTCCGTCTATCTGTCTGTATGTCTTTTTTCATAAATATGGTGTAATCCAGAATGGATTGAAAGATAGATATATACATTTTGCAGAATGTTTTTAGTATTAGTTTCGAGTGACACATAAAATCTTATATTTTTTCTGTTGACCATTTCAAAAAGGTGTTTATTTAAAATTGGTGATGCCAAATGGCAGGCCCGGAACTAGGGCGGGGCAGGGGGGCACGTGCCCCGGGCGGCAGATTTCACAGGGCGGCAAAATTTGAAAAGTTTATAAAAAAATAGTAAGTTATTAAAAAGTTTTCAAAATAATAACAATACAATCAATATTGTTTAATTTTATTTGATTTTTTTTGCATAATTAATAAAATTTATTATACTGTATACCAAGTTAATTCTTAAGTCTTATAAGACCAAAATTAACGCAGCTCGTGGATCTGGATTGAGTGTTATGCCTACTACTAATATGAGTTAGAGGCCAGAGCTCTCGGTAGCGGGGTCGGGAGCGCGAGTGTCTGTTTGTGTGTGTGTCAATCACACCAAAACAGCTGGACATTTCGAAACGTATCTAGGCGTTTGGTTTCCTGGAGAAGGACATAAGAGAGTTAGTCAACCAAATGCACCGCGCACGCGCGTAATCGCACAAGTTTTTTTATTTTTTTCCGATCTGCCCGCCCAAGGTGTCATTCGATTCAGTTTGCCAGGAGGAACAAATAAGGACTTACATTTTTGCGATTCGACCCACCGATTAGCCGTGAAAGCGACAAGAACCCGCGTGAAACACACTCATTTTGTGTCAATCACGCCAAAAAGGCTAGACATTACGAAACTATTTTCCGTATCTAGGCGTTTGGGTACTCGTTGAAGGAAATGGGGGATGTTGCTTGGTCTCCCAATGCGCCACGCTCACGCGCAACCGCGCTAATTTTCACATTCGATTTAGCTCGCCAAGACGAACAAATAAGGTCCTATACATTTTTGCGATTCGACCCACCGATTAGCTGCTAAATAATCTACCATCTGAGCTCTCAGAAAAAAGACAAAGGGGGAAAAAATGCCTGATAAGCTGTGTGGTGATGAATCTCCAAGTGCTGAGAATGTGTGTCAAATAGCCATGTTAGACACACATTCACATGTTAGCCATGTTAGACACACATTGACGGATGATTTTGACGACATATCATCAGTACATTTGCAGCTAAGAAGGCTCGAAGAATTCAAGTTTAGGTACAATATATAACATTATTTTTTAATAAACATTTTTCATTTCATGTCAAGACATGTGATTGTTTTCATGGATACGTTCTTTTATTTTCTTCTCAACTATGTCTAGATAATTTTTTATTAATAATTCCTAGTTTTATTCCTAATATATATATTTATATCTATAGTTTATTTATATTGAATTATAATAAATATCAATTGTCTAATTGTGATCATTATCTTTATTTAATCTCATTGTGATAATATATACATATATTTTTTTATTATTACTTTTAAATATTCCTAATGTGTAATTTATATCTATAGTTTATTCTAACTGACTATCAATTGTCTAATTGTGATCATTATCTTAATTGAATCTAATTGTGTTAGTATATACATATTTTTGTTTTAATGTAATCATTTTACTACTTTAAATCTACTTTAATTCTATTGTAATTTAATTGTTTTCTTATAACATTGTTAATTTTGTTTAATTGGGCTTAAAAGCCCGTTTGTGTAAAATAAATAAATAACATTCCAACTTCCGACCAAGCTAAAATGACATTTATGACGTAATTTTTTGCGTAGTTGCAATTGAGTTACAAATACAAAAAAAATTATTTGTATTAGTCATGTATAAGGGTATTAATGTAATAAATAAGTGCTTTTCATAAATGAAACTTCTTCATAACATACATATGGTGTGTAATTTCAACTACCGCATCTAAAAAATAGCTTATGGAGGTATTGTATTTTAATAGTGGGGGAGGGAGGAGGGAGGGGTGATGGGGCGGCAAACTGATCTTTGCCCCCCCCCCTGACAAATCTTCTAGTTCCGGCCCTGCCAAATGGCTTTAAAACTGTTTTTACAAAATATTTAACCCTTTTATTGTTGAATGAGATGGTATCTTTATTATTATTGTATGTTGAAGATTAGTTGAAATAATGAGATAAAACTAATTTCTGGTAATTAACTAGAACATATACAACAACTCTTCTTGGTTTTTCAGCACTTAGCAGTCAACTTCTAAAATAGTTATTAAGTTGACTGCTTAGTATTGGATGAACAAGAAAAACTCCTGTGCATTCTAGATTCTAGTAAAATGTCAAGAATTAGTAGTTTTATGATATCTGTATCATGGTTGGTTTAATGCTATTCAATGCAATGAAAAAATTAAGAATTCAGCACTAAAAGGGATAAGTATTTCGAAAATCAATAGTTCTACACATATTTGGCATCAATAATTTTTAAAAGTGAAATCATGTAAATCTTGTATACAGCACAATTATAGGACTAGAAAGAGAAATATATTGTTACACCCAATGAACTTTTTAATTTTTATTCCCTTTGTTAGGGCACGATTTTCTTAGCTAGGAAATCTATGTATAAATTCATTGTACATATTGTAATGGTGTATATATTTGTAAATTGTTATAATTATTATTGCTTAAGTATTTATTTTCAATTACATTTGATTTATGTTCAATTTATGTGATATAATACTAATTGACGAGCTGCCTACTTATAAAGCACTGTAAACTTTAAAAACAATTATAATACAGTATTAAAACAAATAAATAAATGAAATTTTCTGGTATACTGGAAACTAATAGAAATAAAAATATGATATCAGTATCTCAATTCATGCTCGAGTTATACCTTATTTTTAAAGAAATAAACAGAAAACCAAGCTTTTTTAACATATGTTTACACAAACATTTTGTTCTAATTTCTCTATCTGGAATCACCTCCCAAAGGTTGGCAACCTATTTTGCTAGACACTCTATTGAATAATAATTTCTCTTGTCATAATATTGCACTCTTTCCCTCTTAGATAATGAAACTATTCCAAGAAATAATATTGTATAGTTATGTTTTTATGATATACTGATCTTAAAATTGTATTCAAGGTTCATTTTCGTTTTCAATTGTTTACTCTTAGCCTATATTTTTACTATACCATAGTATTATGTTAATAGTTAATAATTGCACTGACGCTATATGAGGTCTGGGGTGAATATTATTTTTGGTGTTATTATAATGTTTTTACACCATTTAATATATTTTATAGAAGTACTGTTCATGAAGTAATTTATAGCCTTATTTTACAGTACCAGGATGTGAAGCCGGTATCGCATGTTCAAGTGGAGAAGGGTGTTATGTGCCTACGCAGAGATGTAATTCACAATCTGATTGTGCTGATGAATCTGATGAAGCACAATGTCCTCAAGAACTATGTGCTACGCTACAAGATAAGCGGCAATGTCGTAATGGCAGATGTTTGCAAGCAAGACTATGGTGTGATGGTTCAGATGATTGTGGCGATGGCAGTGATGAAGATGGATGTTTAAAAGTATGTTTTCATTATATATTTGTTACTTTATTTCGAATAGTTGTAATTTATTATATGGCATTGCCTAGAAATTCTATGCATTCCTGACGAACAATATTAGAAATATAACCTAATGATATATTGTAAATTGTAAATTGTAAATTGAAAAACCCTGTTTGGAAAAATCACTTGATACAAACATTTGATCTAAAATTTAATACATTTGATATCTTTGGTACTTCTTTAAGTATGAGAGATTTATTAAATTTACTTTTAATTATAAAAATGGATGAAATTACTATACATGGTGGCGCAAAAGTCACATGGCACTGTTTTAAACAAATACTGAATGTATTTAATTTATTACAGACAATACTTAAAATTATTTTTTTGTTTCAAACTGTTTTCCTTCTTCATTAATGCATCTTTCAAGTCTTCCGAGAATACTGTTACATAGCCTACGGCATAGTTCGTTATCACTGTTCAAATCATGAAATGCATCGCTTATAAAGACTACTTGCATGTAGTCTTTCAATTCGTCAATGGTCTGTGGCTTTTTAGAATAAACAGAGTCCTAGACAACACTCCATACAAAAAATCCATTGGCATGATATCTGGTGAACGTGGAGGCATGTCAATATCTGCCCTTCGACCAACCACTCTTTTTTTTTTCAAAAGTTTCGTTCAAACAATTGCGGACTGCTTTGATATAATGTGGTGGAGCAGCATTATGTTGGAAGTAAATTTCCTGATAGTTTTCAGCACATGTCACATGAGTCTTGATACCACGTAGTTTTGAAGCTACCCAAATATTTATCCCCTGTCACTGTTCGATCAAACAAGTATGAAGTATGTCCAAGTACAGCAAATGTTGATATTGCCCCCCCAAACACTCACACCTGTTTGATTGAGTTGTTGCTCTAACAAAAATATTTTGATTTTCAGTATACCAGTATACCAGATATACAATTATATCTGTTAACTTGTCCACTTAACTTAAAATTGGCCTCATCAGACCACATAATTTTATTGAATAACTGAGGATCCTGTTTGTATTGGTTAATCATCAATTTACAAAACTGAAGACTTCAATCTGTGTTATCTTCAAGTAGTCCATGTACTAAACGTGGACGGTAAACCTTAATTGAAGTGTGTATAATATTATTTATCCTTTCTTTTTTGTTAACATCGTTACAACTGTTTAACACAAAAACCAAAAACTACAGCTTTCATAAACACGTCTTACACATTACGCTTTCACCAGTTGATTAGACCTATTGTTGTGTTTGCATTGTCGTCTACTTGACAACACATAATTATCAATATTTTGTAATACGAACATCACAGACTAAAACTATTGTACTACATCTTGTTGTCAATTTGTTTGAATTTTTTTTTACCAGTTGTCAAGTGACTTCTGCGTCACCCAGTATACTGATTTATCATACTATTCCAGTCTATTTAAATAAAATGTGCCAAATTTAATTTCTAAGATATGTCCCCCTTAACAATTTTTATGTCCCCTTTAAAAAGTATCTAAAATTTTGTTTGAAAATTGTTAAGCATAAATTTATAAAATTGGAAGATTTTGTACGTTTACATTAAATGTAAAAAATATAATAATGATCGAATTTATATACTACATACCAAATGATCATGTATTGGCAATCAATTTGGAAGAATTATATGGACATAGTGTCATTAACGTTCTCCAGAAAATTTTCAATTTTGAAAATTGTACACTTGTACTTTCATTCGAACAAGAGCTTCTTCAAAGAAATTACTTTTGTATTTGCAGACATCTGTAGTAACAGCAGCCATAATGGGATCTCTTATGTGTGGTTTACTGCTAGTCATTGCCGTTGGATGTATATTCCGTATCTATGGACAAAGGTTGACATCAACACCTTCCAACTACCGACTTCATCTTTCTCAACATTTAGCTTCCAGACTTAGGTAAGCTTTTAATAGAAAAAGTAATAAGCATTGTGTATTATTAAAATTAGTTTCATTCGGTTCTCCAACTCCATTTTCTTTTAATTTAGGACCTATCCACCACTCGGATTTCACCACTGTATGAATTGACATACAGTCAAACAATATGAAAGTGGATGGTCACTCACTGTGACATAAAACTAATATAGTGTTAAAAATTTATTTTCATTACGTTTAAATATGATTTCTAAATGTGAGTGTTTTTAAATTATTTTAACATATTTTAATGTGGTATGAGTTCTACATGTTCTGATGATGCCTGACAAATAGGCAAAAGAGTTGAAAACTTTAATCGTTTATATAAGATTGCTCAGGTAAGTAAAAGATCTATAAATATTTCATGATGACCTTTTCTTTGTTTCTGAAGTCTTTAATTTATTTGGCAATAATAGTGATAATGATACTACTTATTATCAAGAAAATGAGTCTGGAAAGCGTAATAGGTCTCTTTTTACAAGAAGCATCCAAATCCCTGTCTAACCAACCATCTACCTCAAATTGTTCAAATAATGTCATTCAACCTTTCACTAAGACAAAAAAATAATTAATTTTTATATGAAAAATTATGACTTTATTGTACAGTTGGAAAACGGTTTAAGAATTATAAATTGGATATTTTTCATATTATGTGAAATGTTTCTAAGATTACTGGAATAAATCAAACATTTGTTTTTTTTTCTAATTTTCAATAAGTTTTTTATATATGTTTATAAATATTTGTTTTATCTTTAGGTAATTTCATTAATAATATTTAAGAACCTCGTACATATGAAACAAACAAAGTTATAATTTATTTTACCAAAACTTTACCACTATGCTATTTATGAGCATGATGTTTTAAGGGTATGTGTAAATTTGGCAATGAGGGCCAAATGATTGGTTTAAGTATGTTATGAATGCCAAAATGTTACATGTAAAAATAATTAACTATTTGAAATTGAATAATTAATATTAAATGATTTTGATTAAGTAAAGTAAGTTAGCTGCAGAGGACCAGTAATTGACAACTAACTGTAAAATTTGTAAATGCAGTTTAAATCAAATAGAGAGAAATCACCTATGTGTTAATTGCTAATTGATTGTGTATTTCTTTGAAAGATGAAGTCTAGGGTGTCTCCTCTAGGCGAAATGACGCTCACTGCACTGAATTATCAAATTAAGTCAGTTAAGTTTTGCTAGTTAGCATTTTAAATCACAAATTGTAGATACAAACAATGTTAACATAGATTAATAATTTTACACAAATAAAACACTGGTATACAGGTAACATTGAATTAAATGTATAAGTGTTTAGCAGAGGTATAAGACGTAAGGTTGCCAATGCGTAAATTTAACTAATAGCGAAATGATTGTAGAAGTTCATATACCGTTCATTAAGAGTTCAAAGATGGTGACTTTAAGAATGATTGCATTTGTGAATGCGAATTCTGTGAAAACTGCACTAAATTAGCATTACGTTCTAAAACACTTGTGTGCATTGACTTTCAGTGCAATGTCTACCCTTGCAATGTGAACACATGCTTTCAAGGAACAAAGTGTCTCTTTCAGAAGAAGTTTGGGTTTGAGTTGAGAGGGGGTGGCATGATCTGATAAAGTTCAATCAGAAAACTTTTTCTTTATTAAATTTGAATGCAGCGGGCTGTTGCCAGACAATGTTAAATAAGAATGATTTGGATTGGGAATCACTAACTACCTGCCTACGTGCAGTTTTGCGTTTAAGCCTTTCCAGTGAAATTAGAAGATTGTGGGAACCTCTTATACCCCTAAGTTCTGTACTAAATACATGGTATTTTTTAGTGTATCCAGTACAAATAAAGTGACACTTTTTACTGACCTAGATTCCATTATTGTGGCACCTAAATGGTTTAGGTTCAGAAACAATTGGCAAGTATTATGATTTACTCTTTTATGAATAATTTTTAATGTGAATAGCAGTACTAATCTTCAAATGGTCCTTTATACTTCTTTGTCTCTTTTTTTAAAAATTGACTAGTTTCAACATTTACAATGTCATTCACGATGACGAACACATAACAGAAATTATACAGATTTTTTTTTGTACAGCGCATACAAGTATTTGTGGGTTGTCCTGGACATGCACTGAATTAAATCGAGCTGGGTCTCACTAAGTTGTAAAGTTTGTTGCATAATCTTTAGGAGATGTTAATTTTATACTATCAAAATTGTCGATTATTATTGGGACATTATATATCCCAATTATAGTAAATTTAATTATAGTTATACAATTATTTGAAATAGTATACCTTTTAAAGCACTTTGTGTTTAAATGAATGGTAAAAAATAATTAAAATATAGTAAGTTTTTTTTTTTTTCAAAAATTAAAAAGTCAAAAAGTAAGAGACTTCAGTTGTTGGTATACTTGAAAATATGCTTATTTCCTAAAGGGATAATACTAAATTCCTAGTTATATAATACTGTTTATAATAAATTAACCTAATTTACTTTCCCTTTATATTATAACATTTCATTTTTCTTTACGCTCAACTGCACATTGCAACAAAAATTCACTTACTGTCTATATTGGTTTTTCTATCTTTGTGCAGAATGTCTCATTCCGTATCTTTACCAGCCTTGATTGATGACGATTACTTTCGTCGAGAACCTCCGCCTGCATACTCAGTAGCTGTAGGTGAATGTTCACCTGCAAATGACAACACATCTTCCAATCTGTTACTAAATTCACAAACTCCTCCGCAGCATTTCACAGCACAATCTAGCTCTCATATGTTAGATTATTGTGCACGAATTCAACATGCACGTAGACATCATAGATATTCAACTTCCACTCGACGACAAAGAAATCAAAGAACTCGTCCACAAGCTGAAGTGTTTTCAAATCAAGATGATCGCATCAAAACACAAAATGTTGTTGAAACATCAGATTCGCAATGTGAAGCGAGTTCATCACAGAGTTCTCCGAGTCGAGAGAGCGTGACTTCGTCTTCTTATTTATCAGGTAGTGATGATAACACACTTCTACTTAGCTCTTAGCATCTCTTAATCTTTCGTTAGGTGGTTTTCTATACCCTAAAATACAACTGCTTTATCTACGTAGCACAAATTGTAAATGATATTTTTCTGTAATTTAAGTTTTACATATTAATTTAGTTGTAAATACTAAATTTGTAAAGAAATTAGTTTAAACATGTTAAATATAAGTGAATATAATTATCATACAACTAATTTTAGACTTGTCAAAAAGACTTCTTTTGTATTTTGTGTTATTATATTTCATTTGTTAGAATTTAAGATAATTTGATAATTTGTTTTTAAATGGTACATTATCATTTAAACATAACATTTAATATTTTAATGTATATATGGTTCTCTTAAAGTAATAAAACTTAATTCATGAGAAAATTTACTCTTTTCCAAAACTTTTAACTATATACTTAAGTTAAAAGAAAATCTTGTAAGTTCATATATAGTTCTATTTACAAAGTAAGAACAGTATTTGCCAAAATAAACAGTACCGAAAATCACAAACATACAATGAGAATGTGCGCTAGTAATCATGTTGTCATAGAAACATTATTTAGTTATTCTAGTTCAAGGATACATGATTGCAGAGTGTACTCGATTGTTACCTGATTGGTAGCCTAGCAGTAATTAGACATGTTCAAGGGCTTGTTTTATTGTTTTTTATTCATTCTCACATAGTATATAAAAGTTGTGATGGATCAAAAAT
This sequence comes from Aphrophora alni, assembly GCA_963513935.1. NCBI lineage: Eukaryota > Metazoa > Arthropoda > Insecta > Hemiptera > Aphrophoridae > Aphrophora > Aphrophora alni. The sequence goes on from OY740770.1 coordinate 110,985,756, forward strand.
TCCATGTCAGGTTTTTAGAAAAATATCCATTTAGAGTTCCCAAAAATTGGTTTTTGAAATGAAATCTGTCCATCATTTAAGCACAGAAAAGTTTTCAAATTTTGATCAAATTTGGTGTGTAAGCATATTTTGGCATTATCTCAAGTGTTTTTAACTTTTTAGCAACACAAAATTTGGTGATAGTTGCTATAATAAAAAATACAAAATTATGATTGAAATCAGATGAACTGATTTTTATGTAATGATTTTTATCAATTTTTACTAGAATGCAGTCTATAAGGACACAAACAAAATGTATGGATTTCAATCTCCCTAAAATGCTCGTGTGGGAGTTGGTGATCAGTAAAAACAACAAAATTTTGTCCATGCAGCTGTTATACAAAATTAATTTCTCAAAATTGGCCCTACCATTCAAAAAATTTCCTTCAACAAATAATGTCAGTAATAAATGTAAATCTCAGTGGAATATATCACAAGTAAAAGGAAAATATGGTTAAAAAACAAAAATGTTCCTTGATCACATTCATTTTCAAAAAATTGGCACAAATAGAGCAAACTTCGGCTTTATATCTATATAAATATATAATCTTTTAAGAAATTGTTTATATAATTTCAAAAATTTGGTGAAGGAGGTTCCTTCTCTATATAACCACTTATTTCCAATAATAAATACATCAATAAAAATCGGCAATTAAAAAAAAAAATCTTCCATTTAAATAGAAGTGCCCCAGTAATATGCCCTTCCTGTGCAAATGTTTTCTCAAAGGGCCCAATAACAAACCCTATTACCTTTCTTATTATACCTTTGCCTAACGAGAGATCGAATGTAATTTGTTTAAAGGGAGGCAAGAAATGAAGGTTTCCTCTTCCTTAAACCTGAGATATTCCACCACCAACTACCATATACTTTTTGAACCCAAGATTGATGACTTGTATATGCTCTTGGATATGCTACGGAACTGCTCAAGTCATATGAGTTTCACTCTACGAATGCTTTGTTAGCCAGCACATTCATTCCCTCTAATCCCAGTTAACAATGATACACGATGATTTAGCTTTTCTGTTATTATTTTTTTGTTTTTGGAAAAACCATATTTACCTCAATTGATTTATCAAGTGACAGATTTATCAACCCATCTATTTTTCTTGGTTTTGAACTACTTAGACTCTGTTGAGGATAAACCCGTCCACAATCAGAGTAAAACATCGTGGTGTGCGGTGCCTTCAAATAACATTTGGGTTCTGGATTTTGTTGAGGATGATAATAAAAACTCTATTATTGTGAAGCAGATTTAGAGAAAATGTTAATACAGTAGAACCCCTCTTAACCGGTCTAGTCGGGACTGACACCCGGGCCGGTTGCCCGTTTGGCCGGTTAATCAGAGGTTCCCCTGAAAAATCGGTTTTCATTGAAAGAAAGCTTATTCAATCAGGTAGCGCTAATTATTATGCAATTAAGATGTTATTGCAACTCATTTTATTGTACATAAATGTATCTTATATATTATGTTATGTATATTATACATCAAACATGAAAAAATTAAACACTACAAAGCTCGTTTACAGATTCCCCTCTGTCAAGTCTTTTGACACATTTAACCGCGTCTCAAACGAAACCAACACACGCTTCCGTTGTTTTCGTAACTCACTCATTTTTATTTACAGTAATATACCCGTTAAAGAATGATTCGTGGAAAAAAAGCGGCCCATCAAACGTTTTTGTGGGTGTATGTCTGCTATACCGACGGGTGCCAATGCCGCGGTGTTTTTACGGCGCCGACAATGGGATACCGCTATCGACAAAGTCGTTTGATATCGCCGCCGCTTTGGTGCCGTGGTGTATTTACGTCGCCGACAATGGGATACCGCGATCGACAAAGTCGTTTGATATCGCCGCCGCTTTGGTGCCGCGGTGTTTTTACGCCGCCGACAATGGGATACCGCTATCCACAAAGTCCTTTGATATCGCCGCCGCTTTGGTGTTTTAATTACAATTTATTTTCGGAAACTCTCATCCAACCAGTACACTACGATATAGGCCGGTTAATCCGTGGACCGGTTAATCCGAGGCTGGTTAACAGAGGTTCTACTGTACATCATTACCAAGGAATGACTTTGAAAGGGAAGAATTTTTTTTTCTTACCAAATTAAATTTTCTAGTCTTTTATTTCTATACACTTTTTCCAACTTCATGTATTGACATTGTCATTATACCCAAAATAAAACAATTGTTAAGTAATCAACTTTCGGAAATGTTTGTTTTGGCTCATACTGTAGTGTACATGACAACATTAGTTTATAAAGTACTGTAGGTATTACTTAACAGACAGAAGTTAGTTTGAACCTTTAGGCCTTAAACTTGCTCTAATACTGTGATGCTAATAGCTGATGTAAAAGCATTCTTGGCTTTTAAAATTCTGCAGGCATCAAATTTTAAGAAATATATATAAAAATTGCTTCAAAACCTCTATTATAGTTTCCTTGTAGAAAGGGTTAATTGAAAAACCTTTATTTCTTAATTGTGCAGAAATTTTAAACAAAAATTAGTGTTTCTTAGTTATTATGGTAGTAGAAAGCAACGGTTTAAAAAATATATATCTGACGTGAATTTTTCCACTTAAGCAAATCAAGTGCAGGAAGTGGATCTTCGATGGAAAGTGTGTGACTTTTTCGGTACCCGTAAAGTGCATCAGTTGGTGGTATGGATGAGAGAGTAAAATCAGTGGATGTCAGATTTTGCATTTTCTACATATGATTCCTTTCAGTCACATTTTCACCATTAAGAATAAAAATTACAAACAGCCATGAAGAGAGCTTGACTTACCAAAAAAGTTCTGTGTTTTTGCCTAGAAACTCTAAATCAGATGTGAATTATTGAGATAGTACGTTTTCATGTGGATCCAGTTTCCACAACGTACAGATAAGGTCTCTTTAACCAATCTCCAGGGAGTACTCTTTGGTTGTTTTAACCTTTTCACACCTCATGGGAGTCAAAGAAATTAGTTAATATTACTTTGATGTTTCTGTACATCTGCATTGATTTCTTGGCCTTGAGTTTGATATTTTTCATTATAGCCACTACTCTAAGGTTTCTGGATCTTATGTGTCTGTAAACCCACGATTTATCACCAATGATCCTGGTGTTTAGGAAGTCAGGGTCACCATTTGTGGAGGTCAGCATATTGTAAGATTTCTAAACAAAGTTTCTGCTGTTCCATTAAATTTCAGCAGCTTCAGTATGAATTTTGGTCCTACTGTAAAGCCAAATCCTTCCTCAAAATGGAATCCATCAAACCCTTGCCTATCCTCTTCTTATCCACAAGTTCTCGGACATTAACACAATGGAACTCATGACCAAAATTTCACATGGTCAATGACCTAATTATTTCAGTTTGTTGACTATCTAACGGGACCTTAAATCGCTCTCCATCTTTGAAGCTGTATTCCTCAATGACCATGGCATCATCACCGAATGCCTATTACATCTTCACTTGGGTATCGCCAAGCTTCATGCAATATTGCTCCTCAAGTCATTTTTTGGCAAATTAAAATTTAACAAGCTAAAATACACTTACTTACTCACAGGCTGACTGTAAGCAGGCAGCTTGATCAAAATTCAGGTTTCTTATTTTGTTATTATTTCACAAAATATTGGACAATATGACAATTTTAAAACCTGCAGAATTATTTGAATTTAATTGATAAAAATATATTTAGAATGATTATAAGCATATTATTATCATTTTAAAATACCAACTTGTTGCTGAACATTCAACAATAGCTGTTTTAAAAGGTGAACCATGAGAGAAAAACACCACTTCCAGCTCTATAGATACTGTCATAATGCTACAGAACAATTAAAAGCCAAAAATCCCTTAACGATCAGTGGTGAGCAGCTATACAAGAATAAAATGTTTCCCAATCCCTATAGGTTAAAATTTTTACAGGGGGTGTTAACAAAATGTATTTAGAAATGAGGTTATTGCCATAGGATATTGGCATTGTATATACTTAATCGCACAGCTCTAAACGTACACTAAGTCAACTCTTTTGTCAAACCAGATTTTATTTATATTTGTAAGAGGGGGGCATGGAGACTATTTCCATAATAAAAAAAGGAACAATTGTTACCCAAATTTACGTTCACTTTGAAAGGAAAAAAAGGTCACCAGTTTGTTTTATTTTTTATTGTTTAGGTTTTTGTTAGTTATTTCATTTATTTTATGTTTTGTAATTGTGTAAAAGCACAGCCTCACTGCATTAAATATACACTGTCAACTAAATATGAAACAGAATATATTAACTCCATGTGAGATTTTTGTAAACTATTAGGATAATTATTGTACAGTTAGAATTTGCATTTATATGAGTTTTTGTTTGTAAATGTTAAATGAATGTGTACTGTTTGTTTTAATTGTAATTTAAGAAGAGTTACAAAATAATAATTATCATTATCTTTACTTTCAAAATTTGTCTATGTATTTATATCTAACCTAGATAACATTAATACATATACGTTTAGTTAAATACGTATTATAGTTTGTTTAAAACATTAACTAGTCTCTTATAATATATAATATGGTATTATTAGTTATTTTATATTATAACAGATCTACCTTAAAGTTGGTAAATCTAAATAATAAGGTGATATTGAGTAAAGTGCAGTTTTGATAAGTTACAAAGATAAGAAAATTAACATGCCAATGCAAAATTAATTTTAGAAGTGATGAAATGGTATTGTGGCGCTTCTGTAGTGCTGTAAACTATATTTATGAGAAGCGATGGAAACGCTAGAGTTATTCGATTTTGCTACATATCAATATCTAAGATGATTTCAATCTTTTATTGTATGTAATTGTATATCTCTAAGTTGATAACATTTGACCTATTCTATTATTGTAAACACCTAATTCTATAATTGTTGCTTTGCATAGTTCTCTAATGCGAGCTTTCGCAATATGAATTTTTCATTCAGCAAATTTGTATAGTATCTTGTTTTATTGTTTTAACTAATATCTTGAATGTTTTGTATTTATTGGAACTTTTAAAAATATGTGCACATTCTTTAACCCATTCTTGCAGAAAAAAAAAAAAGTAATATTTTATGTAACATTTTCTGACCAACAATATGTAATATATAATAGTTATTTTGAAATGCATGATGTATATTTGTAAGATAAATAAGTCATTAAATACTCCAAAAAACCTATTTTTATTGCTTAAGGAAGGAATAATATTTTACTTTGAGTTAACATTTTTTTTTTAAATTAAAAACTAGCAGTTGGTTTCAAAAACATAATCTTTCCTTGTCACAATCAGTCTTAAATAATAATTTGTATCGGTCTTAAAATACAAATATACTTTTCTATAATAGCTTAGATAAATTTATTGGCCAAAAATGTCAGCTGGTACATTTAAAAATAGCAATTTAAATCAGTTTTTCCCCCATTTAATAGGTCTCTCTCTTTTAGTTGATCTTGTATTGTTTGAAAATCAGCATCATTTGATTTTCCTATGTTTATAAATTTTAGCTTCATAACCTAAAAATTTTAAGAAAAAAGATTAGTAATAATCTATTACTTAGTATTTGGCAATTTAGGACAAATTTAGCACTTAAGATACTATCAGTCTAATAGTTTGCTATTAACAATTTAGTTTTTTTTTTTTTTTTTTTAAATGGCTAACGTTTGAAACAATATTTAGAAAATGTCTTACTTGAAAATATCTTATCTTATGTTGTATCTGGAATCTGACGACATTATTTATTCCTTTCCTCACTTCTCAGATGGATCTTTTATGACTATACTATTATTATATCAAGTCCATACTCAAGTTCCTGATAACGCTTAAAATTATTCTGGGTGTTGTTTCTTAAATCTTTCTAGCTGTGGAGAATACACCATCAAAGTATAACAGCCATATTTAAGGAATCATATAATCAGTATTTAACAGTTTCCTTTCTAGGAGAAAATCTGTAGAAGTGGCACAAATCAGTTCTCCACCCTTACCAATGCGTTTAATGGAGTAGAATCCAGAGAGCTGGTCGATTATCACTCATTCCTAACTATTATCATGAGGTGCTTTACTCTTTTATTAGAGAAAGGAATAAACCTTTTTTTATATTGTAAAATATCAGGGATGCCAATGTATCTAATAAGTAAATTTGTGATCCTTTTTCCAGCCCATGTGGGTGATTTGCTTCTTCGTTTTCCAGAATTGCTTAATGCCCGAGTAAGAACAGCATGCTATACTTGTTGATTTTATCCTTTATTGTAGGGGTTTACAAACATTCCCGGATAGGTTTGACTCAAAACTATATCAACTCAGTACCTTGAAAGCTGCCTAACATAATGTTGTCATTATTATTACCTACCTTTACAGTACAAGTGTTATCTAAAATGGAATTCCGTCATGTACCAGATGGTTGTTAGTATAAACTGGAATTAATATTCTCATTGATGCATTTGTCTCTCCTTTGGAAGCACATAAAGTTTTACAGAATAATTTAAAGCTAAAATTAACATCTTTAATCCCCATTTTTTGTGTCTTTACATTAATTCTGGATTCTACTGTATACTCCTTAATAAAACTTCTTCCAGTTTGGATCTGCTTTCTCTCCAGACTTGCTAAATTTTATAACACAAAAATTATTTGTTATTTAATAGTTACTAAAGCTTGGAAATTGTATCTTCTAACAAAACTCTCTGTGTTTTAACATTTCATGTTTGTAAAGAAATTTTCTTTTCCTATTATAACTAACAGCACTTATTTCCTCCACAGTAAAACTCTTTAATATTTGTAGTTGTCTTATTTATAAAATGAATTTGCTGAATTAAAATTTATTGTTGAGTGAATGTACGAAAGTCAAATGTGGCATTGTTAATGTGGGTGTTGAAACTATTTTTAAATCAGAAATAAATAAAAAATTAAAACACAGTTTTCAGAGTAGACTTAAGTGATATATACGAGTATTTAATTTATGTTCCCTGCAAATTTTGTAAATTTATCACAGACTGACTTGTCAAATTGAATTTAAATCAAAATGATTCAAAAACCAAAGATTTTATAGATGTAAAAAATATTGTGAAAAATATTTTTATGGATATTGTAATTGTAAGGTGAAATGTAAGTGAAATAATTTGTTCATAACTGTTCGTAAGATGTAATAATAAAATGATGTAATTAAATAATAAAATGTTTATATTTTACTGGCTTTACCTGTGTCATTACTAAATTACAATAGTAAATGACTTATTACAAAGGACATATAACTAGGGCTGAAATGGCCTGATAAAAAAAAAAAAAAAAAAAAAAAAAAAAAAAAAGGTTGTTGAAGTATGGATGTAGGGTGATTGGCACTTAGTGTAAACAATTTTTTTTGATAAAAGTACAGAGTCTAAGTAGAAACTCACTCTTGCAAAAAATTTCTCCCAATTTACCTTGTAACTATTCATTTTTCAATGTTTTCAAAAATATCACTTTCGACGAAAAGTTCAATTTTTTTAACTTTCCTACCACCAATTATTGTAACTTTTGGTATTATTTTTTGAAAGCTTAAACAGTTTTTAGTGGAATACAACCATTTTCATTTTAAAAACTAATAACTCTAGTGTATGTATTTAGTTTGGAACAAAATATTTGAAACACTATTATCAGATTGTTGTTAGGCATAAGAATTCTGTAAAATTGATTCAAAAACTTGCCCTTATAATACATAAGCTTTCATTTAATATAAGACACTTTCAATTATACTTTTAAATTGTAAGGGTAAACCAACTTGAAATCGAATGTTAAAATATGTTTTGTAATTAACTGTGAACTTATCAGACCATGTGTGTATTTACGATAATGAAAATAGTTGAGGCATGTTAAAATTTGAGAAGGCATGTTGTCTTTAATTATTTACTGAAGAACATGAAGAAAAATTCCAAAATATTAATATTTGTAGTATTCTTATCATTCACTTCATCCATTTATCTTATCAGTTGTTATAGAATTCAGCTTACCTGAATTCAACGACACCTCCTCAAAACTTGTTTTATATTTTAGTCCAGTTTCTCTTTCAATTTAAAAGAATAAAGTGTAACAATAATTGTTATGTCTAACAACAATCCAACAATGGTATTTTAGATTTTTTTCTGAAAACACCTATTTTGTTTGTTTCAAACTAAATAAATATACCAACATTATTACTTTTCAAAATGAAAATGGTTGTATTTTACTCAACATTTTATGCTTTCAGAAAATGAATACAGAAAAAATTGGTGACAAAGTTGAAAAAATTGAAGTTTTCGTCAATAAGTCAATATTTTTTAATAACTGTACAAAATTTATAGTTCTAAGGCAAATTGAGAGAAAAATGTTTGAAGACTAAGTTTCTATTTCATATAGTGTGTACATTTACCCACAATATTTTTGACACTGTGCCAATTACTCCACATGTTGATGTCTACAGTTAAACAGAGGTGACTACAAAAAAATTGCTGTCATTTAACTTTTTTGTGAGAATCTACATCTACAGACCTACATTTTTCAATTTTGAAATTTAAAAGCAGGGTATGTCAAAAATTTCATTTGATACATCATTTTAAGGGACTTGATGAGACAAAAAAAAAAGATGTGAAGAAATATGTTAATAAATAGTAGGTGTTAACATGCGAAGAAGATTATAGAAAAAGAATCCAAATAACAAAGTTAAGGTGGAGAGGTGCAATTGTCATACAATCACATTAACTGCGGCCATTTTCTTACAGTAATCCTAAAAAATCTTCATTTTTCTTTGGAAGTGCAGCACATGAGGGAGTCAAAGATGGGTATCTCCTCTATACCAATCTGGTACCCACCATTCATCTGTGAATTCATCTGAACTCATCATTCTGTACTTCAATCCTTCTAGCATGTTCCTTGAGTTTATAATATCTCAAAACTCTGATAATGTTTAAAACTTAATTTTCACAGCTTACAGTATTCTCTTGACCTCTTGTTATAATTTTCCAGGAATTCTTTGGCATGTCAACCCAGGTATTCTTTCCAGTATAGACTCTGACTCACTCACTCACTCTCTCTCTCTCTCTCTCTCTCTCTCTCTCTCTCTCTCTCTCTCTCTCTCTCTCTCTCTCTCTCTCTCTCTCTCTCTCTCTCTCTCTCTCGGCATCTTTGAAATAAGCATTTCCAAGGCTACAAAATAATTCTATATGGGAGATGCTAGCCTCCACATTTTCTTTTTAATAACATCACATTTGAAATTAATTTCAAATCAATAGACAGAAATATTTTGGTTGGCTTAGATCATCGGGCCTTTGTTAAAATGTTAACAAATGATTGATAGTTCTGTTAGATTTCGACTGAGGACTATAACAAGTTATTTCGCTGGAGGTATAACAAGTTGACTATAGGAGGGGGGAGACTGGACTCCAAACTATATAAAAATAAATAAATAATTATTGATGTGGTTTATAGGAAAATATAAATTTTAAATCTTTTATTTAAATAAATAACATCTATTCGAATCCATTTCATTTGTTCAAAATTTACTTATAATATCATTACATAAAAATATTATATTTGTTTAATGAATGTGTTTTACATTCATAAATACATATAGTATAGAGAAAGTTATTCTATGGATCAAAGAATTGAGTCATGAAAATATGTTTATTATCCCTTAAGCCAAAAAAGAGTGGATTTTGGATAGATATCTTGTTTGTTATCTGTCTATAGCCCAAACATGTAAACCAGTTTACATCAAATTTAATATTCAAATATTTCAGAGATCAGAGGTAATATTCCCAATTTATATATAAATAACAAATTTTAAGATACCAAAGGTAAAAAACAAATTTTTTGCTTTTCTCAAAATCAGCTATAAAACACACACAAAATATAATGTATTGATTGGTATCGCCCTGAACATTCTGGTTCAGTAGTTATCATCGATAAAAAAACAAAACATCATCCATCGATCTTAAAAATTACTGTCTCAAAATCATCTAAACCAGTTCAAATTTTGATGAAATATGCTACATAGCAATTAATATAAAATAACAGATCAAGATTCAAAACTCTATTCACGACACTAAGCACAGTTTAGGATTTATTAAAATATATATATATATATATATATATATATATATTTTATAAAAAGATTATAAAGGGTACTCTTTCATACCAACCTATCTCCTGTAAGAACCCAATGGAGGAAAATTCAGAATAAAGAAAATAACAGTTTTCTTTAATTACATTTTAGAGAAATAGTGATGTTATTTTTAATTTCTTGTAGGTGAAAGTTGGTGCAATATTTTTTGTTCGGTTTATTTCTATTTTGTTCAAGTTTACCAATAGTATACAATTTATGAAAATAAACCAATTGTACTTGTTCTAGAAACATTGTCTTAAATTGTCAACTTCCATAGAACACTCTGTAGGTGTCCACTTCCTCTTCCCACCCATGATTACAATAATAGATGTTCTATTTCTATTCCTGAAATAGGTGACAACTCATTCTCTTTCGCCATTTGAAATGCTAGCCTAAATTCTTGCTCAATCACCCGTTTTTTAATTCCTTGGTCCAAACTCTAAAGAAGTGAATTTTATACCAACTATTTGTTAATAGCAAGTAAAATATAACTTGTTAAAAACAACTATTTTATACATAATATAATTTTTCTTCTTTATTTTTTTGACATTATTCAATATAGGCTATGCTTACCTAAATTTAATAAGGGCCAATTTCGAATACAGTATTTTTTTTTAAGGCCTAACAAAAGTTGTAGCAAAAATGATCTTTATAGAAAAATAAATACAAAAATACTATTAAAAAATTTAAGACTGTAATAATGGTCAGCCAGTTTTTATTAAAGTGTTACACTGCAGTTTTGTTCACAACTTTTGCTGCTATATCAACTTATCATTTGGCTCCAATCAGTATAGGTTATGAAATAACAATAATAATAATAACAACTCCAGTTCTTAGCTGTGAACTGTTTTTGCAGTGTTCTCTCTTTTTACAGATCAAATAATAATACTACATAGACAAAATAGTTTAGCTACTGGTACCTATTATTATAAAATTTGAGGCTTTCAGTGATGAGTCGGTATTTATTTTTATTTAACCTTGGCATAGAGTAGTGAAGGTATACATACATATTTACAAACATAATTAAATATTTCTTCAAATACATAACATGTGTGCGACTAAGGAAACATTAGGTGATGTTTGTATAACATAAATTGAAAATAACTCATTCAATAAGACACATTTATTTATTTGTTCAAAATTAATCTTTTTGATACTATATTTTAAGATGCCAGTAAATCATTAATTATTAATGATGAATACTAAAATATATTAACAATTCTTAATTTATAAATTAAGGTAACAGCTTATAACAAATATTAGAGAGTGACAATAAATGGTTTTAACTACTGATAAAATTGAACTATTTTTTGGTATACAATTCAATTTCGCTGCCTAAAAAGGATGGAGGTCAAAATTTATAATTGTAAACCTATATTTTTGTATTAAAAGATATAATAAAAACAAATTGAATGATAATTATATTTTTAACATTTAAAAAAATATATGCAAACATACATAAGATAATGGCTCTCAGAAAATGTTGAAAATACTATTAAATTACCCCCACTCAAAAAAGAGCCTTCCAGAGGGGTGTGAATCATAATTTTCAAAAGTAATTATTTAAATAATTATCTTCATAAAACCAAATATAAAATCATTACATATTTTTACAATTTTGTTACTTTTAAAAATATTCAAAAATTGGAGATATTATAGAACTCTACAACCAAGAACCAAACCCCTAAGCTTCTAATAAAAAAATAATAAAAGAATAAAATCATCCTAAAACCAAAAGGTTTTAGTTTTAAATTAAAATGGTCAGGGCACATTTTCTACAAAGACAAGAATAACATCACCACGTGAATAATGAGCTGGAACCACCGAGGTAGCAGACATGTAGGTCAACCCAGACATATATATAAAGAACCATCCAAGGAGAAATAACCCGATTGTAAAACGTGGCTAGAAGTCAAACAAATAAAACTAACAAATACACTGTCAGATAAATGGTGTTTTCCTAGTAGCAATATGCTCCTCGAAGAACTAAAAGAATATATATAAACTTAATTAGATTAATTTTAAGTATACAATTTTTTAATTTTTTTTTCTTTAGGTTTTATAGTTCAATTCCACAAACAAAAAGATCTTTTATTTTTTTTCAATTTCTAACTAGATTTACTTAATGATTTTAGTGCAACATTTTCAAATTTTGGTAAGCAGCTTAGTTCTAGTTGTAAGGCTAAAAATGTAGATTCAACAACTTTTAAGAACCACTATCACTGCAAAGTACCACGGATAAAAATCACACTAATACACGATTTTATATTGAATTCTGTAATTAAAAACATAGGTTTTCATTTTAAAATGTTGACTTATATCCCCTAAGGAATATCCCCTTTTTCATACTGTTTTATACAAAAAATTGTTCCATTTAACCAATAGATGCACCCTAATCTTGTTTCAAAATTTATTCAATACCCTGTATGTTAGATTTAACTAAAACCATTATTCTATTATACTGTTTTATACCAAACATTTGTTTCTATTGCTATAAGTTCTTAAGTAAAGAAAGATCATAAATATACTAATACACTAGTATATTGTTTTATGGGGGACATAATCTTTAAATAAGTTTTTTGTCAAAATCACACTAATTTTATATTTTATTGATATCTGGTTATATATACTAACAGGTACTACAACTATTTATATCGTCATATTTTTATTTCGATAGGTTATTAACATTTTTTAATATAAAAATTAATAATAGACATGTATATATATATATATATATATATATATATATATATATATAACTGATAGTAGATTTTTCATTTTCTCTCGTAAATCCCTGTATTTCATTATAAATCAACTTTGAGTTTGTTTTTCGGTTACAAATAAGACTGTTTTGATTACATTTCACATTTTTCAGTATAATTATATATTGCATTTAATTTTCAAATTGTAAACATTATTTTCAAGTTATATGTGGAATGGGAGGGATCTTTTTCCTTTCATGTAAGAGTGAAAGCCGGAAAATAATTTGTGTGTACCTTATTTTTTCAGTTTAAATAACATTATCTATAGGAGAGATGTTTCTTCTATATCTCTGAATGTCTTCAGTTGTATTAATTTTTGATAACAAAGAAAAAAGTTTTCCCAAAAGGTACATACATCCCTCTCTTCCAAAACCATCTCTTGGGTAAAGTTTAAAGTGAAAAGAAGTTCAAAATTAAGTGCCAGGGAGTATTTAAATTTCTTCTGCCTCTTTATTACAACAATATCAATTACGTGTAACTTTCCAATATGTAAATCAAAATAAATTCAATTTAAACAAAATATTAATTTTTTTAGAAAAATAAATTCTTAAATTGTTTATAATTGTATACTACCCTACAATTGTGCATTCTTATAATGCATATGTATTCTTTACAATAACGAGGTCCTTTTTAATATAAAACAGTACAACAATACTTTAACAAAAATAACTGTTTAAATTACATTACATTATATAAAAATAGTATATTTATATATTTTAAACAATTATAACAAAACAATGATTTAGCTTATCTGTAACAAATCACCATACCATTTTAGTATGAAGTACGCGACAGTCTTTCTCGCTTTAGTTTAGTATCCAATTGAGCGAGTTGTAACAGGAATCCATCGTTAGGACGAATGTCACGTATCCTTCGGATCTTGGTTAATGCTTCAGTGGCCGAAAGTCTTTCTTTCAACATTAAATATGCTAATACACTTGTACTTGATCGAGACACTCCCATTACACAGTGTACTAACACTTTACCTATATGCAAAAATAATGTTTATATTTATAAATCTTGGAATCTAAGTTAATAAGGTTAAATATTTTGGTCAGTATTCAAAGATATTTCAAACAACTTTGTAATTAAAGAAGTAATTCTAAGAAACTGAAGATTTTTATTTGTATTCACCATAATGGCCTATGCGGGTATCTTCAGAAACTGACATGGTAACAAGATTATCTGAGTTCAAGGAAGTCCTTCTACATGTTAAAGTTTTAAAGTAAATATATCGTAATGAATCTATATTAATATAATAAAATCAAATTTCTGCAGTTTTAGTAGCAATATTTATTTGAGGTTAATGTATGAACCCATTTTGATGGCTATTAAGGTAGTAGGATTACAAAAAATTAAAATACAGTACCATAAAAAACTTATGAATCATAACACAAAGACATTATTATATTTAATATTTAAGCAATGTTTGAGCCACTTGACCAATAAAGGCCTAGTCAAAATAATATTCATATATTAGCAGTTTAATCTCATCACTATTTAACAAATAATCTAGTTTCAAGGAACAAATTTCATAACATCATAAGAAAAATAACATGTATTGCATAATTATTTGTACATACAGTTCTAGGAGGTACTTATTGAGTTTCAGTCAAATTTTATAGACATCAGGTACACTAGAAATTTTAAATAACTTAAATTCTAGCTTTAGATAGACAAAGCATTTATATTCAGTGCTCAGAGCTGTAGTAAACAGAACTTGAATGATAACACTATTTAAAATTTTGTAAATCCAAACTGCTGCCAACATTAAAAATAAACTGTATTTTTATAAATCATATAAATTAGTTTATTGGTATAAAAACTCTCCCAACACTGAACTGGTGTTATTAGTATAATTGTTGAAAAACAACAAACAAATATTTATAGTAACTTCTCACATGCATGTTTGTTCGATCAGCAACTTAATGTCTCCTAAACAACGGTTTTTTCTAAGGGTCACTGTCTTTGAATCTAAATTATACTTCAAATAATACTAGATTTAATACAAATAATACTTCGAATAATACGTTTAATAGATTAACGTAAGAGATTCCTTAAAAAATGTATCTTGAATACCAACCAAAAATCAGCAAACATCTTTAAAAAAATAGAAATACCTTGAAAATGGTCAAACATTTTATAGTTTCGTTTGTGTCATTCTTTTTCGAGTAAAAAGATAAACATAAATGATGTTTCATGTAATCTGCTTTATGTATTGAAACATTTAAGTTGACTCCAAATTGGAAGAGAGAACCCCAAATTTTTCAAAAATTAATATTTAAGGTTTATTAAGCTCAACTGGTAGTACAGACTTATTTACACACAAGCTAAAAGGTAAACTATAATGTGTTGTTAATTGTATTAGTTGTTGTCAGAATTTTATTCCAAAGATACAAAAATAAAAAATCATATTTGTTTTGTATCCAAGTCACAATTGTTTGAAATAATTTACCTTATGTATATTTCGTCACATAGCTTCTTTCTTGGTATTACATTAACACGTTTCATAATATCTGCTCCATCTTCAGAGTTTTTTCACTTGCTTGAGGTAATTAATACATTAAAACATTAAAATTCAACAAAAATCACGAACAAATCAATACAATTCACAGCCAACACATAGGATCAATAGGACATTGATACAATGAGCATCCTATGTGTATTGTGTTATGTGTTGTCTGTGAAATGTATTGTTTTGTACATGATTTTTGTTGAATTTTAATGTATTAACGACTTCAAGCGAGTGAAAAAGCTCTGAAGATGGAGCAGATGTTCTGAAACGTGATAGTGTAATCCAAAGAAAGAAGTCACATGGCAGAATATACATAAGGTAAATCATTGATATTTCATACAAAAATATTTTATTAGGAAAATATACAAACACAGGTGGGCAAAAATATTGCATATATATAATATTATCTCAGCTTATAAAAATAAATAAGAAGTCTGAACTGGTGTTAGAAAGTACTATACTAAGTCTATTTATAGAGTGTGATAAAATTCCAGTCCTTTATACAGATTGTTCCAATAAAGCAACAAAACATAATGTATTTTACCTTTGTCAAAAGTAAGCATATCGTTATTTTAATATTTTCAGATAGTACTAATAAAAATGCAGATAACTGTAAAAAATGTTAATGTTAATATTTAATACAAAATAACTTTTATATTTTAACACCACAATGTAATTATTTTGCAACCAATTTTTTTTTTTTATGTTTACGTGAGCTATCTATAGAATGTGATGAAACTTAGGTACAATAAATCATAAAACAAAGTGGAATGTTATTAGTTTGCATTACGTTACTTTATTTGCAAATAAAAATGAGATTTTCTTGACTTACCTCCACTCTTAATAGCACTATCAATAAAATCAGCAACCTTGTTAAAGTGAACACTGATATTTGCAACAGGTAAATCCATCAAACACACACCAAGATATTTTATATTTGTGTTCTTATAGAATTCACTGTCAGTATCAACCATTCCTAAAAGTTTTCCTTCAGCCATGTTTAGGACATGTGTCATTCCCATCTTGCGTAGAAATACTTTACTCCTTGCTGCATTTCTTTAAAAATAACAAACAATTATAAAGTATAAACTTTATTATACACCCACTCACAAAACAAATATTGTGACAAGGAAAATATTATTTTTAATCTTTCTTTTCTCCAAAAAGTGCCAATAAATAAAACTGCTGCAATAAAGTAAAATGAATTATGTCATTCGAAAGTTGAATATCTGAAAATCAGAACAAGCTGTTTCAAACAAATTTAAAAGGTTATAATTTCAATTAAAAAATACCTCCACACTACTCAATAGAAGAAAATTTAGCACAAAATATGAATTATAGAAGTTGAGAGAGAAATTATCATATCCCATTTAGACATTGTACTACATTTATTTTTTATTCAATTTGATCAAAAACTACAAATTTTAGCATGTACGTTTTCTCCAGAATGTATTCTTAAGTTTAACATTCTTTTAGATGGTCTAATTGAATTTTAAATGTCAAAACTATTTGAGAAAATTAGTTTTTAGGAATTACTTAAAAAGGAAAATTTACTTAGCCCAGCCTGCTTTATACCAATATATCATAAATAATAAATCCAATTAAATCACTCCATAATCTATTGTTAAAGTTTTCAGCAAAATTTGTATTATTGAATGTTAGCTGGAGGTCATCATTTTGAACTGACACATGAGAAGTCCAGTAATTTTTCTAAAACTAATTTTCAAATTTTTACAAGTGAGAATTTTTTTGCAAAAAGATTTAAATGAGCTTCAAATTTCACCAACACTTAGGGATTGACACAATAGTGTTCAAAGTAAGACATAAAATTTTCACCTCTTTAAAAATAATGTTTATAAGTCTGTCTTTGAAAACAATGAAGGTAAATGTGAAAAACATGAGTATGATTACTATTTTGTTTTCTGTAGGCTAAACAAAAGGCCTTTAAGACATAATTAATGGCTGTGTATTTTAGACATAAATAAGAATGCAACAATCATATATTTTTATAAACATTTAAATATTTTGTATTATCTTTTCTTAACTGTTAAAGCAATTTACAGAGCGCACAATAGGTAATGACCTTCAAAATAGTTGAAATAGTTACCAAAAACTCAAAAAGTGATAAATATATATCGAGAAATAAATCAAACATGGTTGAAGACAACATCTGTATACTTATAAGATAAAATGTATACTTTATATTTCGTAGTAAAGATATAAAGCTGAAGCATGATCTGTACCTGACTACAACTGTAAAAATGACATTATTATAATGGTTTATGTATAATAACAGATACCACATTTAATCCTGATAAAGTCCTCAGGCCTCCTCCCCCATCTGTTTATTCATAGTTAGTTATGAGAAAAAAAATATAGGGTATATGATGTAAATTTTAATGTATCACAAATTAATCAACTTCGCTTCTTTTATTTGTCCTTCTTCACAAGGATCTATATGTTGAAACTCTTGTTTTATCAACTTTAAGTTGGATCTTCTCAGTTCCTTTCTGCTTTACTAAATTTTAGTTTTTCTCTTAAAACTTTCTTCTTTGCTTGTTCTTTGACCACATTATCTTTATTTTAATTACGACTTAAAATTATAACCACTTCTTTAAGGATCAAATAGAGACACATCAATAAAAATAAGTTAGAATTAAATCTAGGTTTAAAAGATGAAGTTAGAACTAAGGAGAATTAAAATAAGGGAAAGAAGTGACAAAATCTAGTTAATTTTGGTGATGGAGTTCATTTTTGGGGAAAAGTCACTTTTAGTTGAAAAATTGACCTGTTATGAGCTCTATGTTTATAAGTATGTGTAAACTTCTATTTTGTATAAATCATCTGTTTACTTTGTTTTTCTTATTAACTTACTTGTAAATAAGATGTACACAATAAAGGTATGGTATAAGATAGGTATTACAGGTATATATATATATATATATATATATATATATATATATATATATATATATATAATGCTGCTGTAAGAGATAAAACTCAGGTTCATTGTGCAACTTAGGCAGATTCACTTTCTATTATTTTAATATATGTGGAGTATGAATAGAAACATTTTATTTTCCTATTTTCAAAGTTTTTTAAATAAAAGATTTGATAACTTTCAGTTCCAAATTTATCTTAACATCAAATCCATAAAACATTCAGAGGATATCTATATTATTCGTTTAACAGTTCTTAACTAAATAACTGATTATAACACAGTTTTCACTTTTTCTTTTTTTGGTGGTCTAATTATGCACCACTTATTAAATTATTTTTTTATTTTAATTTTAAACAGTGAAAAACGTAAAGGGATGCCATCAAAAAACCTTGTTAAGAGGTACTTTTCTATACCGGTACCTACTTTTTTAAAAAATATATGAAAAAACTGAGCAATTTAAAAAATAAAATTGTGTCTTTAATTTCACTAAACCATTCCATGACTATTCATACTTCAAACAAATATTTGGGGAATAATACAGCTCTGTTAAATTTATTGAGTGATTTTGTGATTTTTTCTACATTTAAAAATTCTATAATTTCAGCAACTTTTGAAAGCCACTACGTCCTAAGCAATTGCATATTTTCAAAAAGTATGAAAAATAAAATCATCTTAAAACGTACTGTATATGGAATCAAGTAATCAAAATTATAGGTTTATATTTTTAAAAAATTAACTTACATCATTTTTAGGTAACAGAAATTGGGATGTATACATAAAGGTAGTTTAATTTCATCAATAGGTGTACTGTATTCCAATTATTGTTTCTCATTTATAAATTGTTAAAAAGTACTTGTGACACACTTTCTGACACCCTGTATAGTGACTTTGAAATATCTTTTGACAAGCTGTGAAATCTTGTTGGATTCTTATAAGATTTGGCCTATAAGAAGTGGAGAGTTTTTTATATACTTGAGAGTGCTAATTTGCTGTTTTTTTTTTTTAATTAATAGGCCTATTCTGATGGGTGGGGGATGTTTTGCAGATATGCCTATTTAATCACAATCTGTCATAAATACATCAAATAAAAAAATTAAAAAACAAATAAAAGCTGGTTAACTGATGGTTTTTACCTCTCCTAGTTCAATGAAAAAATTGATAAAAAAGTGGAAATGATTAAAATTAAAAAGAAATAATTAAATTAAAATTCTTGAAACTCGAGCAAAACTTTCCTAACTGAGGCAAGCTAAACAAAATTATTAAGAAAAAATATATTGAGAATAAATTACCAGTGGCAGGAAATATATGGCTTAAGATCTGATTCATTGTGGAACTACAAAGAAACCTGTCAGTCTGTAGATTGATGATATGCTTTACTTCCGATGACAAATTAGTTGTTAAGGATATTTTGTCACAGTATCTTTATAGTTTGTCATCTATTACAATATCTATAATATTTGAAAATTTCAACCGATGCCATTTTGGGTGAGGAAAATTACGATGGTATAGGTTACATAAAGGTACCGGTAGTTAGTTATATTTATCAACGAGTGTTTTACAACTCTTGTTGCTCATTTTTTATTCAAGCTGTTTCCTTACTTTAATAAAATCCTGTATAATGAGTAAGTTTTAAATGTCTTTTAGATAATAGTTTTGAATCACACACATAAGAAAAGAGTCTGAATTGTATAGAATTTGTTATGAATAGGTAAAACCTTACAAGAGTAGGCCAAGTAGAGAATGGAAGGTTTGTTGTTTGTACTTTATTTATTATTGCTTCGGATTTGGGACTTGTGTTGGGGGAGGGGAGCCGTTAGCACACTGTTGTCAATTTTGTTTGTGCTACGGCACAAGTGTTTTGGCGAGACTGGAAACTTTCTCCCTGTCTGGGAAACGTGACAACATGGAAGGATTGTAAACTCGCCAGCCACCCTAAATGGTCGGAGAGTGGGTGAGCCCCTGATGTCCTGCTACCCCGGAAAGGAGGTCAAGTCCGAAGCAATAATAAATGAAGTATAGGTACTTGAGATTGATAGTTTTTTCTTCTCATAATTCATAGGCCTACACTGTGATGGAAAAAAATTGACTTTGAAATTTATGGATATAACCATTTAATCAAAATCTTTCACAAATATTTCAAAGAAAAACATAAACAGTGGTTTTAACTGGAGGTTTATTTGTCCCTTAATTCGATATAAAAAGTAAAATCGTCTGTTAAAGAATATTAAATTAAAATGATTGAAACTCAAGAAAAACTTTGCTAAATGTGCCAAGCTGGGTAACTGTGTACCTGTAATCTTTTCAATGTTGTGACAATGTGAAAAGTCAGATTTTAAAATAGACTCATTTAAAAGACGCGGTTAAGCCAAAGAGATAATAAATTCAAATAATAATTTAAATTTAGTAACGTCATTAATAAAAGAAAAATGGATTTTCAAGACAACAGTATGAATTATTATGTTTAATTTTAATGTAATTTAGTTTGTTTGTTATAAAATGTAAATTATTTGTATTTTACGGCAGTGCGGTAAAATGTGTGAACAGTAACCGGAAAGAACGCTTTCGGAAGTAAGAATTTGCCTCATGGCAACAGCAGTCTAAGTCCAGCGTTAGGAGTGACAGGTTGTGTTCTAAAAAGGTTGAAGTCCAGAGCTTGGAGGGAAAAGATGTGTTTTGTAGAGTTGAGGAAAGAAAGGACATAGTGCGATGTAATAACTTGATATATAGTAAAATAGAAAATGTAAAGAATTTAATCGTTGGTCGATTAAGAGTGAGAGTGTGTTAAAACTCTGTTTGAACAGTTAAATTAATTAGACGTGTTCACGCGAATAGACAATAAACAATTAGCGTGTGTCATAGTAATGCGGTCGGAAAATGAACAGTTACAAATTGTAGAATGGACTAATGTATAAGCAGATTTTCTTTTTATAAACATTCGTGAGGTGCAAATACAACTTCGCCACGGACACAACGACGGCATTTTTAGGACGCTGCAGGAACATCATTGAATTATGTACAATGACTATGGTCTGGTAACTAGTGTTAAATAACACATTATATTTACTCTGTTATTGTATAGAAATTTACAATGTTTAATATCTTAACTTTTACTATATAAATTTGATATATAAAGGATAGCAATTTCTTTTTATGTAAAGAAGAAATAAATGTCTGATGACATATTTAACCTTATTAAAGGAATTTCAATTTGTTTTTATTCATAAAATCAATTTTAGTTGCAACTTAGAGTCAATTTTAAATTCAAAGAATAAAAGATCAGTTCTCCCTCTGAGAAGATAAAAAGTAATTTAACTAAGATGATAGCTATAGTTGTTTTCATGATATATGTCTCTATAACAAATGCTAATGTATAAAAACTTACTTGTCTTTAATAAATGTTTTCTTTGTAACATTTCAGTCAAAGTGTTCTCATTTAAAACCAAAATCCACTGTAAGTACACTGTAAAAAGAACTTGCGACCCCAGAGATTTTTTTTTTTTTTCTTTCAAATAATTAAATTCATTCTTTTTTCAAAATTGGTATGCTAAAGCAAACCTGGCGCCCTAAAGTCGAGCAATTTAATAAGATAATTATAAATAATTAAAGTAACCTTACAGCCATTAATGAATTATTACAATGTACACTCTTAAACATTTAATACTGTACTACAAGTTTTGCTAAATAAAACCTTATTGCCATTTTGACATGGTGTTTTATTCATTACACTTTATTTAGCAAAACACTATGGATGATACTATAAAATCTTTAATGTAATAGCAGATATTTCTTGTTGAAACTCCATATTCAAGGATAAAATAAAGCAAGAGCTTTAAGTTTCAAAATATTTTAATAATAAAATGAGCTACAATCTCCTGATGATGCCACAAGGCGATGATGCCGCAAGGCGAAACAATTGTAGCTCATTTTATTATAAAAATATTTTGAAACTTTAAGCTCTTGCTTTATAAAATCTTTACTAAAATCTGAAAATTTTGGAAGTAATCCTGAATGACCTACTGCTTCCAAAGAATAGACACATTGGTTTAAAATGTTTCAAGATTTTATTAATATTGCCAAGGTAAAACAAAGATGACTCATTGGGAGTTTTTATTCATTTTGTATTATAAACTGTATATAAAATTATACATACATACTGTATATGAATTTTCGTAAAGCCTAAAATTGAAATTTTTGCAAGACATATTTTGGCTACTCGTAAACAGCAACTTACTGAGTCTATTGGTCAACATATACAAGTATAGCAACTCTTAAGTAAGGATTGTGCATTAAAGCAGTATCTGTTGAAAGAATAAAATGATTATATAAGGGATACATTCATCAATCGTTTGTATTCACCACTTATCCGACAACGTCTATTACAACAAATGCCACGCCGCATGAGCGGATGTTTAATCATCCTCATTGGTCATCAAATTTCCCTTCTTTACTCGGCTGTCTAAACTATGCCTAGTATCATACTTATGAGACAGGATAACCATATTAGCAAGTATGACCTAATAGTGGAAGAAGTACAATTAATCAAAGCTAATCCTCAATATCCACTCATTCGTCACGTCAATGGTAAAGAATCTACAGTAGTGTTGAAGCATTTAGTCCCAAGAGGAATCAAAACCTTAATTCAAGAAGAGACATTGGAAACACAAAATCTTTCATCTAGAACTAATCCTAATCTCAGTGAAGTACAAGACCAACAGTTACAAAATGAACAACTTACAAAATCTAATGATGAAATTCTCTCTGCCAATGCGCCTTTACAAGATCAGGCAAACGACCACAAAATAAAACTTCATTGTTCAAGTAGGCTAAGAAAACAACCCAAGTATTTGGAAGACTATATCTTATGAATTCAAGAGGGGGAGAATGTGAATGTGATGAATTAATCAACCAAACAGATGTTCAAAAATCTTAATAATTGTTCAGTATAACAAACACACAGAACACAATTCTCACAAAAAATACGCCTAAGTATCAGACGCATTTCAACGACAAGGTCGTCCTTTTCAGTGATACACGAGCTACACCAATCAAACTATAACTTAATATTAATAATTGTTAATTGTTAGTTTATACCGTTTTTATGTAATCTTTCCCATGTACGCTTTTAAACATTTAATACTACAAGTTTTTCTAAATAAAGCCTTATTTCCATTTTGAAAAGGTGTTTTATTCATTATACTAACATTATTATTATTACGCAAAAATACATTGAGAATAAATTACTAGTGACAGGAAATAAATAGCTTAGAATCTGATCATTGTGAAACTACAAAGAAACCTGTCAGTTTGTAGATTGCTTTACTTCCAATGACAAATTAGTTGTCAAAGTGCCTTTATAGTTTGTCACCTATTTTAATATCAAATGGTAAGAAGAAATCGAAGTATTATAAAATGTTTAAACCTTATTCTTTTATTAATACATAAACATTACCCTTTTATACAGAGATATAAAACTTGACTATATATATATATATATATATATATATATATATATATATATATATATATATATATATATATATATATAATAGTAAATTTTTAATATCAAAATTTTAACTATTGCAATCAGCTTCATAATAAACACTGAAACCAGATACTATAAAATATCCACCAATCCTATATATTGAATTAATTCAACACTATTTCGGACTGTATACATGTCACATTTTTAGTTTTACAAACAACTTAACAAGTTTATTATAATAACAACAACAAAAATGTGATGGTAATTTTTAAAATGGTAGCCAATTTAAAATATTTATAAATCATTTTTTAATATAAATGTCTATCTTGAAGCCTTCTAAATATACCACAACTTCTCATTTAGTACACATTTGGGTACTTACGTATTAACGCCACCGCAGCAGAAGTTGCGCTAATGCTAATGCACCAATAAAGAGCAATAATTATTATTGAAGTTAATAATTTACTTACTTTGTGATATAGTTATATATCACAACAGGTTTGGCCAGGTAGCTCTATATCTAAAAAACTATCAAATCTAACGTATTTATAGGTTAGACTTGTTAGACAAATGACAAATGTTCACTTTTACAGTTTTAATGTTTATCCGTGATCTAATTTCAAATTATTAACTTACGAAAGGTTTGGCCAGATGTTTATGTGTGTGTGTGTGTGTGTGTATATATATATATATACATATATATATATGAATGCTGCGGTGGCATTTAAAATATGGATACTAATGATGTCCAAATGAGTTTTATACAAAAAGAAGAGAATTATACGTGAAAAACGAAATCATTAGAAAGTTAACCTCAAAATTAGAATTAAATCAACAATAATAGCCCTAGTATCAGGAATTTTATTTGAATTTTATTTTAAGGTTGCTCCTCTCACTTAGATATTGCTGCAAACAGAATTCCAATATCTATTTTATTTTATTTTTTTTAAAGGGGCCTGGTAGTTTTTTTGTACCACCTCTTTCTATATATTTATATTATGTATAAAATATATAACCCAACTATAATTCAAATCAGATCCTTAGGCACCTTACAAAATCATGAAGACCTTGGGATCAGCACCTTAAGCCCCCCCCCCCATAAGAACCCCTCAAAGTAAGCTAAGAGAAAGACCTGAATGGAAAGTTTGAAAGAGAGCGATCTAACCTAAGACTAAATGAAGAAAGGTTTTTGAATCCAGATAGGTAGCATGGATTGCCACACTCAGTATAAGTGAACCGAGGGGATATGCAATGTAATTTTTGTATTCTGTGTATATGAATTGGTATTATGCATAAACGTCTGAGAACCACTTCCAAAATAGTTCTAAAATGTGAAACTAAAATAGAATATGGTTAGATTTATCTGATAAGATAGACAAGAAAGAAATGTCTAGATGGAAAGGCTTTTCTAGGATTAGTGTGTATGATTTGAAAGGAGAACAGAGTGTATATAGTAGAGTAGAACTCCTCCCAGAAGTTGGACAGAAGTGAAGGGATAACTAAGATACATGGGGTTGTTACACCTCAAACATCCAAAGGGCCCTGTGTTACAAGGGTTTAGATTGGTTTTTAATTGTCCTTGATCTGGATTTATTTTTCATTATTATTATTATTATTTTTATTTTTTTTTTTTTTTTTTTTTTTTGTATGAAGTGTAACCTATCGTTTTCTACAGGAATATAAACATTATGATTACTATTCTTGCTGTTTGTTTTTATTTGAACTCTTTGCTATGAAAAATAACAAAATTTAATAAATATATCTATAGACAAAAAACTATTTGGTTACTCACTCGTCACCAATGTAAATGTTCGGATACACCTCATCACAATCAAGTCTGTATTCATAATCCAGTCCATTTGATTGGTAAGCTCTAAAATTAGGTTGTGTTACATGAAGAATATGCATCAACTCTTTTGCTGTTACTTCATCTTCACGTGATCTCATATTTCTACAATGTGAAACAATAACACTTTGATGAACCATTTACTTCATTTTGGTCTACTATTTTATTTCAGTATTTAGTAGTATGTAATCTATAACCCTAACTAATACTGGATTATTACAAAATTAAAGCATGTTTGAAAACCTTCAGAATAGATTTTTTTAAATGCCAAAAGTTGAGACACTCTTTTAAAATAGATTATCTAATATATCCCTTATTTCAAAATTGATTTAAAAGTGCAGTATTGTATGAAATAAAGTTTTGAAATTAGTGGCTAATAAGTTAAATAATAGCCAATTTTAAATAATGAAACTAAAATTAATTTCTATTTCATTTTCAAAACAAAATCAACAAAAAATATAAGAGAAGCAAACTTTATTTAATAAGTGTAGCCCCAAAAAAAAGAAGTCTAATAGGCTTAGATGAGAAATTCACACAATTTTTGAAAAGATTAAAAACAGAAAGTCAACATAGTGACAGATGACTGCTGAAAATAAAATAAAATGTAAGCCTAAATAATCAATAATATAAATAATAATATGTAAGCCTAAATCATTTTAAGTACAGTACTTTCTAACTGTTCAAGATAATGTAAAATCCTGAAAAACCTTTTTAGTCTCAAATAAAAGTCTATCCACATTTGTGACCACCTCTACAGCCCAGATATGTGGGCCGATTATATTTAATTTAGTATGAGATATTTTAAAAATGTTTTCTTTTACTGAAACTGTCCAAACTAGAAGGGGGGGGGACATGTCAAAATGTAGAAACAAATTAAAATTATCAGCACTTTTTTACTTCTAAAAAATGTCATAAACTTTTAATCTCACTTATAAAAAAGCTAGGCCCTACTATAATTTTTTTTAATTAAGAGACTTTTTCCATTGATAAAGATGACAATTTTTTTGTTTTTAATAATGCTCAGCATTATTTTACTGGCCTTGAACTGATGCAACATAAAATTATGTCAAACTCAAACTAAATAGGGAAAACACCAAACACATAAATAATGTCCTTCGACTATTTAAGAATATTAGTAGGCCTACTTGTGGTGAAATATTCATAATAAACAAAATCAATAACAATATTGCCCAACTTAAGTAAATGTAATATATATATATATATATATATATATATATATATAAACATTTGATCCCTTTCTGATGATTTTTGTACACAAACGTTCCACTACTGAGGTGTTTGTCCAATTCTGATGATCATCAGAATGGGACATCTCTATATCTATAACTACTTTGTCCTGACTAACAGAGAATCGACGCCGAGCAAAAACTACTAATGATAATGATATCATTTACAGGTATATTTGCATGTGGTCACAGACGCTTACAAATAAGGATTTTGCGAAATTTTGACTTTAAACAGTAAATATTATCAAAAACTTGCAATTTTGGGCTCTATTACGGTTAAATAGGTGGGAATAACCATGAATTATTATAGTGTTTGTGCTTCCCAATGATTCCACTTGGAGCAGTATGTTTGTGTTAGATTAAAATGTTTAGGTTGTAACTTTTAAATTATTACCTTTTTGTTCTATTTAATTGAATTTTGGTATTTTTTTTTATTAAAATTTCTTATTTGCACAATGTTAGTAAACAGTGATATTATTAAACGATATTATACTTAGTTGTGTAAATTACAAGTACTTTAATATTCTAAAAAGTTTATAAACAATTTTGATTTACTTTAAATAAATATTATTACTGAGTGAAACATTTTTTGTTAAATATTCGCAGTGTACATTTTTTTAAAAAAATTCTTAAACGATTGAGGGCGAAGCCGCGACGGGAAATACTAGTATAAAATGCATTTTAGTTGGTTTAAAACCATCAAAATATTTCTCATTTCATCAACTGACTTTTTCTTCTTCTTCTTTTTTTTTTAATATTAGGCGTAGTAATTGTATAACCTTCAATTATTTTATTTTAGTAAAAACTGTAATATTTTTCACCTTTCCCCTAAACATTCCTTACAATTTCTGTCTCTTAAAATGAGCACGTAGGATCTGTGCTTAATGAATGTTTCTTTGAAGTATTTTCTGCTCCAAAAAGAATCTTCATTTTCTTCAAGACATCACAAAAGATTTTATTAAAAATTTGCAGTTAAATTATCCTCTGTTAATTAAATTATTACATTAATTATTTGACCCAAACATTTTATAGATCATGTCAGGAAAGGGAAGGTTAATTACTCCACCAAAATCAACAATTCACCAGAGGGATCTATGGAAAATGTTTAACAGAGCAGCACGAAAAATACATTTAAAAAACATCAAACTTTAAAGAGTTCGTTTAATACAAAGTAATTGAGATAATATAGATGGTTTGATATAAATATTATTTTACAGTAGGTAGGCTACACACAAACAATCCGAAATCGATCATTAAAAATTGCCTTTGTTATCTACGCACGGGAGTTCATCTTCTAACAATTGGAATAAATAGTTTATCCCTACCACCTACCATTGAACGCTCGAGGATTTTTATAGCAAACAATTTAATGTGGTTTTGGTTTGAAGTCACCGGAATTATTACTATACACCCGCTAAATCCTTCAAGCAAAAATGGTAACTTGGGTTTTCCTTCCTTTGTTGATTTCTATTATAAACTCTTGGAAATGCCAAACAGCTATTAAATCAAATACCTACTTCCGTCATCTGTGGAAAACAAACAAAAGGTTGTTGGCTGAATCAGTAAAACTTCAAAGATAATAAGTTCTTCGATTGATTCGATAAACACATTCGTTGATAAGAAACTGATTGAATAAGTCGAAATTATTGGCATTTTACTATTTAATAATCTGCGTTTCTTAGACAGGTTTACCCCTATAAAGGGTGAGTATACATTTTTATTTACATAATGTACAATTTAATTTACATTAACAAACCTTTTATTAAATAATATGACCATACTAATTAATTTTGAAACGAGTTTAGAAAATGTAATAAACCTCCATTATAAAGATGTATAGTGCTGTTAATAAATTTAAAATTAACATGAGCACAGAAAAGTATAACACATTAGTTTTATATTACTGCTTTATAGTTTTCTATGAACTGAGTATTGTTGTTTCAAATCCACGATGTATTTGAAACTGTTTTTTGCAATTTTAAAATCCTGTATAGTTTATGTTTTTCACGAGATTCACCACACAAAAACTGAATATCGTACCTGATGTAAGTTACTATTATTCCATGATGTATCATTTGCTTTTTAGATTATCATCTCTTAATCTACAGTTCCGTTTGAGAACAAATATATTGCAACCTATTTTATAACACAAATTTGTAATATATTCTTTCATTCCATGAGAGAAACATATCCATTTCGACTCTCAGGAAATTTACTGAGTAACATTCCTTTAGTAGTTCATCTATGAAACTAACATCAATGTTGTAACCTATCTTACTGTGCTTTTTTTTTTTTTTTTTAATGTCATGCAACTTGATTTAATTGCGTAAAAAAATACTTATTTTGACCGAAAGAACTTAGATTATAGGCTACCATCTTAATCCTATACTTTGAGTACTTTTAATGAGGTAAAATTGTTTGTGTGAGTATTTTTTCCAATTCAGCCATATAAATATCATCAAAATGACAAATTTGTTGAGAAGTGTTCCCCCTCTTCTTCACTCGTTATCATAATGTTACTTAAAATGGTTAACCCGACGTCTTATCCTCGGACGCTGTTTCCGTTATAAACTAATAACCTTTCTTAAGTACTGGTAATACAAAGAGAAACATAATTTTTCTGATCATTTTCAATAATCTGTAACTGTTACCTGTATTTTTGAAAAAAAAAAAAGTTTGATGGAACATTTGCGACATTGTTTTAGTTTATCGTTTTCATTTGTAAGTAAAAGAAATTGGTAGTTTGTAAGTTTGTTCGAACAATTAGATATCTAGAGAACGTCCAATTCCAATGGAACCTTAAGTTCACCACTTTCTACACATTTAATAATTTCCGATCTCTCTTCAATTGTATTTAGAATTCACACACATACGCACACGCACAAAGATCAAAAAGCTGTTTTGTTACTTTCTTAATAACACTCGCTCCGTAGGTTAGGAAATTATTGACCATAAGGAACCGATTTAAAAATAATAATTTTCACGTTTTGGGGGTCACTGGTTACAAAAATAACATTTTATTTAGTATTGGTGTGTGTGTTTGTGTTCTTACCAATTAGTCGTTATTTGATACGACGTATGTTTACACATCCACGCTATTAGATCCAGCCCCTAGGATCTGTTATCGCCAAAGCCTACTTCCTGTGTCCTTGAGCATTCGCTGATGACGATCATTTCATTCCAGTGGCGGATATACGGGGGGGGGCTTTCGGGCTGAAGCCCCCCAAAACCTCTAAAATGTTTTTGAATGAATGTAAATTGTATACCAATATATTTAGTTTGAAGCTCGTAAAATATATTCATTTACAAGAATGACCTAATTCCACTACTACGTCTTCAATTGTATGATATCCGTTAACGTTTTAATACTTTGTATAATGTCTTAGTTACATTTACATTGCCTGCAATCAATCAACATAAAATATTTTGATTTTTGTGCCTGCTTTGTTTATCTAGTTTCATTGAAACGATACGCGCACTATCGAGGACGCGCATACAGTGAATCAGCGGTTAAACTAAACGTGTTATTGTTTGTGTCTAAACGTAAACAGACAAATATTTCATGCTTCTTCAAGAACCATAAGAAGAGTAAAAGTGAAGACGTCCACATGCAAGATGGCACTGGGGCGCTGGTTTATCGACTAGTCTGAAAACCTTGTCGGTTTTGGTCGGTTCAATATATGAAAGTCCTTTCACAAAATTTTCCCCCGTTCAGCCCCCCCCCCCAAATAAAATTCTAGATGCGCCACTGTTTCATTCAACATACGAAACATTCCGAAGTGAGGTGGATCTAGTATAGGCTACTGTATTTTGACAAAGTATGCTTGTGTATGAGATTCCGACGACACCCACCACGTTGTCCTGCTTTAACAGATCTGCCGTAATGCTCCGTTACGCGAGCATTTACTGTACTTCATAAAAAAATGATTGTGATCTTTTGAGTTGAATTTCTTTGCGGCAACAACACACTTACCTCAAATCCTCAAATGATTTGCCCCAAATGTAATAAATATTTTTTGATAAGGTTATATTGTACATTTTTTAACTAAAACAATTATGAAAATTCAACTTACCGCAGGGCCGGCGCAAGAAGCTTTACCGCCCTAGGCAAAACTATTGTTAAGCGCCCACAAACCATTCCAAAAAACCCGTATCAACTACTAGTAGTATAACCATTTCATGAAATATAAAATCAAACAAAATAGTTTATACATTTTTTTAAAAATTCATTATTTATTGTCAGTTAATTGCAGTAAATAAATAGAATATCTTAACATTGATATAATTTCGTTTAAGAAAACTACAATGTAATTATGACATTGAGTAAAGAGCTAAGCAAAAATGACAAAACAAATAATAATTGTTTTGTAAAATAATAATCATTGATAAACGAATCTTGGACTGAAACATGTTACTAATTTTAGTTTTAGATTTTAATATATATATATACTTCGTATAACTCCTCTCTCCTAATATAACTAATATAGACCCTATTTGTTGTAGAACTTATTTTGCTCTACTATATTATTGACGTATAATATTTTATTGTTTTGTTAAATTCCCCTCGGGCAATGGAAACGGGGTACCGTAAACGTACCAACTATGTAGTTCCCATAACAATAGGTGAAACCTTCAATGACCAACAACCAAACCTCAATTATTATGAAAATAAATGACACCAATGGTATGACTTTTTTTTATTTTTCAAATAATAATAATATTAATAAAACTAAAACCTAAATAGTAAATTTAATTCATAAGCTCAGTGTATTAAATTTTTCATGAAGCGAGGATTTTTTTTTCGTCAGGATAAATTCGTCTGCAGGAAAGTTGTGGAATATCGTATGGTAACATTTTTTGTGAGATCCATAGTTTAATTGTAAAATTGATAATTATATGAATCACTGCCATATCGTCATGTTTTATTGATGCGCTTGTTTGTTAGAAATTGTTTTGGTTACGGATGTTTAGGTATGAGTCACCCCGGCTCGCACTCAGCAGTAACGTGACGTGATATTGTGTGTTTATCTTTGTGTCAATTCAGGACAACCTATTTTACTTCAGTTGGATAAACGTTGGACATAAATACATTAATAAATGTACTTGTAAGGCATGAAGAATTCCAACTTTTGAAAAAAGATAAATATGGAACAACTTTGTAGCCAATGCTTTGTGCCCAATTTTAATGAAACTACGACAAGGAGGTAAATTTTAATCAAAATTCGCTAAATCCACTGCCGATTTGTTTTATTCAACTGGTTATCTGATATAGTTAAGGTATCTTCAAATACCGTATTTATGGAAAAATTAATGAAACTCGGACAAATATTGCGACTTGTAAAGGAAAATATTCAAAAGTGATCATATAATGTCAAAAAATTCGATAAAAAACCGTCTTCCGATAATCCAATTGGTTTTGGGCAACGAAATATTTTTTTTCCCAATCGTTTGTGTAAGGAAAATATATAGATATACAAAAATATATAATAATGTGAACGACCACTGAAAACGTGTTCTAGGGTTTCAGTGTAGGTGGGGGGGGGGGGTTCAGTGGACATTTCCTTGTCTGAGGGCTTGTTTTTGTTGTAAGGGCAAAGACGATAGTTATATTTCCACATATTATATGGAAGTTAGCTAAAAATATTGCAATATCGTAGTGGACATTATTGTACTCAGAATTGTTATTGAAGGATTATTACATCATTGTCTGTTTCTAATACTCTTTGTACAGCCAAATGTTTTTAGGATGGGTAAACACATTAGCAACTATCTTTTTACGAAATAGCTAACTTGTTTCTAGGTTCTGAATGAATCAAACATAACCAAAGATTTCTATACGAATAGAATCACAGTTCTAATTTGGGTAACTAACCTAAGTTCAAGTCTAACCGTTCAATAAAAAGAGAAATTTATATTATGAAGTATTTTATTGAAAATGTATAGTTAAGCTAGGCAAACTTGTAACAAGGGACATCAAAGAACCTAAATATTAAACAACTTAAAATTTGTTTCACAATTGTTGACTATGAAATATTATAATCTTAGGAGGCTGCGACATATAGTATTACAAAATCAAATCTTGTAAGCTAAAAAAAATTTTTTTTAAAAAAACTGTCACTGGAAAACTGGGTGCCGTGGACTGTGGCCCATTTATCATGAAGCGATTAAATTAAGGGGTCTGCGGCCCCACATTCACTTATGTTTGCATTGAACTTCATTTAGAGGTTCTACACACCTCCATGACCATGATCCACAATTCGGTTTTCGTATTTGTGTGTACAAACTTTGGTATGTTTACAAAAAATAATAAAATACAGGCATCGAGTAGATAAACACTACACACGTACTTTACAAGACCCCTCGATCGGGTCTTATGACGGGGACCCCTAATCATTAGTACGTGTGAGTGTGAAAGTTGTATTTTTCTCGGTTTGGGCTGTCCTGGTTTCGACTTATAGCGGAACTTGGACCAGACCATTCCGTCTACCTATTCAAACTAACATCCAAGTGTTTGAACTTCATATTAAACTCTATATTAAAGATTATTGCCTTTTGAAGTAAAAACAGATGACCTTAGTATGTGATATTTTAAATAAATATTTTGTGTAAATCTTCAATGAAAATTTACAAATATGCGAATACGCTACCGTTTTGTTATGGGAGTTCAATTTTTTTTATTTTCATTTTTGGAGTTATTCTAAAGGAAAGCAGAAGAAGATTCCGGTGTTAAAGGATTATTTTGCTACAATACGCATCTTTTGCCTCCAGGTAAGTCACTAATGTGAACATTTTCTTTTAACTATAGTTATTTCAGTACTATTAGAAGTCAAAACCCCGTAGTAAACCGTAGATTAAAACAGCAAGTTTAAAATTACTTTTTAATTAGGAAACTATGTTCTATAAATTTAAGGAAATGTTTAAAATTTAATTTTTAAGTTTAACATAGATTATAAAATTCTTAATTATTAATAATTTGATTTTTTACAATTAAAATTTTTGTTTGTTTTTTAAAGTATAATTTTATCAATTTTTAATTCAATATTGGTAAAACCTAAAAAAAGTTTATCCTTTATTCATTTCTAACGAATGAAATTATAATAGTCGCTAATACAGAAAAACGTTTTGCAAACGTCTTATCTCAGCAACCAGTAAAGGTACCGAATTGAAATATCTCAATACAGGGGTGCCCCGTAACTCTCTGGAAACACCTATATAGAATTATTCCTTGGGTCAAGAGAAACATATTTTACTATATAAACATGGGTCTCTCGTGCCATTTTGTCCGCTTGACTCCGTTTTTTACTTTAATGTTCATATTTCAAAAAAGTTCTGAACCGAATTCAACCAAAATTGAGTCAACTGTTTATGGCGACAAGATCTATCATCCGAAAAGTTATGGTGTAATTATCTCTCACAATTTCTCATACGGTAAAATGAGTTTGTCTTGATCCAAATTAATAATGGAACAATATCCATGTGTCCAGAGATTTACGGGACACTCTGTATAATAGTCCACGCGCCCACTATCCTGCTTTTTCCCTTAGCTCAGCTTGTGATAAGGTTTTATTGCCACTGTGTAGCAGGAAGTTTGTTGGTTGATGTGCGTGCTGCGTGAAACTATTTGTGAGTGATAAGTTACTTAGCTCGTTAGCTACTGAAATCATTGGGATTATTTCACAGGGTTTACTTCTAGGCAACCTCCGTAATCTTTAAGGTATGTAATACTAATTTTTATTTTATTTTTCTTAATTTGATACTTGTTTACTTAATAATTTTATCAGTTACATATCTAGCTGCCGGGAAGTTAGCGTTAAAGCTAGCCGTAAATCTCGCTTTAAGCGGCTCTATTCCGAACCAAAATAAATCGGTTATCCTGTTAATCGGAGGTTCCAGAATCCTAAATATAAGTTAAATAGTTCTAATTGAGAATAAAAACGATTTATAAATTATATTAATACGAGCAAACACATATAATAATGTATTCAAAAACCAAATGGTTTCCTCGTTTAGGTATAGATTAGTTGGCATTGATAAGAATAGACCGAATTTTAGTATTTACAAAAATATTTTGCCAAATCTTTGCTAATATTGGTCTGAATAAGATAATCTTTGTGATTTGTAGATAATTTATTTATTTTGTAAGTATTTTTCATGAATTATCTTAAACATTAGGCCTATACTTTTTTAACTATTCGCAAAAGGAAATAACCTTTAGTTATAACTTTTCCCCCTGTTTTTTTACCTGGTACCGGTATGAGACAGTAAAAGGTTTTCAACAGAAGACTTTAGGCAAGTTTCATCAAAATCGTCAAATCACGTTATTCAATGACAGGTGGCTTAAATATTTCATAACAGCTATAACGCCTGTATCTGTGTTCCTACGATAAATCCTATACAGGGTGTTCGCAAAATGTGGGGCAATAATTTACGTAGTGATGCCTTGGGTCAAAATAAGCAAAAAAGTTTATATAGACATAATAAAATGTCCTATCTCGATTCGTTTATCGTCTGTCTGTCTGTCTGTATGTGTTTTTTACAAAATAATTTATAACTTCTTAACGGTTTGAGTTACAGCGTTGAGATTCTGCAAAAATGTTAATCTTTTTGGCCGCTATCTTTGTGCAAAATATGAATAAAAAATCATTAACCGTTTTAAAATTGTGGCTATTTTAAATATTTTACGGCAAATTTCACGAAAACCGTTAATTTTACAAAAAAATGAAAGATACATAAAACGTAGTAAGTTTTATGGAGGTTACAACGATATCTTATTAAGCTTATTTTGACGAAGAATAACAGAGATATTAATTTCTTCCTTGCTATATCTACAGTTTTCTCCATTTAAACAATGTTATAACTGTAATAAATATCATAAAATCACAAAAGTTGTGTTTCTTTAAAAAGTGTTCATTTTCTACATGTTTGAAAATAAAATACTATTTATGATTTGTACTTATGTACCGTACTTATGATTTGTATTTATGGTCATTTGTGTTTTTATGATATTTGTTACAGTTTTAACATTGTTTAAATGGAGAAAACTGTAGATATAGCAAGGAAGAAATAATTTCTCTGTTATTCTTCGTCCAAAATAAGCGTAATAAGATATCGTTGGAATCTCCATAAATCTTACTACATTTTATGTATCTTGCAATTTGTTTGTAAAATTAACGGTTTTCGTGAAATTTGCCGTCAAATATTTAAAATAGCCTCCATTTTGAAATAGTTAAAGATTTTTTTATTTCATATTTTGCACAAAGATAGCTGCCAATAAGATGAACATTTGTGCAGAATCTCAAAGCTCTAACTCAAACCGTTAAGGAGTTATGAATTATTTTGTAAAAAACATATACAGACAGACAGACAGACGCTAAACGAATCGAGATAGGACTTATGTCTATATAAACATTTTTGCTTATTTTGACCCAAGGAATCACTACGTAAATTATTGCCCAACATTTTTCGAACACCCTGTATATTCGTCTATTAGGTATGAAAGTCAGGTATTCTACATGGTAGTAGAATAATTTCAAATAAAATTCATTGAGGGTCATTTTTGGCCTATAAACAAAAAATGGTAGAATTTAGACAAAATAAATAGATCTTTCGCAGTTTAGTTTCTCTATTTACCTTTTATTAAAAATTATTGATGAATATTTAAATATTGTTAATATTATTTTATTTTATAACTTGTTTCTTATTTGAATTTTAAAGGAAAATAAAAAACTGTCCTTTATTTGGGTTGGATCTTAACGTTTTTTGTGTTATTTGCAATTACTGAAAAACGGCTATACCAATTTCTAACTATCAACCTAAATATACGTAATTTATAAACATTTAAAATAATGGTAGCCTATTTATTATTTAATAATTATCATTATTGTTTACTAAAAGATGAAGGGTGATATTTTGATAGGTATGTTTGTGTTGTAGGGTTCATAAAATTGATCATGATGAATTTATTTTTTTTAAATCCTATTTCAGATGTCAAGATCATCCATCCTATTTCAAAATTTGATGAATACAAAGGACAAGAATTTGGTTGCTCCTCAGTTCAACAATATAAAAGCATTGTCAACGTTTGAAAGATGCTCTAGTTTAACAGGTTAGTAATTATAGCCAATTTAATAATTTTCAAAAAATAAAAAAAACCAAAATAAAAGCCAAGGTAGCCTAATTAATGAAAATAAGTAACGAGCTTAATGTTGCTGTTTTACCAAATACGAGATTATGGATCTTTCAAGTTAAGATTACTAAGGTAAAGTGATCAATTTGATTATTTTTATGTGTTTACTGTTGTCTTTTCAAACACTGATTACTAATGTCATTTGCGTTATCGATGAACTAACAATATTTGATAAAAAATGCAAAACAATTGTTTTGTATTTTATATTATTTCGCAGAAGAAGGTAACACAGTTCTTTATTTTTATGTAAACAAATGCACCCCTTCTGGTTCTTTATGGTAATGAAACCATTCTCTTAATGATTTTGTCTTACAAAAAAAATAGCTTAAAAAAATATTCCACATAAATTTTTACAATAAAAAAATATATATATATTGTATGTTCAACAGCAACTGAAGGAGGATTTAATAGGTTTATAACTACTAAGAATTAAAAGGTAATGTAGCTTTGTTAACTGTTATTAGTAGAGGGTTTAGAATTTTGCCCATTTGTCCTATATTAACAAATTGTAAATTTTAATTGTATAAAGCTAAGATAAATGCTACATTATAGATCAGGAGTAGGACCACTAATTTTTAAATTACGTAGGGAATGTATAAGATTGTTTATTTACAGTTACTTTTTTACATTTGTACTGTACTAAGATCTACTAACAACGGACTCTATTTTAGTGTCCTAACAAGATATATGGCCCTAAACTATTTTATGATAACTTATTAGGAATACAAAACTTGTTTCAATGTGCACCTACAAATTTCTTAAATAAATTTCTGTCATTTCTCATTTAAAAATGCATATATCTTTATTATATCGTTTACAATGCATAATAAAATAGGTTTATTTTTAACAGATAATGCCATTTGCATCTCCGATTCACTGGCTTCATGTCGTGATGAAGCTAGAGCCGTGCTGTTGGGAGAAGAGTTTAAGAGCACAATAATAGAATGTAATTCAGATAACATATTGCTTCCTACGTTATCAAAAAATTATGATGAACCCTGTAGTTCTGAAAATAAATACACAAGTGAGAAGGCATCTACTTCAGGTAAGGCTTCAATAGAAGAAAAGAGATTGTAAAAAATCGTTTATATTTATGATACTTAAAAAAATAATAATCAAATTCTGATATCTGTCAAGGAAAAAAAATCCTTACAGCAAAATTATTAATGATGAATGTTGATGAAAACTGACAAAATGACTCACTGATTTAGAAACTAATTTCATTTAGAAAGTATGACAATATACTAATTGATCATTTAACAAAATTCCCTGGAAAATATATGCTATCAAATATATTGAGTAATATTTTAATTTGTTCTAGTGTGCAGATCTCTGTTTGGCGAAGGTGATCATCACAAAAAAAAGAAGATAAATTTAGTAATTCAAACATCACAAAGCCAGAGAGAAAGTGAGTGTGACTTTTATTAACATTTGTCAAATGTTTCTGGTAGGATTCTTGTGTATGGGGTGGATGTCAATGGTGAAATTAAAATATGTATCTCTAATAAATCCAAACATGGGAGTATCTGGGGATTTAGGCCATTTATGAAACTTTCATGACCAGCTAGGTTGTAAAACAAACAGTGATTTTTACTTATCAATGAAATTAACTAATTTTGTAATCATTTATTGATATGAATAATCTAAATTATGATGCCCCAGAACTCTAAATTTGTTTAATAATAGTCCTACACATCTTGGCCTTCCATATAAATGATAAGTAATAAGCAATAATATTATCTACAAATTTACCACTTTTAATTCAATTACATATTTTTAAATACAATTAAAAAACTGGTAAAAACCAGACAAAATTGCAGATTCCATACACTTCAAAACATTGAAACAAAGCAAATAATAAAGATCAACTTCATTAGAAGATTTTCTATTGGAATCATTATGTAACAATGGCTCATAGGTTGTTTTTAGGTACACATGGTGCTGGGGGTAATGACTGCTGATAGTCATCTATATAATTATGTTTCTTTTCTGCAAAATAGAAAGTAATTACATATTAAAAATATGTTCAATTATACTTTTGTGTTATACATATATCTCTTCTTCATTATTCGTTATTACTTCTGGAATTAGGACCTTTTAATAAAAGTTCTATAACATATTATAAAAAATTCTAAAGTAATTTAAAATACATTAATGTGTCAAAATATGAGTGATGCTAGATAAAATAGTATGCCAACTTTAATGTGAATTATATAGGTTATGATTTTTTTTTTTTATGAATTCATATATATTTTCCTGTACTAAACTGCAAGCAAATTATTCTATTAAAATTTTACCAGATCTAAATAAATTATTTTTGCAGTGACTACCTGGCTGGAGACACGATTGAAAGTATATCAAGATCATTGGGCCTTAGCACAGAAAAATGGATCCAAGAGTACTATGAAGAGAAAGGCTAGGCGTATATTTTTATATAAAAAAATGATAGAAGATGTGAGACTGGGAAAAGCAGTTAATATTTCACAGCTACCTGACCCACTCAGTTCTCATTTTGGCATCTATAATAGTGGAGACGAAAAAGAAACTCATGATGCAAATGTCCTTCCGTCAAAAGTAAGTATCTTTGAAACATCCTATCAATTCGTTATAATTTTTCAGGTCATCAAACGTTATTTGTAACGGTGCAAGAATAATTAACATCGTCAAAATCTTGATAACACGGAAGTATATTTTAGTTTATATTATATCATTAATGTTTAAAACTCTGATACAAATAATTTTCCTCTGAAACAGCAGATTTGCTATTAGAAAACTGTTGGTCTTTACTCAAGGACTATGCGGTCATGCTGAATGCTGCTTGGCTGTCCTCTGGAAAATGATTCTTTGGTACGAAAAGCAAGCGGACGGGTGTTCTGCTAGTACCTTGGGTTTTAAGAACTACCAGTACTCTGATGCAAACTTGTCTATCATGATAGCTAGATTGCAGAGAAACCATTGTTTTTAGGTCTTTACTGAATGACCATGTAGTCACAATGAAAGCAGGCCTACTGTATTCAGGGACACAACACCTGTTTTACAAGGGTCAGTGGACAGGTGCTCTGCTGGTACTGGAAGTTTTAAGACTTGATGGAATTAAAATCAGCAATCAACTTTCCTGATAGTAGGATTGTGGAGAAGATGATAAATGAGATTCTCTCTTGTTTCTTAACTTTTGTATACACACATATTGACTACAGTGACAGGCTGTTCATACAAAACGCTTTACTACAATTGAATCAATTAACACATTATAACAAGTTTGAGAAACATTTCATCAGCTTTTAGTACAATCCTACTGTTCTGTTGAAAATTATAAATTTAATCTTATTGTACGAATTATAGTTTCGCGGTTTAAATTTAAAATCCCACTGTAAAGTCAAAAGGTAATACAATATTTAGTTCCTCGAGATTATCACTATTAAAAAAATAGATAAAATAATAAATTGAAAATTATTATTTGCACAGAAGACACTTTTGATTTTAAAACAGAGTTCAGCTAAGGTATATGAACTCATTGGAGGTTATCCAGCAGCATTAAATAATATAATTTGTTAAGAAATCATTATGTATTTCCTATTCAATTTTATCACCAGTCAGGTAATTACCGTATATATTTTGATGTGAATTAATAAATAGGTATAAAAAATCAGTCCAACATAAACTAGAACTTAACTGATGAGACAAATAAAAAGGCCTCTCTTAATTGAGGTAACTAGGGGTTTACCTGCCCCAATAATGGATCCCGAATTTAATAGACATCTGATGTGTCATTATTAAATTCCGGAAACATAATAATGTATCAAATTGGTATCAAAATAAGCAACTTATTAAAAATTATTTCTATACTAAAATTATTATTTTAATTTCATTTTATTTATTACAATGCTGTAACATCACTATATTACGTTCGTTATAGCACTTTTAAATAATAAAATAGAATAGAAAAAGTACTTTATTTTGACATGTATTCCATACAAAATATAAAATAAAGTCACAATTAAATAACTATAGGAGATAAAATAAAATAAACTAATAATATTCTTACTTTACACAGTACTTTACAGCAATGGCCTTTTTGACCGTCAGCTGGGTTGGCATAAACAAAACAATATTGTTAAATATTACACTATGAGTCATATATATTTACACATATAGACCTGTGTATAAATAACCATCCGTTCATCATTGCACCCATACATATAATCATACAAAATATTCAACATACATGACTACAGAATTAATTAATTTGGCACCAGCCATAATATTAAAATTACTTACTCATATAAATAGATTTACAGTTATTCTTCCAAGAATTTATGTGTAACCCCCCTCTCCAACTAAATTTTTCTTTACTGTTACAATTAAAAATTAAATTCATTTATTATTTCCCATCTAAATATCCATGCAATCTTCATGAATTTACCCAATCTCCACCAATTTTTCCCGTTTAATAAAACTTTAAATTCCCCCCTATTTAAACTGCATTTGAAAAAACACAAATATCTTATATCGGCTAGGATAGGACTGCGAGCAATAAAATGGTAAACTGTTTCGTTTTCATTTATGTTGCATAAGGAGCATAATTATATTTTATCGTTTCACCACGGTTTATAGTTTAAGTCAACAAGTTCCGCCCTTGCTTTGATGATCCAACTTATTGTTTGTATATCATATTTACCAAATAAAACAAGTCTACTGCAGAGTTGAAAGTCAAGGTCCCGGTACTGTTTGTGATATGTCGCATTTCTTGCCCTCTGTAAACATTCCCCCTCCCAAGTAACTCTGACCGCTTCAATAACACTAAGCATCTGTTCACGTAGCCTATCAATATTGCTCATATCCACATCAATCCCGTATTTATATCCTAACACTTTCCACTCCTGGTACCAGTAAATGCCCCTTTTTATTATTTGTTTAGCTAGAATGTTTGGCAATCTATTCTTTGGTAAAGCTACAAAAAAATGACTGTTGGTCTGTATTAGTAAAAAAACATCGGGCGGAAATTCAGGTGGATTCTCAATGTAAACAAATAAACCTTTTCAAACCCTGTTTCTAAAAACAAGACATAATTTGGGGTGTTATTTGGCAACTTAAATATTCTTTTTATAAATAATCTAAATACCCCTTCCAATTCATCACTTTCCTTGTAGCCCCACACCTGGGAACTGTAGCATAAAATCGCTTTCACAATAGAATTAAAACATGTAAACTTGGCACTAAGTGGGACCCTCTCGTTACCTAAAAGGTTGTGCCATACCGCGTTTATAGCATATTTTACAGCCATAGATTTGTCCTTCAATTGAGTTTCCCATGACAATGATGGAGTAAGTATAACACCCAAGTATTTATATTTATTGACAACCTCTACCCGTTGCCCTTTGTACCACCACTTCTCATTTCTACATAACTGACCTCCTTACCTAAAAAACTTTATTTTGGATTTACTAAATTAACACGAAGATTCCACTTATTACAATAATTCTCGAGCTTATTTATCATACTCTGCAAGCTACCAGGAGTAGGGGACAGAATAACAATATCATCTGCATACAATAAAACACTGACCTTAAACCCTTCAAATCGCATCCTCCACCTAAACTATCAGCCAAATTGTTCACAAATAAAGAGAATAGCAATGGACTTAAAATACAGCCTTGTCTCAAACACATATTAGTTTCAAAACATTTCGTTACGCCTTCATTAAAATAAGCCACTTATTAAAAATGATTTCTGTACGTAAATTTATTATTTTAATTTCATTTTATTTATTACAATGCTGTAACATCACTATATTACGTTAGTTATAGTACTTTTAAAAATACAAATTCATACACTAAAGAAATAAAGCATAAATACTGTAGTGTAAAAATTAAAAAAAACACGCGTTATTTGAAAGTGATTACTTGAATCAGTTTGCACTACCTCACATAAACTTAGTTTCAGCTTTTTATTAAATAGTCCATCACCTTCTTTTAACCAAATAACATAGCAGCATGTTCACAGTTTGTACTACAGTTAGGTTTAGAATAAATAGTACTACCCTCAACAGAGATGGCCGACCATCTTAGTTAAAAGAGAACTCTGTTAAGTTAGACCCTGTAATAAATTCTGATCATTTCGAAATTTGCATGCTAAAATTTGAAAAACTGCAATGTTTTAAATTATACAAACTTAGCCAAATAAAAAACGACTGTCGTAATATTTTAAAAAATTGCTTGATTTCATTTGTATCTATTATTATATTATTAATTTAAGGCTTTTCATAAAAAATTGGTCATTAATTAATGTCTATTGAAAAAAGAAAGAAAATAAAATAAAAAAAACCTTTATAAAAAGGTTATGCATTAAAAAAATGTCATTTTTGATATGCTATGTTAAGAAAGTGTTACTGTTAATTGAAAAACGAAAGAAATCCTATTATGTGTTTGTGCTGGTTGACTGACTCTCTTGTTAGAATAACAATACAGTTAATCATAATATATTTATTTGGCATAGTCTCTTTTTAAAGAATTATGACTTATGAAAGATATAAGACGTACCCGGGACACTGAACATAGACATGTTTTTTTAAAAGTAATGAAGTGCATAGTGCTTTACCAAACTGCAAATTGTAGCCATTCCCAGTGGTGAATGAAGTAAAAGCGTCTATTTACAATATTTCTTATTTATAATTCTCCTAAAAAAAAAGCTTAGTTTGTATACATTTATATTTCTTACTCTTTTCATTATTGTTATACCTGAGAATGATTTTCACTTTGGCTAGTCATAAATGAAAATTATTGTTTGCTATTTATTGTATCTAATGTAATAGAGAGTTAATAACACAACTATGATTTTTATTTCAGATGAAAAAAAATGTAAATTTTCCTAAAAGAGAAACTCAGCGTGTAGGGAGAGTGTCTAAAGAATTAGAAACAGAAACTGAGAGTCAAGTTAAACTGCCTAGAAGTAATGAGGGGAAGAAACCTCCAAGGAAAGAAA
The DNA here is from genome assembly GCA_963513935.1 of Aphrophora alni. NCBI lineage: Eukaryota > Metazoa > Arthropoda > Insecta > Hemiptera > Aphrophoridae > Aphrophora > Aphrophora alni. Next base: position 111,029,851 of record OY740770.1, read on the forward strand.
ACTACTGTATTGAGTGCAAGAAGACAATAAAAGAATTTTGTAAACATTACGAAAAAGTTCACCGTTACACCTCTGAGGGGAGGAAATTAAATGAATTAAACAAAATTGAAGACATTACTTTAAGGAAAAAACTAAAAATGAAAATTACAGACAATCTTAGAAAAATAGGAAATGCTGAGCTGAGTAAAGCTAATGCAAATGAGTCATTTTTCAAAGGTGGAGATGCAGAAGTTGTTCCCGTGAAGCGTTCATTTAAGGAAATTGCCAATCAATTAAACACTGTACAGTGTTCTCACTGTGAAGGTTTCTACAGACGTAGGAAATTTTCCCAGCACCTACGCCGTTGCCCCAAAATCTCAACATCTACTGGAGAAATTGTAGAACTTGAAGGAAATGTTGAAGCACTTAAAAAGCATGCTTTGCCTATACTACAAAGTGTAGAAGGAGCAAGTCAAGAATTAATGAGAGAGGTTATACAGATAATGAAGCCTCGTACAGCAAAGGATGTAGCCCTCCGAGACCCACTTATTATGAAATATGCTAGCGAGTTCCATAAAACTAGAAGAGCTAGTTTTCAACATGTTTATGTATCTAGGGTAATTATAGATTTGGCAAAAATTGTAATGAGAATGCAGGAAATTGAAGGTGAAAATATTCACTGTTTAGAGGATGTATTAAACCCTGCATACTTTAATTCATTAGTAAGGTGTATTTTACAAGAAGGGGGTTACGATCTAGAGGCTGGTACTGTTGAAAAGTGTGGACTTAATAACCGCCTAAGAAGCCATATTAAGGGAGCTGCTCAAACAGCAAAGAAAGAGGCTTTTGCTGAAGAGTATATGGAGTATAATGGTGGTCCCTCAAAAAATCCCAGACAAAATGCGGTATCTCTAAGAAAAAAAATGAAACATTTTTTAAAAATACTTGAAGAAAAATGGGCCAATGAAATTGGTAGGATATTTGACATGGCAGCAAAACAATCCCGTTCAGAAAAAGAGCCAAAACTAGCTGCTGAGGAAGATATTATTAAAACCTGTCAATATGTGTCATCTCAATACAAGATAATTATCAAAGAGTTAGAAGATACTCCTTGTGGAACGCCAGAAAAACAAAACAAATATAATGTATTGCTTGATATGCTCATTACTCACATAATGTGCCTCATTAGGCGGAGGCCTGTTGATTTTAAGAGAGGAAAGAATGTACATTTTGAAAGATTAGAAAAACAAGATGATCTCATATGTGAGATAAAAAACAGTAAGAACATGAAATTGTCAGATGACGATCTTAAGCTCTGTAATAAATTTACAATCTTTTATGTACCTGGAAAAGGATGGAAAGAGATGGTTCCGATCGCATTAACTAAGCTAATGAAAGAGGCAATGGATGCAATTCAAAGAAACAAAAAGTTTGTGGGGATTACTTCAGATAACCTCTTTGTAAGAGCAAATAATAGGCTAATAAACCCTCGTGAGTGTCTCAGAAAAATCACAAAAAATCTAGCTTTAAGGAAACCATTGGATATGAGTGGAAATGGGTTACGCCACCATGCTGGCACATTCAGCAAATTACATTCCGCACATCCACAATACCAAGACTATCTGGCAAGTGCACTCGGTCACACACTTCATATACATAAGTTGCACTACGAAATGCCAACTAGCATTACCCAAAAACTAATTGTTTGTCCAGTGCTTTACAATATGACAAAGCCCCTGAACAAGCGGCAAGAAATCTCAACCCCCATTCATAAAAAACAAGTCGTTGACAACCTGCCAGTTTTTGCTAATAGCCCACAAGTAGATGTAAACCTACTCCAAGAACTACATGAAACACCGGAAAAGGATATTTGTATTTCAAAAGAAATGAACTCAGATCTTAATTACGAGGAGAGTGATACTTCTTTTAGTAGTACAGAAAACAATATTCCATTTAAGAAAAGGAAAATATTACGTCAAAGATGGACAGATGAAGAAAAAATGGTAATATATCAAGGATTTGGAGATGACATACTGCAGTGTAAACAACCTTCGCGTAGTACTATAATAGAGTTTTTCAATACCCATCGAGATACTTTTAAGAATCGTACAATTGACACTTTGGTAGCCTTCCTCCACAATAAATGTTTAAGAAAACAAAAAAATGTAACTCCAGAGGTTAAAAAGTTTCTGCTGCACACCCAAAAAGAATAACTGATGTGCCTTTGTAAACTCGTAGTAGATTTTTCTTATAAATGAAAGTTTATTAGTTGTGTTTTTTGTATAAGTACTAGATTCCAAATTTATTAGATTTTAACTTTAGAAGAAAGATGTATGTACAGTACTTGTATTGCTCTGTAAATATATTAAAAACATTATTGATAATGTTATGTACTTGCATGTTGACTAAGGTAATTTATATTTTATGATTTAGTATTTTACATTTAATTTTTGTGTAATTTTATATTTTGTTATAGTAGTTTGTGTAATTATGCATTAACAATTTTTATAGTTATGTTTTTTATTGCATTTTCAAACTTATTTAAGTTTTTACATTTATACATAATTTTCATTATTTTTTTCACTATAGAGTTTGTGTTTGGTTTTTGTAAATCTACTTGAAACATTGTTGAAGTAAATTTGTATACATTGCTCTGTATTTCTGCTGTTCTATGTTGCTTAGGAGTGTTATGTGTAATATACATAATGTAGGTAGCCCGATGTTTTTTTACTAATACTAATTTACTATTTTTATTGTGAATTCCTTAATGAAAAATTTGTTCTTACTAGTACAGAGATTATTTTTTTGTGTTTAGAAGTTTCGAGTATTCAAAGCTATAAATAAATGAAAGTAGACTGCTCGGGAATGATCTTTCATTATTACAAATGATGAGCTCTAGAGTGTTTTGACAGCTTTTACATTTTTCTTATGCAACTGATATGCATTAATTATAAAATTTTATCTGGAAATGAAGTGAATTTTCAAGTTTTTTAAATATTTTAACTACATTTCAATTCAGTAAATTATTGACTATTAAGCTTAATTGGAGCCAATTAAAAACTGTCTTATATGTGTTATTCCTGTTGTAATTTAACAGATTAATTTACTCTGTATGTTTATTTGGAAGGGAGAGTTTCATAAAAATGTATTTTTCCTATTTTAAACTTTTTGTTTAGAAATATTTTTATTTATACAGGTTTAATGTGAGTTTTACAAGTCCCAACATTAAAATTGTATTTGTGGATTTGCAGTGTACATCTGTATTAAATCTCTTTATATATTTAGTTTATTTTGTCTCACTGAAAATGGGGTTTTGAGGTCTTATTTAAATAAATGAGATATGAAATATTTGCTTGTGTAGTGTGGATTTTTTAATTCCTTTAGGATATTTATTTATTTCAGTAATTTTCATTTTTATCTTGTACACAATATTATAGTGTTTCATATTCTTGTGATACACTTTATGTAAAACAGTGACTTATGTAATAGCCTAGTACAAGTTCATACCATCTTTCATTTTTTCATTTTGAAATGTATCGTGTTCCATGAAAAGTTTAGTTAAGTGCCTCACCGCATACTGCAATACAGAGGGCGTTAGAATTTCACAGGAATCAAGGGCAGTATTATTACTTACAGAAAAACGAATTACGGAAAAAAAACTTATAATTTACCAATGAACTAAAAACTAAAAAGAATCCAAAATGTGCCTTTATCTGAGTTTTTTGCACATAGTACAAAACCTAAACACTTTTAAAGAAAAATTTGCTTTTATAAAACTAAAATACACTGATTTATAATTCATTGTTATTTGTATCCAAGTCACAATTACATTAATTACAAAATTCAGTTCCGTCAATGTGACTTAAATTATATATAAGCAAATTACTTAACATAACACGTTTCCGAATCACTGTCCCATGTTCAGATGTTGTCGTTCTTTTGGGGTCTCTTAAAATAAATATATCAACATAAAACACATAAACATACACAAGATAACTAAAACGGCCAATGTGTGTACATGTTTAAGTCCAAATAACTGACAAGGTGAGAGCCAATTACCCTACCAATGTGTGTAAACTACTATTATGGTTTTTATAGTAAATTATTCATGCATCAAAGGATTTACAAACTTTATTTACTGCAAACAACCAAGCTTTCTTTATTGCAGAAACAAAATAAGACGCAGGTTTTAATATAAAAGAAAATATTGGGCATATATATATACCTAAATATTTTTGGTAAACAATAAACAGCCTATTTCTATGAGTATATATTTCTGTAAAATTTTAAAATTCAGATTCTATTAATTGAGTGCATTTATTTTTTTTTTTTTTCAAATAATATTTTTATGTAAAATGTGTAAGTGACTGTTCCCATACTGATGAACTGTGTTTAGAATATATATAAAAGTACCCTTTCTGATGAGAGTTCATCAGAATAGGACAGTCATCAGAATTGGGACGTTTGCGTATCTATATATATATATATATATATAGCCTAGGCTGTTTGTCTAAAAAAAGAAGCTGAGCATTCTTTTCTTTATTCACACAGTAACTTAGACATGTGTGTGATATTGAAAATGTATGATTGCTTTATTGTCATTTGTTATTGGTTGTGTATATTTCTCTTCTTTTGCTTGTTCCTTCCTTCTTTGCTTCCTGAATGAATTTATCAGCCTTTTAAATATGAATTTTATAATTATTAGTCATTTTGTTTATTTGGATTCAGTTTTTCAATTTAATTTTAAGTATCTCACAAATTAACCTTATTTTTTTCAAAATTGAACATAAACGTTGTTACAATAGTCCAATGAGCTACAGCAAACAAATGGGGAATTGTGATACCCTCTTGTGTTATTTACACATTCATAACAATATTTTAATTATTTATATTTTAATATATATATATATATATATATAAATATATATATATATAATTATATATATATTAAAATATAAATTATATATGTGTGTGTGTGTGTGTGTGTTTGTATTTAACTACATAAAGGTTACTGCAATTTCGTAAATTACATTATTGCTAATTGCTACTAATTTGAATTATATTTATAATTATGGATTTTTAAAGTACCTAGATATTATTTTTAAATTGAATTGAGAAATTTGTAATTATTTTATAATAATTATATTATATTTTATTAACACATATTATTACTAATACTTTTCTTACCGTTGCATCATTGTAGTGTACATATTATTTTGTAAATCTGTAGCTATATGAGAATAAAAAAATATAAAATAATAACTCACCAATACTGAGAAATAACAATAACAGGAAAGTACATACAATACAACTGAATAATATAATTTGGCAAACCCAAATGCAGCCAACGCATTTTCACTCCCACAATATGAAACTTTCTTTTAACCATAGAATATTTATCAAATGGTAAGGTTATGTTCAACAATAAGTGTGCAGTTATTTTAATATCATAAATTACCACTTTACACAGCAAAAAGACTTTTTATCACTTATTTAAAATATACAAAATCAATGGGTTAGTTTTCATAGGTATTTTTTTTTTTTATGTAGGTATCTATATGAAACATTCGATAAGAAAAATTAGATTAGAGCCTAGTTATGAGACCTACAGTAAAATGTCATGTGAATTCCTATTGCATTAAAATTGCGTCTCAACTAAACTACTTCTTGACAATATACAGAGAAATTTATTTATACTAATAACTTTAAAATATTAAATTAACACTCACATAGATTTATAATTTCCTCGAAATATGGAGTTATATGCCTAATCAAATTAATCAAATAAATTACGTTCAAAACATACACAATTTACACATGATCATTTTAAAGTTAAACTGATAGATTTTCCTTCTAAACACAACTACTGCAGAACTGCACAACCACCTTTTAATTTCAAATCTCAGTCCTGGTGCACGTCTTCAACTGCAGGGAAGTTAGCGTTAACACTGAGATCTAACTCTAACTTATTCCTAACCTAAAAACAACAACCGGAAAAATGTATACGGTAATTCTAAATTATTAACTAATATTTCATTTCTTATTAAAGTAAAAAAGCGAATACATGTAATTTAATAAATAAGAAGTTATAAACTGCTAATTATTCAATTTTAAACATTAAAATTGTAATTCAGTAACATCCTAAATTCAGTTCCTACAGAAATTTTAGTTAAATTTTCATCAATATCTAAAAATTTTAATTTTTTTTAAATCTTAAAACTAAACTCCATGAAACTTTGAATAAATACTCTTCAGGAATAGTAGTTTCATATTTTATAACCACCATATATCTGGAATTATTATGATCTGACCAGACCTACAGCTTTATTAGTGGTGAAGAGGTAGGAGGGGTCATATATTTTCATCAATAACTAAAAAAATTGAAAAATTACCTTCATAAAACGTTACATAAATACTCTTTATGGATAGTAGTTTAATATTGTATAAACAACATATAAATGGAATTAGGGCCTGACCAAAGCTACAGCTGTTTATATGAATAGGGAGAGGAAGTTTCATGTATTTTCATCAATAACTAAAAAAATTTAAAAAATTATCTTGATGAAATTTGTCATAAACACTCTTTAGAAATAGTATTATAATATTTTTATAAGCACCCTATCTGGAATAAAATTAGGATTTGACCAGAGCTATAGGCGTTTAAGTGATGAAGAAGGAGGGAGTAGTCATAATTTTGAGAAAGAAAAAGAAGAAGAAAAAAGAAAAAAAACAACAACATAGTTTGCCTTTCTATCGCTTTATAAATGGTATAAAAAAATGTCAGCAAATAAATGTAAGTTATTGATATTATAGACAATTATTATTAGTTTATCACTAAATGATATATTATTTATTTCGCAATCTATAGTAAAGTTGCGGTTTGAATAAAAGTAGACAAACTCAAAATTACATTCCTCCCTCTTCATCACTAAAACGGCTGTAGTTCTGGTCTGCCCTAATTCCAGATATTATGGTGTTTATAATTTATTAAACTGCTATCTCTAAAGAGTATTTATGCAAAGGTTCATTGAGGTAATTTTACAAATTTAGCTATTGTTGAAAATATGTGATTCCCCTCCCTCTTTATCACTTACACAGCTATGGTTCTGGTCAGACCCTAATTCCAGATATGGTTTTTATAAAATAGTATACTCTTATTTTTAAAAAGTATTTATGCAAATTTTCATCGAGGTAATTTTTAAAAGTGTTTAGTTATTGATGAAAATGCATTACCCCCCCCTCATTATTTATTACTGAAACGGCTGTAACTTTGGTCAGAACCTAATTCCAGGTATGGTGTTTATAAAATATTAAACTACTATTCCTAAAGAGTACCTATGTATGCAAAATTTCATTGAGGTAATTTTTCAAATTTATAAATTAGTATATTTCTAGCAAATGTTTTCAGGTTTGGAATATCGCAGAATTACAGCTCGACGTGGAGCTAACTTCAGGCCAGTGTGTCTTCACACTTCACAGGTGACAGCTGACTAACCGTGTTAAGAAAATGTTTTTAATCAAATTTGCAGTTTAACTTTACTGTTGAAAATAATTTGAAACAATTTATCTCGAGAACTTTAGAAATTTGAACGTAATTAAAAAGGAATTATTATTAGAGAATAGAAAATATTTTATAAATAATGCAGGTTTGCACATTTTCTTCATAATTTTACAGCTAGTTTGTACTTTATACATATATACAATTCTTCATTGATTACAAAAATCTTACTTGATTCGTTTAAAATTCAAATATTCTTGTTAGTTTCTTAAGTGTGTCTTAAGAATCTGCTGATTACAAATTTTATTTCAAATCACAGCATAAACAATTCCCTAGTTTTACTTGGAAGAAGGTAGCACTTGTTTAATTTAATTTTTAATTTCATAGCAGAGGTGGAAAGTCTAAAAAAGACAAAGGGAGTCATCCAATCTTCCCAATAGTGTGAAAATCTTGCTCTCTAAATACCTCCTTACTTTCTATTAATACCCTTGTTGCATAGGACAGAGATTCAGGAATGGTGGCGAATGGTCCAGTCTTAAGGAATCTTTATCTGTTCCTAATGGAAATAGAAAGGGGGGTATCCAAGTATTCTAAAAAATGAACCATATAACATATTGCTTTAGAAATAACAAATAATGACCATAAAAGAACCGTGAAAAGAATACACAAATTCCTGACATGTCACCAAATCACACAACAAAAATTAACCAACAAAATGTTAGGTTTTATAAAAATACTAATAAAGGACCTCATATGGTCATACCATAAAATTAAAATAAACAAAAGATTAATCCTTTCTTGTTTGAAAAATATTAAAAAATCATACCGATATAAATATCATTCAAAGATTAGGCAGAAATTAAAAAATAACTTTAAAAAAAGAATAAACAAAAAACTGGTAACTTAAACACTAAATTATGTGCGTATGATTATTGAACCATACATAATTCCTGTAAGAAAATGTTATACACGCTTTGGCAATGGGCATACTGCCAATACAACATGTAGTAAACCAAAAATCAGCAGAGAAATTAGGGATAATTATCATGAGACAACCTGTGACAAACCACGTCAGTGTATTCTTTGTCGTGGTCCTCAAAGTAGTGCCAGTAAAATATGCCTAGAATATACAAAACAAAAAACTTACGGAGCGTATGAATATTCATAATGAAGATTATTTCGAGGGTTGCGCGAACATTATAAACAAAGAGAAAACAGTTTAAAAAAAAAGGAAATTCATGCACATGTAGCATGTACGCAAAGTGAAACATGAGAATTTGCATATAAGAAATATGCCCAAGGCAAATTGTGTATGCTAATAATAGATATTTTAATGTCTGTTAGAATTAGATGTAGTTAGGCATGTAACTGGTAATAATCATCTAAAAAATATAACACAACACAGTATACTGAACTTTAACAGTCATAAAACCAAATAATTTTGACATGGCAGAATAAACATATAACTGGAGCAGACATGCTAATATAATATAATAAAAAATATCAAATTACCAAGAACAAACTATTCATTAACTGATATCATATCTTCATTAACATCAAGACCTACTTTTCTTATTAATAAGGATAAATTAAAACTTGTGGTTAGTAAGAAAATTAAAAATTGAGAGCCAAAATTCAAGGCGAAAAAACAGTTAACCTTTCCAAAAATAAGATAGATGATATCATACAAAAGTTTATAAAGTATAAAGGTGAAGATAAGACTAAACCTAAAAATTTACCAACTACTTCTAAATCTAGAACCACTAAATTAATATAATATAACCACCTTTTTTAAATATAATAAATATGGTACATAGATAACTTCAATGAGTAATAATTTGAACTTATTTCAATGGAATAGTAGAACACATAAGCAAAAGTGGCTAGAAATTAGCGGTTTTTTCCAAGCTAATAAAATACAGTACTTATAGGAATTATCCAAGAAACCTAGTTATCTAAAGAGGATAAACTAATGGATGATAAATATAATAAAGGGTGATCAGCTAAAAAAATGCCTGGGTACCGGTAATAAAATGTATTGAAAATAAAGAACAGATTTCATTGAAGATTTTTATTTTATTTTATTCATCATCAAAATTTATAATAGCCTACATTTTTAAAGTGATGTCCATTAACATACATATACTTTTCAACAAGATTCACCATGCTTATATATAAATCTTTTCTTAGAGTTCCTTCACTGACCTCTGCAATAACATGATTGATATTTAATTTCAACGGTTCTGAATAAAGTGTATGGATTACTCTTGAATACTTGATTTTTCAAATAACTCCACATAAGAAGAAATCGAAACTAGACAGATAAAGAGATCTTAGTGGACAAAATCCTTTGGAAATAATTCTTTAATTAAAAAAATCATGCAACATATTCATGGTATGACAAGTTACACCGTCCTGTTGCAACCAACAATAGCACTCATTTTCTTTAAGCAGACCAATGAATTGTTGAATAATTTCTTCATATGCCTCAGGATTCACAGGATATCTACTGCTAGCAACTTCAATGTTTTGTAACTTTTGTTATGTTAAAACAGATTTCTTCCCTTTACGTTTTTGTCCATTACTGAGCCAGTTTACTGAAACTTCTTAATAAGTTTCTAAATTTCACTTTTCAGTGGAGCTTCTTTACCAATGTTACAAAAAATCCTTCTCTGCACTGTTTGTAAAAACCATATTTACTAAAGTTTTCGACAATAAATTAAATACCACCCTTGTATTGTAGTACACATTTTTTAATGCACCGTTTAATTAAAACAGCGCAAAATGGTCTGAAATTTAATAACAACAATTACATTAAAAAGCTGCAGTGATCAATTAAAATCAGCTGATCCAGGTTAGCCAAAACAAAATAGTGTACAATAATAGCTGAAATGATTTAAATCATTGTGCGTAGGAGGTAAAATAACCTAATTTTAATACATTAATAGACCCGTATTTTTTAAAAGTTAATTACCTGGTATATGACATGTATGCTTGATAGGATAAATGGTTATGTAGGAGTTGCTTTATCATTCACAAATCCATAACCTTTAAAATAATTAATAAAATAACACAGTTACAGTATGACTCTTGACAATTTCAATTAATACTGCAGACTAGCCCATTAACATATATAACTTATACTGTGCAGTACAAACAAATCAATTTGCAATAGATTATGGTGATGAAATTTTTTTGAAATATGAAGGGGAAAATATAATATTGTAGTGATTGATCTACATCAAATAGCAGAGGCAATATTATTTTTTAATAATATAGGGGATCTTCTTTTATATTGACAAATAATAATAGTTATACAACAATCCACAACTTGTACTATAACAAATCAAATTTGTTTTTGATCTTACTTTCATCACACCTAAATTACTTTCATCTTTCCAATATTGGGAGGTCAAAAATGATGCAATGGGAAGCAATCAGTTTCCAGTATTAATGAGTTTTAATATTTATATTGACAATTACTGTAAAAATAATGATCCTTTACAGAATCACTGCATAAATTGGAAAAAAGGCAAATTGGGCTTTATTAAATAAAATAGTTTACAACAATCTATACTCAATTGCTGGGTTAGTGATAAAAGGATTTACAAATAAACTGGATGGTATAATAAATAAGGCAGTCAATATTAATACAATGATTAATATTGAATAGTGATTCCCAATATTTTAATCAATAATACAAACAACTTTGCCTGTAAAAGATGGTGGAATGAGGAATGCTCAAAGGTTTGATGCTGATAAATGTTTAATTTTAAAAACCAGACAAGAAATGGGTACACTAAAACATAGAAAATATCAATTATCAATTACACAAACCACTAAAACAATATGTGCAGCAAAGAAACAAAGATGGGTAGACCTCTGTCAAAAATTAGATACTAGAATAATACTAATTATTATGCTTGAAAAATTGTTAAGATATTAAAAAATAATAACCAATGAGTCAGAAATTAATAGTAAAGAGTTAGGAGAGAGATTTATGATATTTATCATTCCCGATTATGTCCCACAATATTCGGAAATTAAAACACCAATAATTCACGAGACAAATTATTTTTTTGAAGGTAACTTTAGCATTAAAGAATGAAAATTACCAATTAAACCCCCCCAAAAAATATATATCCTGGACTAGATGGAATCGCTTATAGTAGAGGTAAAGGTGGTACCAGTTTGTTTTTTCCTTATTTCTGCTCTAGTTTTCAGTAAAATTACCTATAAGTTGGAAGATATATACTTTAGTGTCTTTTAATAAATATGGAATATAATTGTAATATAATTTTGATATGTACATATGGTTTTTACATTTCCAGTCAGATGCTACACGACCCCTCGAAAAAAGTTGTGCTGGTAATATGGGCTACCTGATATGTTTCAATAAAACTCCACATTTTAAGTAAAAAAACAAAGCTTATTATTATTCAAAAGAAATTAACTACATTGAAAACCAATTGGGATATATTTAACTTACTAAAATAGTGAATTTTGAAATTATACTAAATATTTTAGGCATACTAAAAATATTTTTTTAGAACTTAAGACTAAGAGGCAAAACATTTCTCTAATGAAATATTACAAATATGTTTCTATTGAAACCATACACTAAAGGAGTTCATTTATCTACAAAAATCGCAAATATAATGTTCACTTCGCATCCCGCACATTCATTATGTGCCCACATTGCGCACATGAACACAGTTCACCCTTGCTGTCTTCTGAGTATAAACTGTCACAGAATATGCAGGTGGTGTCTTCTTCGTTTTCAGGCTTTTTTACACCAATCAGAATTTCTAAATCTGATTCACCCGAATCCTCAGATTGTAGATCTCGTTCCTCGTCTGATATCTCAGGGGACAGTTGTAGCTTTCTTTTAAAAGATATATTTTTTAATTCTTTTTGTTATTTTGTTTGATTTTCTTTTTTCTTCAGGTTCACATTTAATTTGCACCTTTCTTCCCTTAAGGTGTACTTCTTTTTCTGCACTTTTTTCTTTTGCTTCTTCCAAAGCTTGTTGTAGGGTGAAGATACTATTACTGCCGCTTTTATTGGTCTAGGCCCTTTATTAGTTGTCCTTTTCTTTTGCTTCGGAATTGGCCAAATATCTTTATATGAAACAGTCTTTTCATGCATTGGTGAAGAAGACAAAGGTTTACTTGAAGGACCTGCATCAGCCAGGTCTTTAGCACACGGTATAAGACTCTAGGCACAGTTTGATGGTGTGTCTAAACTGCTTTGACTTTCTGGAGGGTGTAGACCTACTAGATTTGTTGTTTTGTTTGTTATATTTCTGCCTTTATTCTGCCGGAGAGTTTGAACATCAAACTCTTCCATGTTGGACGAGCCAAAATCAGTGTCTGTAAATATGTTTCGGTTGCATGGGTAAATTCCAGACACCTTGAACCCATTTACAGCAATTTCACCTGTTTGGCACATTAGGTAGGCTTTTCCGAAAAGCTCAGCAATATCATACGGCCAAGTGGCCTATCACTATGGCACATAAACTGCCTAATATTTTCACTGTAATAATGTTTTAAAGGCCCCATAAATGACCTATCTAGAGGTTGCATTTTATGTGCTGTGTGGGGAGGGAGACTAATGATAGTCACAAAGTGTTTCCTAGCAAGATCAACGATTTCAAGATTTTTTGTATGCGTATGATGGCCATCAAGTATAAGAAGAACAGGGCTTTCAGCTGTTGGCTTACTTTTGTCAATGAAGTGAGTAAACCAATTGGTAAATAAATTACCTTGGACCAACCAGCTGGGTGGCATCTTCCTATAGAACCAGGTGGAGAGCCCTTCATCAAAATGTCAGACAATATATTTTTTCTTGAAAATATCATTAATGGGGGGATGAATGTGCCTCCAGCGCTCATGCAGCACACCACTGTCACCAGAGATCCTCTTTCAGCAACACTCAAAGCGTCAACTTGGCGCTTGCCCTTGAGACCAACTATACGTGGTACTTTGCTTTGTACTACCGAAATACCAGTCTCGTCCACATTAAATATTCGATCAGGTGGATATGACTTCTTTTTAAACTCTGCTTCTAGAATGTCAAAGAACCCATGTACTGCGTTTTTATTAAAACCATTAGCCCTAGAAAATGATGTTGTAGTAGGTTTAAGAATAGTCAACACATCTTTGTGGCGGTGCATAAAATGGTCAAACCAAGCTCTCCCAGCAATGCCATTGCCAAGAAAAGGATGATCCACTCCGTTTCTTTCGCATAGTTGATATGCTATATGTCTCACATCGTCTCTTGTAAGACCGTAAAATTTATGTTCCATTGTAACCAAGTATTGGACGAGTTCATCTTCCATCACACTAGACATAATAGGTTATTTGGGCAAAATAGAAACACTAGAACATGTGTTACTTGAATGCCCAAAATATTTTCTTATGAGATGTCCTCTCATAAGAAAATATTTTAAAACACCTTAAAATATTCAATTAAATGGAATCAATAAATTATCTTATATAAAAAATTTAAAAAATTAGTAATAAAGCTCTATGAGATTACAAAGAAATAACCTAATTTCTATTTGTGATAAAGGGATAATATAAACAGATATCTACCATACAACCATAATTGTAATTATCAAATATCACATATATGTTACTCTATTTTAGGATTCTTCATCTGTGGTCCATTCATTTTCTGGTGAGGTTTAATCTGATTATCCCAGGTTAAGAAGATATTCTGGAAACTACACCATCGTAAGTCATCCTAAGTTTCCTATGTAGTTATTCTTTAGAAGTTTTCCACTTTAAATAACTAACAAAACTATATTGTCTAAGTTGTCTGATGATGATTAACACCGAAACAATAGTAAATGTATAGTATTTGGGCATTTGTAGTGGCGACTGTTGTCTTCTAATTTCAAGTCAAACCCTTCTAACGAGTTTCTTTATTTAATCGAAGTCCAATCCTCTTTACTGTACAGTTCAGTTCAAGTAAAACCGCTATCAAATGCAGATGCATATCAGCAACTCACATGTCAAAACTTTTTTATTTGTATTTTATCACAGTTTCTTTTCTTAAATAATTTATTGGTTATTAACACCAACATCAACGCTAGTCCGCGTTTTCAATCAATTCCTTAGGATTTCATTTCCGAAATAATTTTGTAGTTAATTATTTCAACTCCAAGCCGTGGTTCGACACACGTTTCATAATTAAGGTGGATTATGCAATCTCATAAGTTACTGAGTTATGTATATATCCAAACGTCATGTGTTACTATTATTAATAAGTAATAATAATTACATGTTAAATGAACTTTGTGTGAACAATTTTGTACTAGTTTTGTTGTGAAATCAGCTAGCTGAACTGCGAGTTAAGTCTTTATACTACAATCTCATATGGTGGACACCTTCAAGACTAGGTACTGTACATTTTTTAATGAAGTTGATTTTGTACTTTTAATTTTATTAAACATGACAACTCCTCTAGTTAATTAATGCACATTCATTTGGATTGTTTATTCATCTATGGTTCTCTGGCAATCGCAAATACCTATCTCTTTTTTTGCCTTTCTGCAGTAGTGACTTTGCCACTACCTTAGGAATTTTTACTTGTTGTACGCTACAGTAACAAAGTAAATAAATACGATTTACACTATTGACCGAAGGTACTTGGTAGAACTCCATTTTAATGAAAACACAAACACAATATTTAGTAAATTCTACAATTTTATAAAAGTCTTTGTTAAGCTGCCTTGTAAATGCCGTTGCTGGCGAAACCATGGTCGGCAATACTCAATAAAATTATAGAATTTACTAAATATTATGTTTGTTTTTTCATTAAGTAAATAAATTATTCTAAAACTAAAACCATTTGGTTTTTCATTTTCTGATATGGAGTTTTACTAAGAATCTACTGTATTGAGTTTAAATAAACTTTATTGTTAGGACACATATAGATATAGATGGGATGCTGGGTAAGTAATACCGCGATTTTAACTAAAGATATTTTAGTAATCCATGTATACTAATAATATGTTTTAGCTTAAATAGCCCATGAAACTTACCTACCTTATTTCATTTCAACAATTATAAATAATATTAACACCATGTATTTAATATTAAGTAGCAACTAAAATGTAATCACAGGTTATAACCCTGAAGTCAGTGATAAAGGATAATCTAGTGTATTTGAATATAATATTATAACAGTGTATTTTGTTGCTTCATGGATAGATTCCAAGCCTGCCTATAAGCAAACA
This sequence comes from Aphrophora alni, assembly GCA_963513935.1. Taxonomy (NCBI): domain Eukaryota; kingdom Metazoa; phylum Arthropoda; class Insecta; order Hemiptera; family Aphrophoridae; genus Aphrophora; species Aphrophora alni. Next base: position 111,045,573 of record OY740770.1, read on the forward strand.
AGAAGAAAAAAAAGAGAGAGAAAAAGCTGTTATCAACTTTGCTAATTTTGCTGTCTCATTGAGATAAAACTAAATCTTATATAGTTGATGATAGCTGCACTCTAATGTTACTTTCACTAACTAAAAAAACAAATATTATTACAGTAATAATAATTCTTTTTGTTATTGACATGTTTTCCTATGTTAGGTAGTACTAATTTTTCCTTTAGAAACAATTTCTCAGTAAGACATTATTTTCTGTACATATTTATTTTTTCCCAATCATGGTCATTGATGTCCTGTTACCTAGATTAGTTTTTTAGTAACAGTTGTGAAAAACTCTAAAAATATTATAAGAAAAGTTTGTTGTTATTCGGTACTGCTCCTAGTAACAAAATTAGAAACTATGTGAACAATTTTAAATTTTGACTGAGGTGTTGTGATGAAACATATTTATGTAGTGGTTATGAGTTCGAATGTAATAATCATTTTGAAAGAATTCGACTTTAATCTCTGAAAACCCCAATAAGTTTTAAACTTATTTATATACATGTATATTATATTACATTATGTATATTTTCATGACATGTTTTAGAGAATTGCTGAGTTAAAATTTAACAATCATTTTCGGATGAATTGTCATTAACCACCTCCAACAGAGGATCCTAAATTAAAATTTGAAAATATACAAATAGTGACCAAATTTACTGAATTATTCAACAAGCAGTGCCTATGTGAATAATGGTCCAATTGTTAGGTCTGCCAAAACTATTGACATGGACATACTGTATATAATAAATATAAAATATGCCTCGATTTTTCTAAAATATATTAAAAATTCTCAGTATCGGTATATGTTAAATATACTGATTATAATTAATTGGAAACCAAATTCTTTGGTGTTTTTGTGTCCACTTATTCTCTTCTTTGATCAAAATACCATTTTAAATGGCGGCATTTTGAAATTTGTGACCATTACTTTCTTAAATATATTTAATAGCCTACAGAGAAAGTTTATTCATTTGTAAAAAAAAACAAAAAAAAAAAAATGGGGGGGGGAATTAAGTTTTGAGGTTTTGACACTAAAGAGTCACTTCTAAAAATAGTGTCTATCTATAGAGAAGAGATAGCGAACTTTGGTTTTCACCATTCTTTAAGTTTTTGTAAACACTTCAAAATGAGGTGTCACTTGAAGGGGGTTTACATTTAAAATTTTTGAGTTGCCCCCAAAATCCCCCATTTTTGGGGGACACTCAAAATTTTCAAAATCATAAAATGAAACTTCCTGCTAAGATTGCACGACCACCAAAAGAATATCTCTGTATATTTACTTAGAAAAATATTAGAGGGGGGGGTTCTTGACTTTTTATTCACCCAGTATAGTTAAACAAGTCCACCATCACTGTCCACAGATTGCTGGAAATGTTTAATCATGTTCTATCAAATTCATAGCAGCATTTCCGGTGGTGATAAGCTCATAAAGAGGCAAAGTTTTATATTCTTTATCACATCTACTTGTAGTTTGAGAATTCTCCAGAGAAAATTCCAACAGGATGGAGCGATCTAGGTGGCCATTCCATGGATTTTCCAGCAAACGTATTATCGATTGGTGGGTCTCTTGAAAGATATAATGCACTTAAGTATTTATCTAATATGATCTAGTCTAGACATGTAACAATTTAATCAAGTGCCAGTACATTTCGTTACTCAATATAGTTAACTTTACCATTTTAAGGAAGGAAGTTCCAATAATAAGCATCTCCCATAAGCAGCATCAGACCATGACTTTGCCGCCACCTTGTTCTTTGCTATTGTTGAATTAAGGATATTAATAAACAAATGTCTAAAATGCTGCTCGTTTATTTCACCAGTTTTATAAGAGTTTGCTTCAACCTTCCCAAATGAAAGTAAACATAATTTTTCACAATAAACACCTTATTTGTTCAATACAACAACACAATAACTTAGTCCCCCTCCTCAGTTGTTAGATGTAAACATAAACTTTCTTGGCACTGAACTACAACTGGTCATCATTGTCAGGTATTTTCTTTAGAAAACATTTCTCTATTACAATTTGGAAGTAGTATCATTCATATAAATGATAAAAAAATTTCAACTTGAACAGGTCGAATTTGTCTTATTTCTAAATATTCCATATTGTTCTAAATGACTTGATGTTTTCCTTGCTGATACATCTAAAAGATGCCTTAGGGTTCATGTGAAACATCTCAAACACAGCATTCCTGGTATCTTCAGTAACAGTTGAATGCCTACTTCGTGGATTATCATTCACAGTTCCTTTTTTATGAAAATTAAATTTGTCTACCACCTCTCTTTTAATCCATTTATCATGGTTACAAGGAATTTATCATCACCCAGTTTTCATTTCTCACCATCATCACATTTATACTTACAAAAGACAAGTATTTTCTGGTCCAAATGCCCTAAGCCTGGGGTCTGGTCAATTGAACTTAAATTCAGATGACAACATCAACTGATGGATATTATTTATAAGATGGAATGGTTAGTACGATGACCTGGTAGCACCTTAGTAAAAATGAGCTTTTTGTAATACATCCTACAGGATAGCAGAGAAGAATGTATAGGGGCGAAGAGAAGAAAGCGTAACGTTATCCCAGAGCAAAATAGAACTGAAGTAGTGAAGTAGGGATATTTATTTTTCATTCGGTCATCAACATACCCATTTTTAGAAGATAAGAGAGATGCATCTGACCACTGGAGTTGCTCCTCACAGAAGCCCTACCATCTCTTTCAGCATTAAAATTTGGTATTATCATTACTGACAAATAATTTAACAAGGAAATCCTGCTGATAATAGACAGACTTTGTTAGTTGGTTAATTAAAACAATATTTCTCAATATTACAATTAATATTTAATGTACTTTGGTTTATAAAACAACATAATAATGAAAAAATAATACTATGACAAACTTAATGAAAAACATTTAAAAAGAAGAGCATGCAAAATGGTTTCTAACAAAACCAAACACCACGGCCTCCAACCATGAAGTAACCATAAATAAATATAACAGCATTTCAGCCAACAAAATATTGGGTACATTTAATAAACAGTTTACCCCTATAATATTCCTTGTTCCAGCATCTTTATATACAAAAGTTGTTTTTATTTATAATTTATACATAAAACTTACACTATATTTAAAGGAATGGATACATATCCACAAAATAACATTGTTGAGAAAGCCTTTTAAAATCATAATTTTTTTGTTTTTTTGTTAAAAGACAAAACCAAAAAGACTAGAAGATACAATATGTAAATATAACGTATTTAAATGACTACAGATTTTATCTCAATTTAATATAATTTCCATAAGTAATACCAGTAAGGGTAAATCTAAAATGTGATTATTTTAGTTGCTTGTAAAAAGCATGTTCCATAAATACAGCATTTTGAAACATTAGATACATAATTTTTTCTAATCTCTTAAACACATTTGTTTAAATTAGATGAGTGGATCTTAATATCAGATTATTAGGTTTCAATAAAGGATAAGTAGGTGAAAATTTTGGATTAGTGGGTCTGAATATCAGATGAGGGGTTTAAATGTTGAATAACTGAAAATGGTTATATTTTTAAAAGTCCTTAAGATTTTTATTTAAGAAAATTAATTTTCCTTTTTCTTGTGGGGCCGGAGTTTGGTACCACTTACTAGTTTTCTAAAAAGTCATGGTACTGCTTCTTACTCTGAAGTGCAACAGATGAGATTCAAACATATTTTTTTTTTTTTGGAAATGTGAATAACTGAAATAATAAAAGCATTAATGTATAATGTACTTAAAAAAAAAAAAGTGTTATAAAGGAATAATAATAATAATAATTATTTTTCAATAATATTTTGTAAAGGTAAGAAATAAGTGTTGCCATGAATAGCAAAGTTTACTGCAATTATCTCTGGTAACAAGAAAATTGAATATACGCGGCCGTAGTTTTATATGGAGCAGAAATTTGGACTCTGGCAAAAAGATGTAAAGCAAGGAGGAGGAAAATCTTAATTGACGAAGATGTAAACAAAGACATGTTTTGGAGAATTAGATTGAAGAATACAATGTCTTGGCCGTGTTTAAAATGGAAGCGTTTATATTGGCTAAGAAAGTTTTTTCCAACACTGAGGGGGAGTCAAAGAATGGGTTGACTATGACTATATGATGTGGAGGATGATCTATCTGATATAATATGTCAGGGGATGGACGGAGAGAGTCTGAGATAGAAAATAATAGACTAAAGTCCTCGATTTTGTATCTTACGATTAAAAGTTAGCAAACTTCCACATTTTGCCCTCTATAAAGAAACTGCATCAACTTCTTTTGTTACGTCAAGACATAAAAAGGAAGGTGGTGTGGTTCAATACAGGGTACAGCCATCTGATAAAACACTATAATCACAGGAAATATGGCCTGCAAAATGAAACTACAGAGCACCTCATCTTTGAATATGAGCCTCAATCAAGAAAGGAGAGAGACAATTGAGTCGTTAATAAAGGGCAGACATTCCCTCAAGAGAATCTTGTTAGGAATATTCTACAGTTCATTTAGCTGACAGTTCTTAGGGCACAGTTTCCATCTTTTGAGAGCACAATAAGCTCTTATGGTTGATGTGCTAAAGGCATAGACTGCTGTGATAGAGGAACTCTACAGAACTCATAAGCACGTATTAATTTATATTTTCAAAAAGGTTAATAATATTGAAAGTACTTTTAAAATTCAAATACTTATGGTAATTAAATTATTTTGATGAAAATAATAATGTATAGTAACAGAAAATGAGATGTAAATCAAATCTGATTATTAGTAGTTTTTTTATAACAAACTCAAAACTGTCTTAAAAACTAATCAATTCAACTTTTATTTACAAATGATTTAACAGTATTTGGTATTAATTAACAAATTATTGCAGCACTTTTTTTTTAAATTGCATAAATAAATATTACCTCAATTTTAAAATAAATAAAAACATAAGTATTGAAAGCCTTTCCTAAAGCACTAATTATATATACATGTTATTGCTATTTACAGTTTTGTACATTTCACTTCAAAACGTTCACTACATAGACCTTAGGATACTCCAGTAAGCATTAATTTACATTATAAAATTTAACATTAATTTCGAATACAAATACATTTAAAATTAATTATGTTTGCTTAAAAATATGTAAGGCCATTTATAAATTGTCTAAATACAATAAAGAATTATTTTGTACACAAGAATTAAATTTAAACTATCACAGATTTTCTAAAATGTAAATCACGATAAATCTTTACAAATGTATTGTATTGAATAGGGTACTTTGAAGGGGATTTCTTATGTACAAAATCTGTTTTAGATAGAAAACCAATTTTTGGAAACCCTTTTCTGTAATTTATATAAAATAGAAATTATTCCCATGAACATCAAATTAATGATCATTGAAGTTAAGTAAATTATATACATTTGTTGCTCTTGTTATTGGAGTAGAGAGAACAAAGTAGTACAGGTTGGAATTAAAATGTAGCTAATGCTGTGTCACATAAACTATTTGAGCTATCACCACAATTTTTGCACATAATTAAAACTCAACAATGTGCCAGTGGTGAGTGAAGCGGATTTTAAGTTTTTGGCTTCAGTCAAAAGTTCTGATTTAGTAAATTTTTACATACATTAAGCCTATAGTAAATTGCCAATCAGTTGTCTGTTTCTGAAAAGTTGCTTCGCTACAACAAATTTACAAATTGAATAACAGCTGATTAATTAGAATAACCTTTAAATCAATTTTTGGATAGGTTTATCAATTAGATCTGTGAAAGATTATTATCATATAATATCCTGTTTTTTGTTGTGTCACATACAATCCTATTGTTGATTTTCCTCTTTTAGATGATAAAATTATGACAAACTTTCTCACACAAACTCTTATAAGGAGTAGATGAGAGTTTAATAGACTATTCCAGCTGTCTGAATGTTCTACATTTTATGACTAAATTCTGTAAATGGAAACTTTGGTTCTTAAAGGTTTATTTTCTGTGTAAAATTAATTGTTCATTTTGAATCAACATATACAAAAAGAAATTTGTTCCGCACTAGTCTGTACCATTTGATGACAACTTAGTTTATGTTTACATTTTATCCAATGTTAGTATTGTTTATTTTTATAGATGTAAAACATTAATGGTTACAGTATACATTTGCAAATTGAAATCAAGATCAAGTTAGACAAGAGATTATGAAATATTAAATCACTAATCAGTTTTGAATTGTTAAAAAGTGGAATATAATATTTTTAACAATAATAATAATAATAATAAATAATTATAAAAACGTTTTAAAAACTAATAATAGCCTAATAACACTGTATAACATAATAACAAGTATAAAATTAAGACTGAACAAACATAAAAACTACCAAGTTCTGAAGTATGAATTAATCAATATTTATTTATGTTCACTTTGGTATAAAAAGGAGGAAAACGCAACATAAAATCAATAAAAGATGCAAAGATTTACACTAACTTTCTCACACAGCCATCCACATAACCAAATATTAACAAAAATATAATAATCAATGGTACCCCCTCCCCCCACCTTAAAATGTCTCAAGCAACAATAATTTTTTTAATTACTGAATTTAAGCACACGTGTTTCATTTGGATGATAAGCAGTTAGGGAAAGCTCTCCTCATGGAATTTTGTGTAGATTTTTAGATATTTAAATAGAGATTAAGCTTGTGCCTTAAACTCGCGCTAAATTTAAATCGCATTTGATTGAAATTAAGTTTATGATATCAGTAGTACAGATTTATTTTCATTTTGTACCAATTATTTTTTAATTGTAATATCCTTTTAAGATTTTTCACACTCGTTTGTATCATTAATTTTCTTTTCGAAAACATTTTAGACGTATCGAAAATCTATAGACGATTTTGAGAAATTAGGTCTTCTATTAAACTTGGTGAACAATTTTTTATTCTTTTTACCGACAATTTCTGGAGAGAATTTTTTGCGAGGTAATGAACAATACGTTTTGTTTAAATCCTTAGTGGTTACATTTTAGCAAAATTTTATTAAAATTGTTGGAGTCGGCTTTGAGAAAATTGGAATATTTTCGGATTTAGTCTTACGCTAACTATTTTCCTATTTTGATTTATCGAAAATAATCTCAATATATGGCCAGAACGACACATACATCTAATTTGAAAAAAAAAAGAAAAAAAAGCAGGCTCCTCGTTTGGGCTATAGAGCAATGCACAGGTGATAACATCATTAAAAAAAACTGAGGACTTCAGAACAGATCTGTTGAAAACTCCATATACATTTTTTGACACATCACAAAGTCTGCACTATGTGACAAAATAAAAGAATAAAGTTCTTTAAAACATTTTAATAAGAATTAGGTCTTACTAAGTTTACATTTATCAAACATCATTTTCAGATTTTAAAATAAAATATACAAATACACAAACTTATAATATTTTAATTTGATCAACAAATTAAATGAATATTGTAAATTAATATTTACAACATAAAACTATAATCACATAAGAAAGAGTATAATTAACACAACAATAAAAAATTGTAAACAATTGCATTTAATTTATAAATATGTTAAGAGTTTTGAAATATAGATCTAATTTAACTGTTAATAGTAACTATGATTATTGAATTCAATATTTTTATGTCGTTTCACTTTTACAATGAGAATCATCAACACTTTTGTCTGCTATTAAAGGTTCATTTGTAGTGTCTTCATTGTTATGATGATCTCCAACATCGATTTGTTCTTCGTCATCTTCATTATCGGCGTCGATATTTTCTTGCTTGATTTCTTGTTTGATCTCTGATATTGTGTCAAGTACCGATGTTGTCGGTGAATTTTCTTTACTGTGATGCGTTTGCATATGCAATTGTAAATTTTTCGAATGGTTAAATTGTTGATTGCACTCGACGCAAACATGAAACTTTCGATGTTGTTTCATGTGTGCTTGAAGACTCGCTGCGCTTGATACTTCTCCGTTACATTCAGTACATTTAAAATTACTAGTTTGTTTTGTAAGTTGTTTTCCATTCTTACTGTTTTGAATGTCTTGTAGGTTTACATCTAGACCGTTCCCACCTGTCAAAGATGATGTCTCTAGGGTTTCTATTTTGCTCATATATTGATAATAAGCATTCTGAAACAATTATTTGAATATTAAAACAGTTATTAACGAAGTGTAATTTATTTATTACTCTGTAAAAATTATAAATTAATTAAAAATATCCATGGTTTAATAATTAATTATTGAAAGGAAAAAAATAATTTTTTTTTTCACACAAAACGTACATTTCAATAATTAAGTCATCATGTTAAATTGCAAATCAACACACACATTTTCTGATAATTATTAAAGTAGATGAGACAAGAACCTTACAGAGAACGGTCTTTATATTTTGTTATCGATCTCTAACTGGTTCTTGGCTGAGCAGGGTTTGTATGCTGATTGCAAATGATAATTACTTACTGGTTGAAATTTACTGGTCGTCTGTTTTAGATGTTTTCTAATTTTGTGTTTTCCCCAAGTTTTACTCGATATTAACGATGTTGATACTCGGGTGAAATGGATAATCGAATTAATCTGTTTCAAATGATTTCAATACTCGAATTATTATTTCGAAATCGAGTATCTGCGCAGTATGATTTTGCGCATCGGATTCGAACTCCGCTTTACCAATCAGTGAATCTCCTTACGAATATTTTGTCAGAACATTTTATTTCGAATTCGAAGATTTTAATAATCGGAACGTTCAGAGGATTTTGATACTCGCATTCACCGAGTATTTTAATTCGAATTCGTACATCACTACTCAATATAATAAAAATATGAGATAAGTGGAAATTAGATCTCAAACGTAGTAAATATAATATATTGACAAGTTTTCAGTAAATCGAATCAAATCAAACGAACAATAAAATGCATCAATTTTCTAAAGTATAGTTTAAGATAAAAATAAACTAAAAATCTTGAAATAGACGTTTTTATTAAAAAAATCCACTAAAAAGTAGACAGTGAATTCTTTCAGGAGGCAACATGTTTCCATACACATTCGACACAAAATTAAGTGTGGGCGCTTTTTTAGCTAATTTTAGATGTTTTGCAATTTTATATGAATGACTTCTTTGTGACAGTAATAAATACAATAGTATAAGTTTTTAAAACACACTATAGTTTGTAAAACGAATGAAGACTCCTGGCTACTTAGCAAAACCCCCCTCTCAAGCACGCGCACTCACAGACGTCCTGCCCTAGACAACACTTTCTTAAGACTTTAATTGTTACGTAATACCAACTGAATGTGAATGTTCTTAAAATTGGATTAAAACTACCCAAACAAGCCATTGTCAAAACATAGTGATAAATAATGTGAATAAAAGAAAAGTAGAATAGTAAAGAAAGAAGGTTGAAATATGTGTCATAAGATTGATAAAACCCTATTGAACAATTACATAAACGACGAAAATGTTATCTAACATAACCTAACTTAAAATATACACATAAAAACATAATTATGTACAATCATTATCAAAACAGTAAAAACTACGCCTTCCTTACGTTTTTAAACTGAAATCTAGTAAGAAATAGTAATTCAGTCCTTACAGTGTCACGAAAAAAAACATTATGACCTGATAGTATTATGAGGTATTACAAGAACGTAAAAACATAAAATATTGCTATGATTTAGAAAAAACAACGCACAGATATTAACTGATAAGAAATAAAGTTAAGCCATTAATATGAATATTAAATGTTGAGCTTGACTTATGAGAAAAAACTATACAGGATAACAAACAAACAGAACACAATTCTCACAAAAAATACGTCTAAGTATCTTAGTTAGTTAAATTGACACGAGGAGCGTACTATCGCCTTGGCAGTGTAAAATAATAAGCCACGCCCCCTTCACTTTGTATAAATATGGGGTTCAGCGCAACGTTAGGTTCAGTTATAGTTTGATTGGTGTAGCTCGTGTATCACTGAAGAGGACGACCTTGTCGTTGAAACGCGTCTGATACTTAGGCGTATTTTTTGTGAGAATTGTGTTCTGTTTGTTTGTTATCCTGTTAAGCCATTAAGCTGAACAAAAATCAGGCTATAAATGACAACATCCTATCAACTTTAGACTAATATACCTAAACGGTTAAAAAATAAAAGATTTTAATTAATTTTCGACACATGCAGTTTTAATTTAGGAAAACTTTTAGCAATGAGGTAAGTGTATCGTACCGGCTGCCAAGGGCCAGGTAATCATCAGTTTGTGTTAGTGAGGCGCCCTTCCCCCCCCACCCGTCTTAGTTTTACTAATTATAAAGTGTAATTAATTGTAAAAATATTTAGAATATTTGAAACAATGGGAAATGCAACGTGTAGTGTGAGAAATTGGGATTTTGCCAAGTTATGTTCACTAACTATTTTTCTTCTTTTTGTAAGTTTGTTTTAAGGAAAGCTGTATGTATGTGTGTACACGTGCGCGCGTAACTTATGTATTATTCATTACTATGGAAAACAAAAATTAATAGTACGTTTCCGAACTTCTAAGATTATTAAAATCCAATTATGATATTATTTTACTTGACGCCTGGTGTAGTAATAATAATAACAGACGGTAAAATACAACGCTAACAACTGGGATCAATCCTGCGAGTTAAATGTGCACTCGTTTCAACTTCTCCCCTTCTTCAATCTATAAATTCTTACCCCCTTTATTATTTTTTAAATACAATTACAAAATTAGTTGGTTTACCTTTCCTCGATCATCATTAGGATCCTCATCATGTGCAACATATCTGTGATTGTCGAGTTCCGTTCTAAAGAAGAACCTTTGCGAACAACGATGACAGTCGAACGGACGAGCAGACAAACCATGATCCAGCATGTGAGTCTGTAAGCCCTGGGGAGCGGTGAAGACGGCGCTACAGATGTAACAAGAGAAGGTGGGGCATCCGACGAAGTTATGCTCGATAAGATGTGTTTGTAGTTGCAGCGGTGAGCCGTAGACGCGAAGACATAGCCTGCATTCGTGTCCTCCATTGCCTTCGGATAACAGATGTGAAGCGACGTGGAGTTGGATCTCCCGCTCACTTTCAAAACTAACCTAAAAATATTGGAATCTCAGTTACAAACGTTCAAATTTGTTTACAAATATAAGTAAAATAAATACAAAATTACGATTTTCTCAAAGTTGGCTCTAAAGATTTTGATAAAATTTGCTCTCTAAATGACCCAATCAAAACGTATTGATAGTCATTTCTAAAAAGGTGGAGTCTCCCCAGCGCCGAGTCTCCCCAGCGCCGAGGGCAAATGAGTATCCCCAGCGCCGAGGCCATAAATTACCAAAGGGTCTGCTCAGTGATGCAGAAGTGACGAGGGTTAATACCTTCTCTTTTAAAATAACGGTCTCGTACAAACAGAATTCCCGTTCAAAGCAGCGTTTTGACTATCAATTGATTGTAAGAACGAAACACATGGTTTCTAAAGAGTATAATGTAATAGAGATTTGTAATGAGATTACATTTGTTAAACGTTGTTATTCCCGCGCGAAGGAGCTGGTAAGCGAGAAACGAGCCGAGGTAGGCTCGCTTTCTCCCCACTATGAGTCACAGGAACTGCCAAATATTTTTTGGCAACATAGACAGGTTTTGCAAGTCAAAGATATGTATATTTTTGTATATTTATGTATATAGAAGTATACTTTTGGTATATTTTCGAGTTTATATCCCATAAAATGAAATTTTGGACTATAGAAAAATCATAGAAAATCGTCAGTCCACAGCCTGTGTAAAGTGTGATGGAAATCAGTCTTAAAAACCTGTGTATATCAAAGCTGTTGTTGTATTAGTCACGTTACTTCTAATAACGGAAAATCGGAGAGATTTGTTTCTGAGAGACAGTTTCAAAAACTGTCAGATTATGCCAGGTAGCCCGCTCGGCGCTGGGGAGACTCGGCGCTGGGGAGACTGAATCTTCTAAAAATACTGGTTCATTAGTTAACGGTAAAAGACCAAACATCGACCTTGGGATATTGAGAAATATTTAATACGTAATTTCTCAATATCAGTTCTACCTATTTCGTTACAATTTTAGTGTGGCCTAAACCGTTTGTAAAATCACAAGTAAAAACAATTACTTTAAAATATAATTTAAATTGTTTTTAAAATTCAGCATTTTTAAGCATCTTTAACAAAGATGTGAATATATTAAATGTTGAGCTTGACTTATGAGAAAAATTATACAGTATACAGTAACAAACACACAGAACACAATTCTCACAAAAAATATGCCTAAGTATCAGACGCGTTTCAACGACAAGGTCGTCCTCTTCAGTGATACACGAGCTACACCAATCAAACTATAACTGTTATAACTTATAGTTTGATTGGTGTAGTCGTGTATTACTGAAGAGGACGACTTTGTCGTTGAAACGCGTCTGATACTTGGGGATATTTTTTTGTGAGAATTGTGTTCTGTGTGTTTGTTATACTGTAAAGATGTGAATATCGTTTGTTTAACAATAGCTTTGTTACGTAAATGTTTAATTTCTCTTTGTTTAAACCAGTTTTGTTTTTGAAAAAAGTATTATTAATCAAAATATAAACATTTAACGCTGTTACAGTTATCTAAATGTTTAATTTTGTAGATAATTTAACTTATTAATTATTTATTATTAACATATTTTAATGTTACAAAACATTAATAGCAAGTGCTTGTAATTTTGACACAACCGTGAAGTGCAAGAATACTCTACCCTACCATCACCTACGCACGGCTGTCCACAAAAGTTGGACAAAATGAAGGGGCGAAACAATTCAACAATTCCCGAACTGTGTTACGAGAGTAAAAAGGCAAATAAACGATTAATTTTTCAAATGAAATAATGTCCACTAAATTAGTTATTTATTTTTATTTATAGTAGATATATATAACAGTGGAAATAGAAATAGATATACCGTTAAGTTTTAAAGTTTGAAAGACTTAACAGCTGGTTTTTAGAACATTTAGTCAATGCTCAATTAGTAAATGTCAGATTAACCTAATGGCTAATTAAATTTTACGTTCTGTTTTAGAAAATATTTAATCAAAGATTTCCTAATTTCCCACTAACCACTCATTAACTTTAAAGAATGATTAATTGGAGAACAAATGCCGGTATAATGAACGAATGTTGTTATTTTTAGGTTATGTTGATTATTTACAATTTTGTTTCCATAGCTACATGAAAAGTTTGCTTAGTGTAGCCTCTAGGGGCCCAAACAAAACATATTTGTCGCCATCTCTCCAAAAATCTGATTTGTGACTTATGTGGAAATAAATTTAGTAGTTTTATTAAAGTGTATTTTATTTCCAACTTACTTGACATTTAATACACTGATAGGTTTTCCTATGGACGGTTGCTAAATGAGCTTCCAACGCAGGGCTTGTCTCAAACTTTAGTTGACACTCTGGACATCTCGTCGGTGAGGATTTACCATGTCTTCTGTAACAATCCTTACAAATCCCACCGATCAAATCCTTCCTCTCGCATCCTTGAAGGCAAACACAGCACTGTGATGTTTCGGATTGTTGGAGATGGAAGCGTGCATGCATACGAGCTTCCATATCGGAGACTAAAGTTTGTCGACAGATCACACAGGCTGTGGGCAAGATAAGTTGGATTGTTGGGCTGCCGTTGTTTGTACTAGAGCTGCTACTGTGCTGACGTAGATGTTGGTAGAATTGATCCTCGTTCGTGATTGCTGATTTGCATTGTGTACAGGAAGTACTGCTGATAACCTAAAACAAGAGAGAAATAAACATTGTTATAACTTACTATCTACTAAATCAAAAATAATATTTAGTTTCCATCTCTTTAAAGACATAAAGTGAGTTTCCCATGAATTTATTTAAGAAGATTAGTTTGTATTGAACTCTTTACCAGTTATTTGTAGAAGGACTAATTTTCGAATATTTACTGTAAACCTTATTAAATGTAGCAATATTTGTTATTTATTTTATGGCTATATCAATTGAATGTTAAATTTATTTTGTTTCTGATAAAATTTTTTTTCGTTTCTGGAGTAATTTTGGGTATTGTTGATAACTACCAAGAAATATATTTGTCGTTTATTGTCAATATCCGTTAATCTACAGACAAAATTAAAAAAAAAAAAACTGTTCTGTTTATTATTAACAAAGTAAATTTTTTGGTCTCGTGTAATTTTTGTGTAAAGTAAGTGGTTTTTGAAATATTTGACATTAAAAATGGTATACGGCCGCCATTTTGAAAATATTCAAAACATCGTTCTGGTTTTTAGTACAGTGATAAACGGTCACGCAACAAATAGGTATACAAAGTTTGAGCTCAATATCTTTTTTATTGTAAAAAAAAAAATTGAATATTTTGTTAAAAAAATGGCGGATAACTCGAAAACAAAGAATTTCCGGACCTATCTTTATATGCTCTTTTTTCATTACTTTTGCTAGTGGAATCAGCTCAGAAAGCTCTCGGAAACTTATGCGAATCACCCTGTATAATTTTTGAACATCCTGTAAATAGTTATAGATATAAAGTAAGAACAAAGTATTAATACACTTTTATTAAAACTTGAAATCTTTATTACATGCAACGCAAGATGAAACGTTCAGAAATAATTAAACAAGTAAAACAGGTGTTACCTTGCAATGAGTAAGTTTATGCTCAGCTAGGAAAGCTGCAGATGGACACATTTCATCACATATGTTGCATTTATGTTTGCCAGCTGTGACTGAGCCTTGGGAATGTGATTTCATGTGATTCTCCAGTTCTGAGCGTGATTTGCAGCTTTCATTGCAATAAGCACAATTCAGGCTTAACTGAAATGAAAAGAAAATGTTGATTGAGATCGCATGTTTATACTAGGTTGTCAACAAATGATACACACTGAAATTTTCTTAAATAATTGTATATTACAACATTGAGCGTCAAAGAAAATGTCATTTAAAAGAGGCAAAACATACCAATAAACCAAGAAATAGAAGTAATATACAGGATGTTTCAATAATGTGTGTCCTAACGTCGGGAAGTGATAAATGGGATCAACATGAACATATGTTCGAAAACGCTTTGTTATCCGCCTGTCGGCCTTTTTGAGTTTTTTTTAAATATTGATAACTCAAAATAGTTATTAAGATTTCTAGTCGAAATTTGGTAGTCACACTTTCCATACGACGGTTTACCAGTAGACCAAGAATTTAATTTTTATCTTATAAATGGTTGAAAAGGCGGTCGTTTCAACTTATTGAATATATCTAAAACAATTTCAAAAATGTAACCGTCGACATTTTTAAACTTTACAAGATAAAGTTCTGGGTATTTTGATAAAACCTACCATAAAAATGTGTATACCAAATTTCGATAAGAAATCTTACTTATTTCTAAAGTGATCATTATTTTTTCGAAAACACAGGAAATGGCTGACAGTCTGGTAACGAAATGTTTGTTCACAAGATCCTTTTTATTAATTTTGATCCCCTGAATCATTTCCTGAAGCTACATGTCATGATAATATTTCGTGGATCGTTAATTAACCTAAAATAAAATTTGATTTTTCAGTCATTCAAATGGTCAGCTGTAAAATTCATTCCTATAGTAAGGAACATTTTCAAAATGTTTTGTCAAATAAACATACATATTCCTAATCAGAATAACTTCTAGTTTATTTGATATTCGGCACATAATATAGGTATATATAAAAAAAATATACTGGGTGTGCTTAAGACCACACGTTAGAAGTGAAAAATTAAGTTTGTGCAATATTTTTTGCATTGATTTTAGTTTGACTATGTATATGAGTTTCAGAAAGTTAGTGCAATATTTTTCGTAGATTTTTAGTTTTAATACGTATGGGTATGTGAGAAAGTTAGTGCAATATTTTTCGTAGATTTTTGTTTTAATATATATGGGTATGTGAGAAAGTTTGTGCAATATTTTTCGTAGATATATGAGTTTATATATACGCTGTGCGCGCGTATCCGTTGTCTATATATATTAAAGTTGCATTACGGTACGATGCGTGACGCGATTTCTATTGAAAAAGCCCATCCCAAAAGTTGCATTATGCTACTGTGCGTGACGCGATTTCTATTGAAAAAGTCCACCCCAAAAGTTGCATTATGCTACTGTGCGTGACGCGATTTCTATTGAAAAAGTCCACCCCAAAAGTTGAATTACGGTACTGTGCGTCACGCGATTTCTATTGAAAAAGTCCACCCCAAAATTTGCATTATGCTACTGTGCGTGACGCGATTTCTATTGAAAAAGTCCACCCCAAAAGTTGCATTACGCTACTGTGCGTGACGCGATTTCTATTGAAAAAGTCCACCCCAAAAGTTGCATTACGCTACTGTGCGTCACGCGATTTCTATTGAAAAAGTCCACCCCAAAAGTTGCATTACGGTACGGTGCGTGACGCGATTTCTATTGAAAAAGTCCATCCCAAAAGTTGTATTACGCTACTGTGCGGCACGCGATTTCTATTGAAAAAGTCCACCCCAAAAGTTGCATTACGCTACTGTGCGTGACGCGATTTCTATTGAAAAAGTCCACCCCAAAATTTGCATTATGCTACTGTGCGTGACGCGATTTCTATTGAAAAAGTCCACCCCAAAAGTTGCATTACGCTACTGTGCGTGACGCGATTTCTATTGAAAAAGTCCACCCCAAAAGTTGCATTACGCTACTGTGCGTCACGCGATTTCTATTGAAAAAGTCCACCCCAAAAGTTGCATTACGGTACGGTGCGTGACGCGATTTCTATTGAAAAAGTCCATCCCAAAAGTTGTATTACGCTACTGTGCGGCACGCGATTTCTATTGAAAAAGTCCACCCCAAAAGTTGCATTACGCTACTGTGCGTGACGCGATTTCTATTGAAAAAGTCCACCCCAAAAGTTGCATTACGCTACTGTGCGTCACGCGATTTCTATTGAAAAAGTCCATCCCAAAAGTTGCATTACGCTACTGTGCGTCACGCGATTTCTATTGAAAAAGTCCATCCCAAAAGTTGCATTACGGTACGGTGCGTGACGCGATTTCTATTGAAAAAGTCCACCCCAAAAGTTGCATTACGCTACTGTGCGTGACGCGATTTCTATTGAAAAAGTCCACCCCAAAAGTTGCATTACGCTACTGTGCGTCACGCGATTTCTATTGAAAAAGTCCACCCCAAAAGTTGCATTACGGTACGGTGCGTGACGCGATTTCTATTGAAAAAGTCCATCCCAAAAGTTGTATTACGCTACTGTGCGTCACGCGATTTCTATTGAAAAAGTCCACCCCAAAAGTTGCATTATGCTACTGTGCGTCACGCGATTTCTATTGAAAAAGTCCACCCCAAAAGTTGCATTACGGTACTGTGCGTGACGCGATTTATATTGAAAAAGTCCATCCCAAAAGTTGCATTACGCTACTGTGCGTCACGCGATTTCTATTGAAAAGTCCATCCCAAAAGTTGTATTACGCTACTGTGCGTCACGCGATTTCTATTGAAAAAGTCCACCCCAAAAGTTGCATTATGCTACTGTGCGTCACGCGATTTCTATTGAAAAAGTCCACCCCAAAAGTTGCATTACGGTACTGTGCGTCACGCGATTTCTATTGAAAAAGTCCACCCCAAAAGTTGCATTATGCTACTGTGCGTCACGCGATTTCTATTGAAAAAGTCCACCCCAAAAGTTGCATTACGGTACTGTGCGTGACGCGATTTCTATTGAAAAAGTCCATCCCAAAAGTTGCATTACGCTACTGTGCGTCACGCGATTTCTATTGAAAAAGTCCACCCCAAAAGTTGCATTACGGTACGGTGCGTGACGCGATTTCTATTGAAAAAGTCCATCCCAAAAGTTGTATTACGCTACTGTGCGTCACGCGATTTCTATTGAAAAAGTCCACCCCAAAAGTTGCATTATGCTACTGTGCGTCACGCGATTTCTATTGAAAAAGTCCACCCCAAAAGTTGCATTACGGTACTGTGCGTGACGCGATTTCTATTGAAAAAGTCCATCCCAAAAGTTGCATTACGCTACTGTGCTTCACGCGATTTCTATTGAAAAAGTCCACCCCAAAAGTTGCATTACGGTACTGTGCGTGACGCGATTTCTATTGAAAAAGTCCATCCCAAAAGTTGCATTACGGTACTGTGCGTGACGCGATTTCTATTGAAAAAGTCCATCCCAAAAGTTGTATTACGCTACTGTGCGTCACGCGATTTCTATTGAAAAAGTCCACCCCAAAAGTTGTATTACGCTACTGTGCGTCACGCGATTTCTATTGAAAATGTCCACCCCAAAAGTTGCATTATGCTACTGTGCGTCACGCGATTTCTATTGAAAAAGTCCACCCCAAAAGTTGCATTACGGTACTGTGCGTGACGCGATTTCTATTGAAAAAGTCCATCCCAAAAGTTGCATTACGCTACTGTGCGTCACGCGATTTCTATTGAAAAAGTCCATCCCAAAAGTTGTATTACGCTACTGTGCGTCACGCGATTTCTATTGAAAAAGTCCACCCCAAAAGTTGCATTACGGTACGGTGCGTGACGCGATTTCTATTGAAAAAGTCCATCCCAAAAGTTGCATTACGCTACTGTGCGTCACGCGATTTCTATTGAAAAAGTCCACCCCAAAAGTTGCATTACGGTACTGTGCGTGACGCGATTTCTATTGAAAAAGTCCATCCCAAAAAGTACCCAACGCGCCAATAGAAGTTTTCACTTCAAAATTTCAACTTTATATAGTTTTTACCCCTTCACTACTCTTAAAAATAGTGGCGATCGGACAAATAGTGTCCTAGATACAGAGTTTGTTACTTTTCGATATCTCCCTCCGCCAGAGCTATGCCCCAATTATGTACACAAGTTACGCATTTTTTTTGAGCTATGAATTTAACATAACCTCAAAAAAGCTAACATTAAATTTATAACAGCTGATCAAATAAATTCACAAGGTTAATTTAAATTGGTATTGACATAAAGGAGGGAGGGGGAGGAATCTATTGAAATCGATATTTTTGTACCATCGTAATATTTTTGTTAAAAACAAAATTCTATAACATTCTGTTAAGCTGTTCTAATAGAAACGCAAAAATATTTATACTTCGTGTCTTAAGAAAAAAAAAAAGGGTTTTTTTTTTTCATTTAACACAAGGTGTCATTTTGCTTTAATAAGAATGCATGAACTAAAATCCTCCAACATAGATCGAGTCATTCACTGAGTTTGTTAACGTATTTCTGTTATGGATATACACAGCTGACCAACTTTAGTTTCAACATATTTCCTTAGAAAAACCAGTAGTGTATAAATCGGAGGTATAGACGAACAGACAAACTGTGTCGTCTATGGATGACACAATCGACTCCCTAATTGTCAAGGTTAGTAGTTAGTGACAAGGAAAGGAGATGAAAAATTATACCAGTTAAAAGTACAAAACGTACCTTTTAGTATCTCAAAGTTAAAAAATCACTTATTAAATACAACTTTCATTACAAAATGCATTGCTCGGACGGGCCTTAAAGTTTCCAAACACACGTAGGTCTCCCTCTATGGTTGCAACTTTTTGAACAATGGCTTCTTTCAGCTCCTGCAGAGCCCATAGAGGTCTCCCTTGTATATTCTGTATTTCAAATATTCTCCCAAGACGAAATACTTAAGGAAAGGTTTTCACTAAACCATAAGACGACGGACCTGGACGCAATTCTGTTGGCCGTCATTTTGTTATGAGTTTTTTGAGCGTAGCCCCATTTAGTTGGAAGCCACACAAGTTGACAACATAACACGTTGAATTTGCTGTCGCGACAAAAGTTCCATAATTCCAAACTGACCGTTAACACACCACGCAGGTACCTTACTTTAATGTAATGGTTTATCTTAGGAGAATACAAACCAAAAGAACATCATTTCCTCTTTCCACTGACAAACCATTGCTAACCGTGTGAGTATATTTCCTCCCGTAGCATAACCTTGAATTCAGTCGCGTGTCAAACCGCAACATGTGTTTGACAATTGCAAAGAGCGTTGCAACAATGCACTAAATTTAATGAAGGCCATCTTAAGAACATTATGTTCAAGAAGTGATTTTGTAACTTTGAGGAAGTAAATGTTTTGTATTTCTAACTGGTATATTCGTTATTTTCTCTCTTTATCCTGTCAATAAATAAAAAATTTGAATAATATGGATTCCGTAGCACACAACTCTGTATAAGAACTTTTTTTACATACGTAATAACACATTGATTTCATTAGTGACGTGAATGCCCTCCATAAAGAAAAATCTACTCGTTTCTCTGACTAAAGGAGCAAGCTGATCTCAGCCCTTGCATCTTTAAAAGCCCTTACACGTTTCAAACCTAACCTAACCAAACCTTACACCTCTAAAAGGGTGAAAAGTAAACTACAGTTATGTAGTATAGTGGTAAGATCAATCCTATTCTTTTTAAGATAAATTAAGTTTATTTTTAAGTGTTTATAATATTATATGTAACACTTCTTAGTTTCACCATATTGGAATTAACATTATGATGTTATTTTTTATAAGACCAAGTTTTTTATCCTCAAAAACCTGCTACTAATAATATATTCCTTAATGCTATACTGCCTTCTCTAATAAACTGTCATATCTTTTTAAGGCTTGTAGGTAAAATCAATGACCCTTATAATTTACCAGTCTGCCTGTAAGTCGCAACCAGTCTACACAGACAAAACGATAAATTCTGTCCCACATATAGAAAGAAATATTGCTGTAAAAACGACTTTGGGTAATTAAGGAGCAATATTATCGAGTTGGATTTTCTTAATAATATTATGTGTTTGATATAAGTAAAACTAGAAGTTATTTTGATTACGAATATCTATGTTTTTTTTTTTACATTTATTAATTAAAATAATTTGTTGTACTTGGCCAAATTTAAAGTGTCAGAGATGGGTTTGACATGTCACCCTCTTCTAACTTGAACACGACGTGGCCAACAAATATGAAGAAAAGTTATTTGGATTTGAAATTAAATTGCAGTGCGAAATAATTTAAGTTTTTTTTTTTTGTAGGGCAAATACAACTTAATTTAACCACACAATTAGATATGCGTAGATAAGTTTTAAAAGCAGTTTTCGTGAGCTGTGAGAGAAACAATTCCTATACCACCTATTCAAATTGGAAATCATAATAAGTAATCAATGCCGATTCTGTAGGAAATGGCCGGCAGTATAGGGACTACCAACTATGGACCTGTTCAGCACTAGCCCTCAACACAGCTTCTCCTGATAACCAAACAGTGTAGGGCCATTGGAAAGCAACGTTTATTTATAAGGTGATGATGACCTAAAGGTTATTTAGCTTTTAAAACAACAACAATAAAAAAAAGTGATTGATTGCTGCGTGGGTGATTATTTAATTTAAGTTAAACAATATTGATCCTGATTCTGATAGATATATTCAGGTGTTGCAACCATTTATACATGTTTATTTGTTCAGGCATTGCGACCGGGTATTGGAAACACATTTTGCCATACACATACAATGTATGAGCAAGGACTACAGCCATATTACAGTCCACCAATGAAGTCAAAGTACTCGAACAATAAGTTATATAGGTATGTATAGCTTTAGTATAGTGTGTTGTTGTTTTTTTTGTGATATCTGTGTATGTGACTGAGATTAAATAGGATTAGTAACTTTTCCATACAACTGTATACAAGTGATAATTTAAAGCGCTGAAGCGATAGAACAGTGTAAATTTTCACTGAGGTAATTGTTCCAATGATACTTTACTTAAATTGCAATATTTTTACTAATTTAGAGTATATGTAGATGGAGTAAGTGTGGTAATTGTAAAAGCATTGAACTTCTGTTACTGTCTAAAGAAAAAGTTATCTTCGTCATTCTTGTCATGTGACTTTCAAAGTGAGTACCTTTTAATACAATTTTATATTTCGGAAATAACTTGTTGAATAGTTAACCTACCTTTCCAGAGGAAGATGCAGACTTAATATGATGTACCAATTTTCGATGCGCCGCTAACTCAGCATCGCTTGCGAAGTCTCCACGTTCGCAAATATCACAAGATCCAACATTGTTATTGTTATTGTTGAGTTGTTCTTGTTTTTTACCAGATTCAGAACTGACAGAACAGTTACTTCTACTGATGTTCGTGTTATTGTTGTTGTTGGAAGAAGTGTTATTTTTATGACCCGGTTTTGATGCTTTTGAATGAGGAGTTGGTATTCGATCTCGATCTTCTGTTCCGTTGACCATCTGGAAAACATTTAGAATTAAAGGTTAGGTTAGTTTCTAAATTTATATTTAGTATTTTTTGTTCAAACTACAAATAATAAATGAGTTATATTATTAAAATTTATAACTGACAAAGTTGTAAAGTTTAAAACGAAATACTACAAAAACCTTCACTTCCGGTAACCACTGATAACTAACAAACGAATAATAACATTGACACTAATTCTGAACCAGTTGGCAGATTTAAGTTATTTTTCGTGTAACTTGTCTTCTTTAGAGTCGTGCAATATTTCATTTTATGCAGTTTTAAAATAATCATCCAACAAATTTAAACGAGTTGAAGGGAAATTATCCAGCCCTATCATCCAATGTAATGTCGTTGGGCCTTGTAGGTCATGTTAAATTCTATTGGTAGATCAAGACCAATAGGATAAATGCAATTGCTACACAGGTTTACAAGTACGGTCAGAAATTATCAAAGAAAATCAAGTTGGTTAACTTTATGTTTAGTGATTGTGTTAACTTAAAACCTCGTACTCGTGTTTATCGCTACTTTCTTGACGTCTGCTAAGCTTCAACGAGCGTTTTAGATGTGTAGGCTATATCTTAAAAAATCTCTTCCTAGTTGTGAGGGCTTGAAGCTGTACGTGTGTGAAGCTTCACTTGATGCACTCGTGTCAGCAACCCAATAAACCATGAACTTGGGTTTTGGGCAATACAATTTAATCAGAATCGAGAGAGAGAGTTGTAAAGATCTTCTTGAGATTTCAAGCTTAATCACTGCGCTTACTTGCTGTTTCTTAGGGTTTAGTAACGAACAGAGCGTTAATTTCAGTCGCAACAGTCTTTGCACTACGAACCGATACTGTTCTTTCAAACGTATTGAGCTGTTTTTAAATTCCAAATTTGGATAATGGTTGAGTTCATATTATCTTCCCAGTTAATAACAACAGTTTCAGCTTTCTCACACTTCCAGTAGTCCTTCAGGATTCACTTTCGTTCTATAAAAGCTTAGATTTCCAATCAATAAAGAAGTCTTGAACTATCTCTAAGTTGTAAATATTGTTAAAATTATGAACAGTCATCAATAAATAAACAAAAATAGATGTTACATTTAATTCTTTCAAGAACATATGATGACACGGATCCATTAGTTTCAACTGTTAGTCTACATTATGAGAGTACCAGCATAAAACTATCTATCGGATTCTTATTACGTTTAAATATCTAAAATTTATAATAACTAAATATAAAATGTAAAATTAAAATAAACCCATAAGTCCACATAATCTCCCTAAAGTAAACTACATTACATTAAATTAACATATGATTGTAAGCACAACACTGTCATAGTCTGATTACTGCATCGTATAGTTTTTGACTCACAAGAGATGTTGTATGGTAAGATAAATTTTAAGAAATAAATTTGGATTCTGTTAACATTTGATTTCGTAACAGCGATCGCCATGTTCAACATAGCTTGCCAACTTAACAGGCAAAATAAGTGAAATACTTGTAACAATACATAGAACTCAATATTTCTAATAAGTTTCATATAAACCTTTTTAGTACATTCCCATATTTTCATACTATAATAATGTATAGTGTTTGTTCTTCGGGAATAAATATGATTTTAATAGTGAAAGAATTTTATAAATTGGTCGAGTAAAGTCCAAGATTACACCTTCTTTTTATAAAGTATACTTACTTGATTAGAATGATGCGTCTGCATATGCATATCAAGCTGGAACTCAACGTGAAATACTTCTTGACACAGGTGGCAGTGGATAGGTTTGGAATGTACAACCATGTGGAGTTGCAGCTCGAGTTCGGTTCCAAAACTCATCGGGCAAAACATGCAAGGCAGAAGTTGAGTGGGCAACTAAAACGAACAAAAACACAAATTCTCTGTTATATGTCCCAATTGTTTTGAAATAGAAGGAATACGTTGTTTTGTAATTACGCTGAAAGATTGCAAGAACAAATCCCTTGTACGCTCAGAAATGTTAAATAAGATTTAAACAACAACAAACAAGTTACCAAACGACTACGTTTTTCAGTTAAGGTCGTCTGAATTCCAGGGTTTACATACATCGATGGGTACAGTATAGTATTTATTACTACTGTACAGTTTTTCTTTAAACCAGATCTCTCGATTTCGACAAACTTTTAGTAAAATCTAGTCTCTAAGGACTCGATTAAAATTCTGTCGGTCGCTATTTGTCAAAATAGCCTATTAGAGCGTTATCCGTCTAAAAAGGAAAATTAATGAAGAACACCATGAAAAAAGTTTGAATATACCTTGTCTTTCAAAAGTAAGTTAAAACTTTAAATGTTTGTTGTGGTTTAGTTATTTGTTGTCTAATCCCCGAGAAAAACTCTTTATTTTATGCAGATACAATTGGGATTCAGTCAAACATCAGCTGTTATTTTTTATTAAAGCAACTAGTTTTCTCATTGTTGACTAACTTCAAAGACAGGAATCTAGTAGTTTATAATTAATTAATTGATATCTATATTATTTTATCATGACTTTTACCTTTACAAACACGCATTCTAGTTTATTTAAAAAACAAATAAACTATAGTCAATTAAAGTTTTAGCTTACTTTTGTAAGATCCAGTATATAAACAAAATCAGCCTTAACGATTTGGAAAACATTTAGGTAAAACGTGAATACATTCTATTTCAACTAATCGTAATTGACGATTCTTGAGTAAACTGGAAAATACCAAAACGACCCGACCGCAGTTTTTACATCCCTAACTTGTAATTAAATTGTTTTGTATGTGTGTGTTCTTTGTAAATTACCTGAACTAGTTGAGGTTTTGGCGAAGGTATGTGCTGAGGCATGTGTATAGCGCGAACGTGAATATTGAATTCCAACTCTGTGTGGAAAGGTGAAATGGATGGACAAGAATTGCATCGGTAGAGTTTGGACTCGTGACTGTGCTTTACTGCGAAATGTACCTGAAATTAAACATACATAAAATAATACAAGATGATCATCAAATGACAGGTCGGAGCAAAGCAAGATTCTTATTTAATATATAATATAACCGAATATGTATAAATTATGGAAACGGTTTTATACTGCATAATTTAGAGTTCGAGGGAGAAACAAATGCGGAACTACATAGTTTAAATATATATTTGAAATTTTGTCTGCCATCTTGGATCCGCCATATTGAATGAAACTATATTTTATAAATAGGAAGATGGACATGTGATACGTGTTTTTCATTAAAAAATTTACAAGAAAAACTATGGTGAAAGAAGTTTTTCGATAAATTTCTTAGTTTTTGAGTTATAGGCATTAAAAGTTGCAATGACGGAAAACTTACTAACTCGATTTTCCCGCCATAAAGGGACGAGATTTGATATTCATAATACGTCAACTTTTTATCAGTATGCTATATATTCAATTTTTGTCTGTATATTTATTTTCATAATTAATATTGAATAGGCGTAACTCGAAAACCCTTAAAGTTATTTTAAAAAAAGCAAATAAAAATTAATTAACCTATTATTAATTTACTACAACATACAAAAGTTTATGATTTTGCAATTTTTTTACGAAGTGTTAACATTTATTCTCATAATAAAAACCATAAATTTCTGTCAGTTGTAGTTAAAAATAACCAATTATTTTTTTCTACCTAGAAACGTTTTCGGACTTCTATTCAGGAACTTTTTTTGTTACATTTTCACAATTTTACTAAAGCTTGGCTAAACAAATTTGATATTCCATTATTCATTTTATTACATAATCGTTACCTGGATAGCAACTTTGGAATCGAACATTTCCTTGCAGATTGCACAACGGAACAGATGATGTGCATGAATATCCATGAGATGTTTTTGTAAATCGTCTGGTTTTGTAAAAGGTTTCAAACAACTCGGGCAGCCGTATTCAACAACAGTGTTTACAAAATGTGACGAGAGATGCTGCATTAGCTCGTCAGTTGTAGGAAAGTGAGCCCCGCAGTGTGTACATCCAACTCCCGGACTTTTACGTAGTTCAGGCCCGGTAGCTCCTCCCAATAAGCCACGTAGACCGCCCGCTTCTTCTATGTGGGATTTGACGTGTTTTCGGAAGGCTTCAAAATCGGGCAATGCTGCGTTACACTGATTACACAGAAATGTGCCGGGATGTTCGTACTGGTGATTCTGAAAGAAAATAAAAGTAGTTTTTTAGTTGAAAATTATTTAACATCTCTTTCTGGAATACCGAAGTTTAACGATAAGAACTATTGTAATACTTTCAGTTTAATACTAATAGTATAGTGGAAGTTATGGCCTTTTCCGGAATTACAACCCCACGATTTTTCTGTTAAAAAAAAAAAATCGAATCCCTTTTATTTGTCATAAAATGATATTCTTAATACTAGGTTTAGCAAGAATCATCACAAGTGGTTAGATTTGGTGATTATATACCAGTTCGATGAAATAACCAAGCCTACCCGTGGATAAGCGATACGAAAAGTCAATATGCAGATAAAGTGCGATAACGTAAGTCAATATAGAGATAAAGTCTGACAACGTAAGTCAATATGCAGATAAAGTGCGATAACTTAAGTCAATATGGAGATAACGTGCGATAAAATAAGTCAATATGAAGATAAAGTGACAACGTAAATCAATATGAAGATAAAATGCGATAATGTAAGTCAATATGGAGATAAAGTGTGACAACGTAAGTCAATATGGAGATAAAATGCGATAATGTAAGTCAATATGGAGATAAAGTGTGACAACGTAAGTCAATATGAAGATAAAGTGACAACGTAAATCAATATGAAGATAAAATGCGATAATGTAAGTCAATATGGAGATAAAGTGTGACAACGTAAGTCAATATGGAGATAAAATGCGATAATGTAAGTCAATATGGAGATAAAGTGTGACAACGTAAGTCAATATGAAGATAAAGTGACAACGTAAATCAATATGAAGATAAAATGCGATAATGTAAGTCAATATGGAGATAAAGTGTGACAACGTAAGTCAATATGAAGATAAAATGCGATAATGTAAGTCAATATGGAGATAAAGTGTGACAACGTAAGTCAATATGGAGATAACGTGCGATAAAATAAGTCAATATGAACATAAAGTGTGATAACGTAAATCAATATGAAGATAAAGTGTTACAATGTAAGTCAATATAAAGATAAAATGAGATAACGTAAGTCAATATGGAGATATAGTGCGATAAAAGAAGTCAATATATTTTATAGATAAAGTGACAACGTAAGTCAATATGGAGATAACGTGCGATGAAATAAGTCAATATGAAGATAAAGTGCGAAAACTTAGGTCAATATGAAGATAAAGTGTGACAACGTAAATCAATATAAAGATAAAATGAAATAACGTCAATATGGAGATAAAGTGCGACAACGTAAGTCAATATGAAGATAACGTGCATAACCAATCTCACAAAAACTTTGTACTTTATTTACTTATTCTATTTTCATTATATACCTACAATGCCTTTAAGAAGTCGAATTAAACACAGTAAAGCGTCTAGTGTCTTGTAAACCATGGAATATAACAAACAGCAAGATTATTTAAAAAAAAGTATTTCTCTGACTAATTTTCAATTGAGAACATCATTTTATGACACATGAAAGGGATTTGATTTTTAAAAAGTGTTGAAAAGGGTTGAAATTCCGAAAAAAGGTCCTGTTACATAATGGATCGTAAAATTGACGTTGTGTTTGTCGTGAAAATATCCATTAAAAAATACTCAGACGACAAAAAAGAGTATTTTGGAAAGATGCCCGTTTGTCGTCTGTAAAGTCTAAAAGTAGACCGATGCTTATCAAATTTAATTTGAGCATATTTCTAGGCATTCCTCCCCCTTTTTTGAAGACAGTAAACTGGAAGGTAACTGCCATGAGAGTAAAACAAAATTTTTATTTTTTCAACATTAGTTATAACAGTTTAATAAAATGTATCTAAAAATATAAGAATCCAAACAAAGTGTTTGGGTACATCCTTTCACAAAATTTCGATTTAGGAGTTATCGATAAAACAAACAAAACACATGAAGTTATAAAAGATCTACATTCTCAAATTTGTTTTAACCAATTTCCTTCAAATTTTGGTGAAATGTGAAGATTAATGAACAAATATATGTACCAAACAGTAAGTAAAAGAAAACTATAGTTCTGGAATAATTGATAAAAAAAAAAAAAAAAAAACTAAAATGAACTTTGGTCCCCATCATTAAAAACTCGACTTCAATCCAATATCATTTACACTTAGCTCTAGTTTATGGCACAGCCCAAACAAGCTCAAAGCTCTATTTTTTATCACCAATTTTAGACAAAAAGTATAAAGGGGGATACTTTTATATCTATTTATGTCCTATAAGAATCACACAAACGATAATTTGAATATATAGAGTATGCACTGTTGATATCTCGTAAATTATTAATCTTATGAAAAACTTGAAATGCGGGACCTTTATTACTTTTTCATAGAATTTACGTACCATTGTGTATGCAAATAAATATAAGACGGGAGTTAAATAGCCAGAGAAGATCATATTTTGTATGTATTTTTAAATTATATCCCAAAGTAAAATTTAAGTACTGTTTATAATTACAGTAGATTTTAGCGAATATTTAACTGTTGCACAAATTAGTTATATTAATATTAGCTCTGCATTGGTATTTCCACTTCCTAGACTAAACCTAATTAAATTTTTAATTCGACGGAGCATTGGGAAATACGGAATATCGCCGTCCAAAAATGTACCAACTTAAAATTTTCTAAAGTTAAGCGCCTCTATTAAGGCCACTTGTCGCTTAAATGAGTAGGTTTATCAAAAAAATAACTAAGAATAAAAACAAATGAAATTTGATGTAAATAGGGATTTCTATGAATTTTAAATTTAGCTACCATTTGGAAAATGGCTGCTATCTTCAAAACATGGTTTTAAATTCCATTAAAGAGTAATGTAGGTTCTCCATTTAAAGGTTTAATACCATAAATCGATCACACTGTATATTCGAGAACATTAATTTTCTATATTCTACGTTTATGCCATGTGACAAAGTAATAAAGAAAATGTAACAAAATCATCAATAAAAAATACATACAGTTATGTAGAATTAAACATAACCAGAATTAAATAGAAATAAACCAGCTATTAGTTTCCTTACCAAAACAGGCGTTCGTGGGGCCGATTCAACTCCATTTGATGATGAAGAAGAAAATCCATTCTCCGACATCTTGAAACGTTTTGCAGAAGGCGGTCTGTCATCGTGACTGGCTCTAGGCGTTTTCTTTGTCATGGATAAGTCCGTAGGTTTCACTTGTTCCGTTACTAGGGGAGAAGGCAGACTTGGAGGTTGAGAAAGGCTGCCACCAAACGAACTGTGGTACATGATGTAATGATCTACGAAGAGCATCGCTGAACCAAACTGAAGGTTACAATGATTGCAACAGACAACTGACGGATCTTTACTTAAACCTTTCTGAAAGTAATGACTCATCAGGATGTGTTTGTTAAGGGCTTGGATATTACCGAACGACATTGTGCAAAGATTGCACGATACTGGGAAAATACTGCCGGTGAGCGTGTGACTTGGTGGTGAGGACATTAGTAGGTGGTGAGCGATGAGACTGGGACTCACAGCTGATTGAGGGTTGAACATCAACTCACGATGTAGTTCACCATTTAGAATTGGTCCTAAAAGAAACAAACAATAACATAACTATGATCGTAAATTAAAAAGTAAAACTTCTCACTTGGAAGTTTCTCATTATTGTTTTAAATTAAAGTTTGTGTTTTAGTGCTTCAAAAATTAACATCACACTAATAAGGTTCTGGTGAGAATTTAAATCAGAGAGATATTAGAGGAGCTTAGTTAAAACTTTACAGATTTCAATTCTGCATGTAATGGATCAATTCAACCTGTTAATCTTTACGATAACAAATAGCGTAGTTTAATAACAAATAAAAATGTATAGTTAGAGTGGCCGTGTCACCAATATGAGCATGGTAAAGCTTCTTCAAATATAGACAGCTTTTCGAGGCCTACCATGGTCGAGAGACTGACACAAGCGAAGCGAGTGGAGACTTTTTAAAATATGCACATCTACGAGGCCCGCTAGGCCTAGTCGACGGCAAAAAATCTGAGGTTCAGAAAACCAGTGTACCAACTGTTTTAAACAAGCTTAGGCTATCGAGAAAGTCCCCTTGGCCTACCAATACAATGTAATATATCCTACAAAGCCCAAGAAATCAACTTTTAAACATTACATTTAGAGATTCTGCTTGTATGTTGGGGCTAGGTAAGTATTATGATGACAACATATATTTCTTTAAACCGTAGACTTATTTAGTCATTATATTATATAGTTTCGTATTTTGTTTCTATTATCACCAGAAATATTGAAATGTTGTAACTTCTGGACAACAGTATGGGTGGCTTAAAAGAGTGAAACCATTCGAATTGGTGTTGTTTACTAGTGATAAAACTCAGGCGATAACATGCTACTGATGTGTTTATTTTAATCTTGAGTTACACCAATTTAAAGATCAATTTCTAGATAGCTTTTGTCTAATTACAATTAATTGTAGTCTATTATATTTTTTATACAAATTGTTTCTTAATCTATTTACCCGGATGCAGTTCCCCATGCATAGCTTGGACATGGAGTTGTAGTGCCTCCATGGTGCTGAAGTTATCTTTGGTACAATACATGCATGCAAGGCGAGGTGTCGTGGAGTACGACGGAGATGGCCTGCGGAGACTCCTCGGTGAGCGGGAGGCGGGAGAGGTTCCGGTGACTTCTACGTTATGTTGACTCACCATGTGGCCCTGAAATATTTTAATGGACGCTTAGTAGAGTAAAATATAACGTAAAACACTTAAGTATGAGGGGGTGAATTTAATTGCTTAGACCGGTTCTTCGGAACATTTTAAAGTTGTAATAAAAATGTGTAACTCTTTAGAGGTGAGTGTAATTAGGTTTAAACCAATAACATTGCAAAATGGTGTAGTTTTGAGTTAAAAATAACTCCTCAGCTACTACATAATAATTATGAACAAATTGGTTCGTTAATAAATTTAAAAATAAATTAGATACGATCGAAGATGACTGACCTATTCAGTGAGTTGTTACATAACCTTAAAGTTCTTACGTGCTTCATTTTAAAGAAATAAGTATAGAAATTATTAATGTATTTTAATGAAAGTTTGGAAAAATAGGTATAAAAGAAAATAAATGTCTCCACCAATTTGTCTTATTTCTACAAGGCTTCAAACTTTTTGAAAATAAATTTTATAGATATGTTTTGAATATGTTGAAATTGTTAACACCTTCATAACATATTTGTTGTTAACCTCCTTTAATGTTAAGAAGATACTCTTAGGACTACCAGAAAATTGAACTATATAAATCGTAGCAGACAGAATATAAAATATAAAACGTACTTGTAAATCTTCTGGTTTTCTAAAAACTTCAGAACATTGCAGACATTTGAACGTGGATCCTGGCGGTGTACTAAGGGCATCACAGGACTTCTTGTGGTTTTGCATATGTGACGTCAGAGCTGCAGCGGTATTGTAGCCCCGGTTGCATACCGTACACTGGAAGGGTTTCTGATTATCGTGAGTTTTCATGTGGATTTTTAAGTGATCACTGGAAACAAAATTATGAACAATAAATTACAAATTCATTTTCAATTGGTTTTGTCTCAGTTGAAGAGAAGGCTATAATTTAAAAACCACCACTTTTTTCCATACGGTAATTTACGATCGAGTAATCTAATTGATACCAAATTTGGACCATTTATTATAAATATAGCATAAATTATTTAAGGCATTCAAACAGGCAGCATAATTTTTTTAAAGAGAAATATGAAGATTAAGTGTTTGTTAATGATAAAAAACAACTAAGTAAAAACAATATTAGATTCGAACATAGAAACATTGTTGAGTGGAATATATAACTTTGTTTACCCCTCCATGGCATTGATTCAAAATTATAAACTCACCTTCAATCCAAATTATATCCAACCAAAATTAACCAATGAATATTACAACTCTCAAAATTCTTAAGCCCATAATAAAAAAACTCAAAACAATGAAGGAAAGAATTTTATTAACTAAGAAAAATAAATATCATTTTTTTTAATGCAATTCACCATTAACTTTGTATCATATTAACCCATCGCTTATCCAATTCCATCACACATCTTTCTTTAATTTTTAGAGTATCACATATGCTAATTGATTAGATGACGTTATTATAGTTTTAATTTATGTTGTGCACCTAAAAGTGTTGTAAAAATAGCCAAGACTAACAGAGAATTGGACTCTGAACACTGAGATTAAGTGTGTACTCATTTGTTATATTGTAATTGAATAATTTAAAAATAATAATGTTAAAACACAATACACGTTGTACGAAATAATTTTATAAACAGTTATATACGATCTAATTTCTCAAAATCGGTTTTACGGAATCCGTTCAAATATGTGTGAAATGTTATAATATAGATCAGCATGCTAAATTACAAATAAAAAAAAAATATAGTTCAGGAATAATTTCCAAAAATCGAAAATGATAGTAGATAATAAAAATTTGAACTTTAATGTAATAGCAGATATTTCTTGTTGAAACTCCATATTCAAGGATAAAATAAAGCAAAAGCTTAAAGTTTCAAATATTTCAGTTGCCCGATGATGCCGCAAGGCGAAACAATTGTAGCTCATTTATATTATTAAAATATTTGAAACTTTAAGCTTTTGCTTTATTTTATCCACAAAAATTTGATTTCAAGGAAATATGAATTACGTTTAATACGAGTTTAGGCACAATAAAAGCAAGTTTAGGCGATTTTTAAATATAAATGATAAATAATTCTTTTATATAAAATCATCCGTCAAAAGAACATGAAAAATGAGACTTATTTTTCTTCCTTACATATAAGTTATTAAAGACTTTTTTTTTTCAAAATTTTATTATTAGATTAGTATATTCAGTTAGATTTGTAAAATTTTCCCTTAGTAAAACCTTTAAAGTGGTCTGTACCTAGGTTAACTGGTTTACCCATTCTGTATTGTTCCTATGGTCATTGCCCAGGCCGGGTATTTCCCCACCCTTCCATTAATTGTATCTAACTCCCACTATCTAGTTTTAAGGTTCTCTGGTTTTAATTTTCTTCAGTCTGTAATACAGCCTTGTCAATGTCTTAGTAGGTGAAACCATTGGTTGGCTAGACTAATAAAAAGTGGAAGTTACAAAAAAAAGTGTTTTATTATTTTTTCCTTATTAGAGACGTTTTTATAGATATATATGAATAATTTGTTTGGTTAGTATTCAATTTTGTGGACAGCTGCATGATAAAGTTAGTACAATATTTTTGCGCCGTTTATTTAATTATTGATTTTTAAAACCTTGGAGAGGTTAACCTTTTGTAATAAATTCCACTAAAAACTAAAACAAAATATGTATATTATTGATTAATTTCAATGCAATCAAAAGTTAATTATAGAATGAGTGTCATAAGCCTACCTGATGTAGGATGGCTTCTACATAAATATATAACAAATTACATTTCGATAACAGATTTAAAATTAATAAATGAAAGCATTAACATTAATTAGTAAAGTTAATTTGTTTTCCCAAAGTGATCAGTCACTGGATAATCCTTACAATGTTTAATTATTGTTAGATATTTGTTTTGTAATATTGTTTTAATGGTTCCTAGTGTACAGGATGGTTAGAATTACAAATAAACAATCAGAATTTCTGGATAGCTGCAATAAGATTGAAGTTTAATTAGTTTTTTTTTTAAAGATTTTCATAATATTTAACTAAAAGATAACCTCTATAATGACAATTATCTGAACCATAAAAAAAATAAAATAAAATGCAGGTTCAAAAATTAGTAATAAACAGTTGTATAAAAATTACACTAATTTTCTCACACGATCATCTACAAAACCATAAAAACAATATTCATTGCCATCTCCAATAAAAATGCATTACAATATACTACGAAGGGTGATCGAAGAGTAATTAGACTACACATAAACTATTTCTTTATATGTTATTATTCAAAATAGTCCCCTGCTTTTTCCATCGGGTTTAAACACTCGAAGCGTTGAATCGAAAGTTGTTTGCAGATCGCCGCCACAGTTTTGATGACTTCTAGATTTGTTGCGAATCTTTTGCCTTTCAACTCATCCTTGATTGTAGAAAAAAGCTTGAAGTTATTGAGCAAGGTCAGAATGAGTCTGAGGAATAGTAGAAATACCCTTTGAGTCTAAAAACTCTGTCACATTTGCCGTACATTGTCGTAGTATAAAAAAAGGTTCCTGGGGTCCTTGTTTGGCCATTTTTCGGTAATTCTGCAATATCGTATGCAACACTGATATATTGTATGCAATACTCCCCAGTTATTGGTGAATAAGAGGGAACAGCATGCTGTATATGAAACCTCGATGGTCAAAAGAGGTAATAATTTTTATCTTTCCACAACTCTTGACAGCTTTGGTTTGAGTTGTATTTGGTGAATTGAAAGTCTTCCATTATGAGCTCTGCTGCTTCATTTCTGGGTCATAATGAAACATTCAAGAGTCGTCTACTGTGACAAAATTGTTGATGAAATGTTTTCTTATCCTGTTTTTGTATTAGACATTGAACATTTCAGGTAAACATCGATGATCTTCTTGTACGAGGACAGAAGCAGAGTTCGCTAAAACCTCTGGGTACGGAATGTTGACATCCTCGATGTTCATCTTCACATTTATCCTTCTTTCAATGAAAGATTTGTGTCATCGAAATGTACTAGAATGTGAAATTACATTCTTACCATAAGCTCCTTGCAATAAATTAAAAGTGTCTGTAGCTCAACCGACAACAAAACTTTAGTGTAAATCTTTGCTTTAAATTGTTTTCTATAATTACTTGGTGGTGAAAACAGAGTTGTATTCTAAGCATTAAAGCTTGTTTACAGACAGTTTTATTGTTGTCATATTCATTCAGCAGTAAAAAACATATGTAAAAAAGGATATTGTGCAGTGTTGCCAATTTTTCCGTGTGAAATTTCTCTGACAAAATTAATTATTCTCATTATTTTCTGATCAGCCTCTACCGGTAAGAAGGAAACAAAGTACATTTTCTCGAAAAATATTCTGTATGATAGAAAGTTGGTGAAATGTAATTTAATTTTTAATAAAGATATTTATATATTGAAATAGTGTTTAAGCTTGCTTCGGTTGTTCATAAAGTGTTCTAATAGTAAATTGTATTTGATTGAGATTATTTAGGAGTGGCCATCGAGGGTCAATTTCGATTTTGCCAGTTATTCTTGAACAATAATTGTTTACTTGTTTTTTCACACGTTGGTTTAGGTTATTTCAGGTTAGGTTAGGTTGGTTTAGGTTATTTCAGGTTATGTTAGAGCGTTAATCTTCGAAATTCCCCAACATTTGAATGAAATAGATTTTTAAAAATTAGGGTTTTTATAGCAGCTAAATAGATTTAAAATATTTTTTTTGTTGGACATTTCTGGAGAGATATATTTTTATTTCAGGGTTTTATGGGTTATATTTGGGAAAATTTTGTTAAAAGTCCCTAAAACATTGTTTTAAAAAAATAAAAATATTGTAATTTTTGGAAAGTTGCCACGCACCAAACTTCACCAAAAAATATCTAAATCATTGTTGTCGATTTTAAGAGAAAACGTCATTTCCCGTTATTTTAAGTTGCTCTCAATTTAAATTTAAAAGACAAACAAACAAAGAATATCTCGAGATACGGCTAACATGTGCCTATATATTAAATTTGATTAAAATCTGTACAAGAGTTGTGGCTGTAGATCTCTGCACAGACGAGAGATATCTATCTAAAATCAAATTTTAGACTCGGGGGACTTCAAAATTGATTTATCCGCAAAAAAATCGACATCGATTTTTTTGACTCATTACAAAACCTCCTCTATAAGTGACTACGTAGACTATAAGTAAGAAAGTAAAAACTTTAAAATAAATTATATTTTTTTAATTTTTGGAAAATTTATTTTTTAATGTAGATTCGTCACGCACATAGCTCTAGTAAGTTGCAATTTAACACTGAGTCAAAAATCTTCATACGTCAACTAGAAGGAGGTAAAAAATATATTCTAGACTTTAGCCCACTTGTTATCCCAAGCTCGAAATATTACCGCTAAGAATATTTAAAACACACGTTTTATTCTATCATGTGATGAATCAGCTTTTTACAAAATATTTTAAATTTAGCGTTATCCAGAACGGGTGATTATCTAGTTCATTTTTTCCAGCGTTGTATGCGTTTAAAAACGTATCACTCAAGTTGTCCAAAATTGTCTCGTAATTGTAGAAGGTGAGCGAGAATTAACAAACAAAAAAAAAAAATTAAATTAATTCCAGCCGAAATTAGTGAGACGACAGTTTTGATCTCCAAATAAAAACCTGACGACATTCCTGCTGCTGCAAGTCAATCATCGTCAAGAACCCAACAATCGGAGATTATTTCTTACGTGAGTTGTAGGACGGACGAATTCGTTCCGCAGTGTGCAAAGTGGGTGTTACAGAGTCACGCTTGCCAACCAAACCATTGTCAACAAGTATTGTCAGCTGAGTTGACAAGACGACAAATTACTAACACGCGTGTGTTTAGACCTGCGTCGTACGTTTCTCCAGGACAGTTAATGAAGAAATACAGGGTGGGTAAAAAGAAACTTGCATCTTATGTAGTTAAACCCAGTTTGATGTAGTGAGGGGCTGTTTTCAATTTTTAACTTAGAAGGCAAAGGGTAAGTTAAGTCAAAAATTTCAAATGAGACAAATAGTCATTTCAAAGGCCATGATGACATGAAAATTGACATTTCGGGCGTCAACTTGATTTTATAATTGTTAACGAAAAAGAAAATTACGTCTCAGAAAAATAAAATAACGTACACAGAATGTAAAGACCCTTTTCATGTAAATTGCCTAAAAATGAGTGCTCATGATAAAGAATGAATCCCAGATATGGAGATGAGACACCTTTTGCTTAGTGTCGTGTTAGAAAATACTGTTGACGATAAAAAAAAGTTACATTTAAGATATAATGAATCTGCTCAAGGAATGAGGGAAGACTTTTACAGAATAGAGAAAGAACTAGATTCTTCAATTTAAATCTCTTTAATGAAATTAAGGAAATAAAAAGTCCAAAGTTGATGAACAAGGGAAAAAACATATTTGAATACGCGAAATGAGTGCACAACTCGAATTTAGCGAAAAAAGCGCACAGCCCAC
Organism: Aphrophora alni; assembly: GCA_963513935.1. Taxonomy (NCBI): domain Eukaryota; kingdom Metazoa; phylum Arthropoda; class Insecta; order Hemiptera; family Aphrophoridae; genus Aphrophora; species Aphrophora alni. Next base: position 111,083,129 of record OY740770.1, read on the forward strand.
CAGGTTGATGTTACGAGGGTAAGGCAAGGGTCAACCCTTGAGAAAACAAAATTTGACAGGCGGAAAAAGCGTACAACACCGGGAACCCCCGTCTTGGTGTCGACTAGATAGATTTGATTAAAGCAACAAATCAACTCTTTACATAAAACTTACTATTAGTGGAACCTAACCTAACTTGCACCTTACCTGACCCGACCAAAACTGAAGTTGGTATTTTTATATAACTCCTTATGTAGGCTATATTATTTATTGGTTTTAAGCCAGTTCCACTACTCGTAAGTTTTATGAAAACAGTAAGGATTGATTAGTTACTCAAGTCAAATCTTTCTCGGTCTTGTAAGTTTTTCTCGCCTGTCAAATTTTGTTTCCTCAAGGTTTGACCCTTGTCTCACCCTCGTTAAAGATCAACCTGACATCGGTAAACATCAAGCTGTGCATTTTTTCCCCGCTAAATTTGAGTTGTGTTCTTTTTTTGCTGTGCGCTTTTTTCGCGACTCTGAATATTTGGAGAAGGTGGAAGGACTAATTTCGGGAAATAGTAAATTGAAGAAACAGGTCGAGACTACAGATTGATGTTATTAATCTGTAAAAATACGGGAAACTTAATACGATGGATGTGTATGGCGTGGACGAAAATATTATTGATATACTACAAAAACTTTGTGCTCCTTTGAATTGTCGTATAACAGAAAGTATGATTGACGATTGTCACCATCTGAAGTCAAACTTAAATAGACCGGGAATACATGACGTTATAATTACATTCGTCAGAAGTATGGATGCTGAAACTGTTGGGAAAAAGACGCGAAAAACGAGATTTCTGATGTAGTCTTTATATGCAGACAGACCAGTTTATGTCAATGAAAGTTTATGTTTCGGGGAAACAAGCGATTGCTTTATCAAGGATCAGAGGAGGTGAAAGGATGAAAAGGAACCGGTGGTTGAAATGTTGTCTCCAAAACGTGTTGCGTCCCTTAAGGTAAATTTAGCAGATTATACATGATGCAAGTAATGTCTAATTTGTATTTAAATCAATTTATTAATTTGACTTAAAATGAAAAAGGTGGATTTTTATTAAATTTTATAGAAAATGTTATTATACATCAGAACATTAGTAACAGGCGGACATATCTTAATGATTTTTTGGTAAAAAGAATGCCAGACTTTACAATATTATATAAAATCTGGATAATGAACAGTGAGTATGATATGTATAACATAACTGGTTATTGAACCTATAATAACTCACAATATTATTTTGTTAAATTGTTTGCAACACAACTGGACTTTATCAGGTACGCACTTTGGACTTCTTCCCTTCTACAGGTTACATTGGGTATCTGAAAACATACTTCTGAAGGAAGTAAAATAAACTCAGGTGTGGTCAGGAAAATCTTATCTAGACGATATTAATGTAAATCTTTTAATAGATGACAGACTTAGTGGGCAATATTTATTACTAATTGCAGGTTATAGATTAAAATCAATAATTAATGAACCCAAAAGGTTAACGCAAAATTCAGTTACCTCTATTGATCATGTTTTTGTAAGATGTATAGGTAATTTTAAGTTTGGTACTACTGTTTTTGACTGTGGAGTAGCAGACCACAGCTTTGTTGTTTTAATTTTTGAAAATAAATATGCTACGTCAGTAGTCAGTTCTACCTCTTACAGAAATAAAATTAATTATTCAATTCTAAATAACTATTTAAAAAACACTATTTGCAACCTTCTGTTTGCTGAAAGTAATGTTTCTGTTCTCTGAGGATCGTGGAAAATTTTCCGAAAATTACAAACTTGTCATTTTATTTTAAGGATATTTTAAAAAATAAATAAAAAAATTAAAATCTTAGATCAAGAATAATTATATAAAAGAAATAATTTATTTTAAAATTGTAAAATCCAACGTTGTAATGAAAATTTGAAAAATATATTTCGTATGATATACAAATTATATTTAAAATTAAAGATAAGATATTATGTTGAATTTCTTAATAGACCTAAACATAATTTTAAAGCACATTGGTAAACAGTAAATGAATTATTAGAGGTTACAAGAAATGAAAGTAATATAATTGAAAGCCTAACTGATCAAAGTAAAAACACAATTTTTGACCAAAGCAATTCAATAATTATTTTATAACTAAGATATTATAATGCCAGAGTCATGTAATTCTTGCAGGTCAAATTTTGCTTTTCCTGTTTTATGTATTTTATTTTTCCTACTTCCTTTAATAAATAATAAAGTAGTTAAATTAATAGACCAACTGAAAAGTAATAAATCTCCAGGTTTGGATGGTACATTACCTTAAACTGTAGAAGAGACCAACTCACCTATTAAAGTTCAAATTTTAAATTTTAGTATTGAAAAAGAGGATTTCCATCTCCAATGAAGAATGGTGTAGATAATACCCCTCTATAAAAAAGTTAATGTCCAGGACCAAGCGAATTACCGTCCCATAGCATTACTTTCGGTAACTATCTTTAGAATAAGTATTTGAGAAAGCAATAAAAAATTGGTTTAAAAATCAAGATTTTCAGTAGGACTTCAGTTCATGTTTTGACAAAATTTGAGTACGGAGTTATGTGTCGGAGGAAAAAAAAAAAAAAAAAAAAAAAACACTTAGGGAAGTTGTGTGCTCAATTTGTAGTTCGAAAAATGATAGGAATAGAACTATGGGAATCTTTATTAACATAAAAAAAGCCTCTAAGACTGTAAACCATGATATATATAACAATAAAGAAAATATAGAACATGGCAGCTCTCAATGATCTGTTTTAGGGCCTATATTAATTTTAGTGTATGTAAATATATGTAGTGGTGTCTTTAAGTATTTTATTTTGCTTATGACGCCGTTTTGGTTTACAGAAGTAGTTGCATTGATTGTATAGAAGCAAATATTAAACATGATATTATGATCAAAGATGGTGGTTTCTGTACATTTTATGGTATAAAATTGAAAAAAAAAACAAAAAAAAACATGAATTATTGGATTTGTAATTGAAAGCAAGTTTAATAATAATTTTTTTTTTTATCACGATCGTTTGTGCTATCAGTCTAATAAATATCATAGTTTAGCAATAGTTAACGTAAATGAAATAGAATATTTGGAGCTAACAATTGATCACCAATTACTGGAAAAATCATGTAAATATTTTAAACAAAAACTGTATATGGTACTAAGGAAATTGTACTATTTGAGATCTTTTTATAGTATAGTACGTGTAAGAGTTTTTTATTTTGCTTTGTTTCACTGAATGTAATATGGACTTTCATTGCAGGATGGAAGATATTTTAGCACTATTAATCCAATATTATTAATTTAAAACGTATAATTAAATCTATATTATTTACAATGACAAGCGGAGAGTTCATTTCCTTCATTTAAGTTGCTGGACTTCATATCCTTACAACATTATTGTGTTTATTTAATGATGAAAATATTTTACAAGGGTAAAACGTAGAGACCTATATTTTATTTTATCGAAAGCAAACTTATTTAAACAAATTATAAATATATCAAGTACCAAGTGTATTAAATTTATTACCGGGCAGTACAAAAATTGTTCTCTTTTTTACATGGGTTAAGAAAATGGCTCTTCAATAGAGAAAAAATGCAGGACGTCCTCATTTAGTAAGGATATCTTTTGTTTAAGAGTGAAATTTTACACATGCTACAATTGTTGCAAGTGATTTAATAATGTAAATATTTTTATTTGTTTCTTAAAATTGAAGGATATTTAGAAATGTTGTATCTTCTTTCTAATGTTATAACATAGCAGTTTTTTTTTTTTTAATTTTTGTTTTTGTTTAATTCTTATTTCAGCCGCATTTTTTTTTTATAATTTATTTGAATGAGGGTGATCCCCAATCTCATAAGGCCACACACTTACCTAATTTTTCCAAAAAAGTATTTATAATTTTCAATTTATTTATTTAGTGGTAATTAGTGTTATTGCAATCATAAAATTTATAATTTTATGTATAAGAGAAAATAAATAATTATTATTATTGTAATTTGAGAATAAGGTAAGTCTACCTCAATAAGTCATAATCTAGGATTTTTGGCCCTCAGGGATTTTTACTCAACATTTTAAAAATAGATATATGGTCATATAATAGTCAATGTTAAAGTTTTTAGTAAGATGAGACAAATGATATTTTAAAAAAAGTGAAATTGTTCATCAAAGTGAAAACCAAAACAACGCCCAAAATGGTAATTGTATTAAGACAGTTAAAAAATTTAAAAAAATATTTGTGCTTAAAATGAAAAAAATAAGTTTTTCTTGATATTTTGTTAATATTTACTATATTTGTAGCTCGAAACAATTGTTAATATTGATATACATGTGTCCTTTCAATGTGCCTAACCTACTGCTTAAACCCATCTCTAATATTTGTAAATATTTTTGGTGTCATTCTTCTTCAACTATGTTTTAAAAATCTTCAATTGCTTTGTGATGTACAGTTATTTTCAATGGCCTTATAATAAGAAATCTGGGGGATTAAGTTCCGACTGTCCGTATTGACCATCTGATCTCTATACAATGGTTAGAAAAGTGTTAATTTAAAACCACCCTAGCGTTCTGAGCGCAATGAGACATTCTGTTTGGTAATACTTTATTTCTGTCCAATACCATCAGGGTTGTATGTTGTCACGATAATATTGTTAAGAGTTGAAACAAGTTTAAATAATAAAAATCATCATTTAAATTACCATCAATAAAAAAGGGTTCATATTTTTCGTTCGGACATATTTGATTTGACGTAAACAATTTTTGAACTATTAACAAACAAATTTTATGAAATTGTACTTTAAAAAAGGGCAAAATAAAACGTATATGTTAGGTTTCATGTAATTATAAACATTTACAAGAAAAAATATATATTTTATATTTTCTATATATTTTGAGGTATTTATAATTATTTTTAGATTTTTTTTTAGATGTTATGATGTAATTGTTAAAACGTTCAGTCACAGGTGAAGTAATATTGTTAAATTTTTACATTAAAATTAATAAATTCTCTTCTTAATACTTTTATAGTAACGTGCATAAAGAAAGAGAGAGGGAGAGAGAGAGAGAGAGAGAGAGAGAGAGAGAGAGAGAGAGAGAGAGAGAGAGAGAGAGAGAGAGAGAGAGAGAGAGAGAGAGAGAATGTCCATTAGGCGTACTCAACACTCGACAGGGCGATGCACCGAAGTCCCGGCCAAATACAATTGTCACAGGTATTGTGTGTTTCTTTTCAAATGTTTGAGATCTCTTGACAGACGGAATTAAAACCATGTTGGTACGCGCGTGCGCATAGACACGTGGCTGACACGCGCCACTTGTTTCCAATTGAAGGTGCACCAGTATCCTTTACCCCATTGTATACTATATATAACTAGCATTATACGGTCACGCGATCTTTGAAAACCATAACAAATTAAACAAAAGAAGAAATGAAATTTTACAAACAAGACCAATTTATGAGAATTGTCGATAATAATTAATTGTTGATTATAGCTGGATTGAGTTGGCTACGTAATCCTACGTAAAAGTTACGTACGCATAAGGTTTTTCAAATTTTATTTTCCGTTTCAAAATGGTGGCCACTTAAAACACTTACTATACGGGTTTAAAACATGAACGCGAATGTTCCTACTAGGAATAAAGCTAGCGAGATAAAACGATGTGTACGAACAGGTATATAAAAATAAAAAAATAAATAAAAAAATCTAAACTGTTTTTACCTGACTATAAAATAAATTTATTTCCTTAATCACTTACTTTTTTTTATGCTATCATTTATAAGAATTCAAATAATTTCGGGTATCATAGGTTTATAAAAATATTAAATAAATTATTGCTTACACAACAGCTGTACAATATGTTAAGCGTTGGTGGTTTTAAATCGCCTAATGAAAATAATCAAAACTGGAGGTTTTGTACAGAACAGTAAGAATTCTCAGACACCACTCAGGACATCATATTTCGCACACTTGAATCTAAACCTTTCCAATGGACGTTACTTCTAATTATACCACATAACGAAAAACATTATACACGTAAATTTCAAAAATATTTAATTTTAAAGTTTACCTAATTAGTATAAAAAATCTAGCTTAATCTTAATTTCAATAAAAATTGTCTGAAGAGCTCAATTTTGAGGTTACGATTACATCCCTGTTTAAAATACAGATTAAACTTATCTAACAATACACAAATTGAATTGGAAAAACTTAATGAATACAAAAATAATAATAGACATAATAATTTAAAACACATCTTAGAATCCAAGAAAACGTCATCGGAGTTTACATATAAAATCTGGAACTTTAGAGAAAATAAAAAATATTAAGAACAACGGCCAAGGGAGGCTAAGTTTCTATGTACATATAATGAGAACGAACAGGGAACGAATAGCAAAGAAACTCCTACTGTAGCAAGAAAACAAAAAGCTTCAGATACCGTGTATTAGACGTACTCACAGACTTTATAACTAGAATCACAGAACTAGAAATTACTAGCCGAGGTAAAGTGTCTGACAAACGAAAAACCCAAGTAAATGAGAACAGAAATATCAGAGAAAGAACAACAGGGAAGGGCCAGAGTATGAAAGTTATACTAACGCCAAAGAAAATTGAATTGTGTAACGTAGTTCATAGAAGGTGGAATTGAAATTTAAAAAAAGAGTAATTAAAAAAATAATCATAAAAATATCTTTTAGCGACTCTTAGAAGAGAAGAAAACTACTACAAGAATCAATTAAAAATTAAAAACAGTCCATCAAATATGATATTAAAAATCTGTTTACGGAAAAGTATTTAATCAAAATTTAATTTTAATGTTAATAGAGTTGACAATCGAAATAAATGTGAAACAATTTTAAAGGTCATTTAAAATTGTTTTTGATTAGTCTCTGTTTACTTTGATTCTGACTCTTTACAAGTTTGGTTTTGTACAAAAATATTAATTTCAATGCCAAAAGAGTCTATTTAAAAAACAAAAACAAATTTACATAGTTTCGTTTCAGAGTATATTACAAACATAAAATACATACAGAATATAAATATTCTAAAAAGTAGAGTACCTCCTGGAGAAGGCCGCTTCACACTGGTTGCATCGATATTTCTTGTCCCCCGTGTGCAGCTTGATGTGTCTATCTCTACTTCTCTTGTGTTTGAATAGACGATGACAGAACTCACAACGGAAAGGCATCTGATCGCTATGTGTCTGTAAACAGAAAGACAAATATAATTAGGCAAAGTTAAAAATTAAAATAACTTCAAAAATAAAAGAATTATTCAATCTTAGGAGAACAATGAGTTTGAATGAAATTTCTGTTGTCTCCATCAATGAAACATTTATTATATGGGAGATGTCCAATTGCACCTGTGGTCAGGGATCAGCCCCAAACTGATGTGTCCAGTTGCACCGGAGCCCCTTTTGGGGGGTGTTCCAGTTGCACCGGCGGTCAGGTTAGGTTAGGTTATATATACTTTCTAAATAAAAAGTGATAATTTTAGTAATAATAAAGTAATTTACTAATTTTTCTTATCATCCCTATTATTATTATTATTATTATTATGTGTGTACATACGCTTTAATGTTTTACGGTATACCGTTAAAGGTATAGAACTGTTTAATAGTTATGTCAAAGTTCCGTAAGTGTGAGTAAAGAAAGGTATTTCCTGGTAGATTTTAACCACCGGTGCAACTAGACACTTTTCGTACGGAGGAATGTTTCGACCCTTGCAAATTCCTTCGACCGTCGGTGCAACTGGATATCAGCCTATTATATACCAACAATGTATATCTATTGTGGGTCGTGGAACACAAGGGCATTACTAGAAATGAGGAGGTAGACAGGTATGATAAAGCAAGAGCTAAATTCCCCTTCATAGGCCCAGAACCTATGTGTGGAGTATCATATATTTTGGAACGTAGATGTCACCTAATGAGTATCGAAGGGACATCAGAAAGATTAGGAGAGAACTGAAGGCAATATACAGTCTACAAGGATGCTCAAGAGTTCTTCGAGACTCAATACATAGGAGGTTCCTAAACTGAACATGTCAGACCTATGGAAAGGGATCGTTGACCTGAGCACTGGATGTTTCGTAGTCATCTACACAGAATGGGATTTCACGTACTTACCTTCTGTGAAGCAGAGGAGACAGCTCAGTACATATTTGACTGCCCAGCTTTGAGCAGGAAACGGATAGTGTCTTTAGGCGTTCTGTGAAATGGAGGACAGAGGCAGGATATCAACCGAAGTATCGCACGATTTTCGAAATCCTCAATTAGATTAAAAAGGAATGACCTGTGAATACAAATCCAGGACTGGATCCTTGCCCTAATTGTAATAAAAAAAACTATCATTGTAATGAAAAACATTTGACAATGTTTTAAAAATATTTGTATAGTTACAATTTTCATTTGTAGCGAGATACAATGCGAACAAACTCTAACATCAGATCAAACTACTTCTCTCACATTCTAACAAATCCGCACATTAAACTATTAAAATAATAAGGATGGAATTAAAACAACTAAAAATGTACATATTTTCAATGCGAAACGAGTCTCCAAGTTTCCACCTGGTAAATAATTAAGAATGGCGGACATGTTTACACACCCATTAGTCGTCCAATTAAATAATTATATATATTTATACCAATTAAACTGTTAGTTTGAAATGATTACAACCATCTGCATCGTGGAATAGTCCCGATATATCATTTCCGACCTTTGGAAGTAATTTCTTTGCGCGTCCAACCATGAATTATTTTGTATCTTGCCTTGTTAAATGGTTTTGTTTAGTGCTACTTTAAAGAAGAAATATTTGAATTTTAACAGTTAAATTGTATAAGTGAATTCGATGGGTGAACCTAATAAGGTTTATGTTTTACGCGATGATTTGGACTGTAGCAATTTTCATTTTACCTCGATTTTAGCCCAATCTACACAAATAAAGATTAAAAAAATAAAATCTACTCTCTAATTCCTACACTTTCCTGTAAAAAAATCGTAGGGGAAATGCAATTCGAACTTTTGTTAATATATAAGTGACTGCACCATAGAGGATTCTTTACTTATAGCAGTGAATTAAAAACAGATTTTAATAAAAATTTAACAAAAATTACACCTACTAGATTACTTACAATTTATTTTGGTCTAATTTGTACCCTTGGGTAAAATCACATTCCTTAGCGATCCTTTATTTATTGTCGTAGACGGTAAATTAAGTACGGTCTAAAAATATTAAGAGCCACTATTTTAAAATCAAATTGAAATTATTTCTATTGGTATAATTTAGTAGAAGAATTGTCACAATTAGTATATAAAATAATACCTTTTAAGTCATTAAAAAATGGATAAAATCTCAAGATATGATTCACAAACAACCCAAATTTAATTCACTCGTTTGGATTGCAGAACACTGGACAGATTGACCGACGCAGAAAGCCATCATTCGTAAAACCAATTTTTTGGAATCGGAGAACCTCAAAATATCTGCTAAACACTCGACATTGATATTTGGATTAATCCTACAACTTTCTCTTACTTCGCATATGTGTAAATTAAATCCAGATATCTGTATTTTTGTTTGTTTATAATATATCCTTAAAATATTCTGTAATATCTCTTATAATATCGTTTTCATGCTCATATATTACCTATATAATACATACAGCTGAAGATGTGTGAAATTGTTCCCCCATTTTTGACACAAGAGAAAATTTTGTATTATGAAGAAAAAAACTGATGATTTTGAGAAACTTGTATCTAAAAGTAAATTACATTTTCTAAACAAAACAAAACATCTAGTGTCTGTCCGTCGGTTCTGTCACTTGTTTATGTTCTAAAACTGTTAAATCTATTTTTTTTAAATTCGTGAATGATGTGCCTGTGTAATTATATCAATGACAGAAATTAAATTTTAAATAAAATAATGTTTTTCTGTTTTTAAAGTTTTTTGAGCTTTTTCATATTATTGGTATAATTTATTCCGACATTTGCCATAATTTGTGTATACCTAACGTCATTCCGCGAGGAATAATTTGTACTTTTATATATTTTATCTTGAAAACGAGTCGAATGATTTTGATGAATGGGGGAATCAAAAAAGTGCGAAAGTTAGATAGCTAGATTTCAACGGGGGGGGGGAGGGGGAAACCTTTCGGTCATCATCGCCTTATAAAGAAAAGAAGATCAAATAATAGCGTCAAGATTGTAAGAGAACAAGAGATGATCAGGAGCGACCTAATAGGAAAAATGAAAGAGAGTGATCTAAACCAAGACTACGTAAACAAGTAGTGAATCCAGCTAGGATCCCTTGGGATTGCCAAGCCAATACTCCCCATAGTGAGTTTCAAGAGCAAAGTGTACCCTCAGGGGTACTATAGTGGGTACGGGCTTGCGAATCCCGATGGGATCTAGCTGAATTTATAGCTTTTTTCATTCCTCCCTTTCATCTTTCTTATCAGACCTTTTTTGACCAACTTTTGGTAATTTCTGATCCTGAAGTATTTCGAATATCCTAATTAAAGTATTCGAGGTCCAGAAGTCTTTATTTTATGTTCTTTTCTTCTTTTTTTCATAAGGAAATGATACCGAGAGGTTTTTTGCCTTTAAACTACAAGGAATAACAAACGTTATTCATTCTATTATTTCAGTGTAGCCTAATGGTTATTGCATTTCGTCACTCCACTATACGCAGCTTCTCTTACAATTAAAACGAACGGTTCTTATAAATACTAATTTAGAAACGAGTCCAACGATTTTATTGAAAGATTCTACAGCTTTCCGGTGAAAGAATAAGGAAATATAGGATTTAGGCCTCCGATTGGGAAAATCCAATGAAGAGGCTTAACTAGACTGTTTTGTATAATTTAATAATAAAATAAATCTAAAGAGCATATTTACAATTAAAATAGAACGCACACACGGCGCCGCGATTTGGTTTATCCGCCTATTACATAAATTTAATACAATTATCCACATGCCAGACGGAAGTATGAAAATAAATGATTTGCTACGATTCGCCGAACTCTATATGACTGTCTTTGAGATAGAGAAGTTATTTTTCTTTGGTTTACTTTTAAGTGTAATAAATAATATATATATATAAACGTTTCCTACGATAGTCGTGTTCGATATATCGCAGTATTTTATTCATCATTATTATGTTTTACATAAAAAAAGAGATCAAAATCTACCATCTTTGTTTAAAAGTTGATTCTTAATAATATACAAATTTGTTATGCTCTCAGCTCCCTTTATCTTTATGCTCAGTCTTACATATATACTAAAAAAATAGCACATGATGAAAGTAATACAGGGCTAAAATAGGCTTGAATGGTCAAAATGACTAAGATTATATTATATAAACTTGATTACGAAAACTGCAAATTAACAGATCTGTGCTCCAAACAATGGTACTAGTTTTAGTTTCCAGCAGTTTATTTTCTAGACTTAGGCTTCAGGACTAAGGCTCTTTCGTGTTTTTTTTAAATGTTTTAAGTTAATCACTTGATGAACAAAGTTGAACCACACTCTCGAAACGTCGCGTTTTTTACACAAAATCGATAAAAAATGTCTGAATAAAATATTCTCAAAACATCAAGAATATATTAAATTTTCTGGTACGTTATTTCTAGTTATAACTTTTTACATCTTCTCGCTTTGTATAAATTTCTTAGTTTTAAAGATATTTACTAAAACCGACCATTAGGGACTTAAGTGTATACAATCGTGGCAATCCTGTGGACCCTAGCTGGATCTACACTCTTTTTCATGTAGGTTTGGGTTAGATCCCTCTCTTCTATCTTTTTTATCGGGTCCTTCTTAACCAATTCTTATTCTCTCTCGACCCTGACCCTATTAAAATATTCATGGACTAGGTATCTTTATTTGATCTTATTTTTTAAATTATTTTAAACAACAAAATGCCGTCTATCAGTCTTTCCACAGACCCAAAACAAGATTATCCTACAGTAAGTACTCATTATTTAATCAAATTAATGTCTACAAAAAGGAAACGTCATGTATTTTTGTCAACTTCAATCTAATGGATTATCCTCTAGATATTTTCCGATTTCTATAATAGAAAATAGATCTATGAATAATTAAAATATTTAAATTTAACTACCGGTTTGGTTACTTTAATATAAATTAAAAACAGGCCCCAATCCAGCATCTGTTAGGTCGAGGTAAGCTAGGTGGCCTGCTTCTTAGCTGTCGTATGTATCAAATATTTAAATAAAAAATACAGCTGCCTATAAAATATTTGATTATGTTTAGACATCTATTTAGTCGTGCTTCGATTTCCTGTGTTTTTTTAATGTTTATAGTTTCGTTGACGGGTTTCTAAAGCCTTCTTAGAAGCGATTGGGTTTACAAAACGTTTATATAGATAACAGGTTCACAATTACAGTGACAAAAATAATTACTTATTTGTGTTTACATTACAAACACGTAGTATATTTGATACGTTCAAGATGTACGTATGTAGTGTAGAGAAAAATATGGGATGGGTCAAATAAATGTATGTATTTTTTCGTGATAGGCCTAATTATCAGTTTTAAGGTTTCCTGAACCGAACTGTTTTTATAAATGATGATAGTCTACCAAACATCTGTGCAGTGCTTTACATCCTGTTTAAATTTATATTTTAAATTTACCAGTTTAAAAATAGTGGAACTGTTTTATAAGTAAGTAAATAGAGAATTTATTTTTGCTATATTATGGAAGTGTATTTCATTTTTGTTTAATAACTCAAATTTTGAATGTATCTGATATTAAGACCAATACTCAAATTAAAAAAAAAAATCTTTCTATTTTTATCAATTTTTACTAAAATGTAGCCTCTAAACGTATTGTTAGCTATCTAACAAATCTGTCCGGTAGCTAAGGGTAAAATAAAAACAAATATAGTACACAAAAAGTTTTTAAAAAGGCATAATTTATTCAAATCGACTGTACTAAATTTAAATTTTGGTAAAATATGAAGATTATCGTTCCAAATAAATGTGAAAATTCACAACCAAAAGGAAATTAAATTACTGTTCAGAAGTAATTGACAATGAACGAAAATTCCAAATTCTCGCTCAAATATAAATGAAGTGATCCAACTTATTTCGTCAGCAATTTCTCGCCAATTATTTCTACTTTCCGTCTGGAAGTTCCACTGGATTGATGTACTTGGGAGACGGCGACACCTACTTCTTGAATAACGTGGTCTCTGATGATCGGTTGTGTATTTATATATACGATCTAATAATCAAGATACAGTCAATTTCTAGTGGAGTTACAGAATCTAGTGGAGTTTGATACACACCACCAAGCTAAAACATCACCAGAGAGTATTATCTGGAGGTCCTTTATCGCTTAATACTGGCTGGACAGAGACTGACGCTCTCTGAGAGTAGGGAAAAAAAATTCACGCTTATGAAGGCACTTCTTCATCCCGAAATTACCGTCCTTTATTTGTTTTCGCGGGAAAAACTATGGTAGTTGAACAAACTTCGTATTTAGTATTGAGAAGTCTTTTCTTAAGTTCCTGATCGTTTAATACCAAGCTCTCTTCTTGTGTAAGAGGTTTTTGGTGTAATTCCAATAAGGGTTTAAAAAAAGTTACGATGTTGACTCTACATCGTGAGTATAGTCGAGAGCTAGTAACGAATTCTGGTCTCTAAAGTGACGACGACGGGAAGTCGACGTTCTGACATCGTACGATAAAAAGGCGTCTAGCAGCCAACAACGGCTGTTACACTGTTTTCTTTTTGTATTATTTTCTTATGAAACTACAATTGAGTTTATGCCAAATTGTCATCTGTAATCACAATATAGGAACGTTATATCAAATATGAATAGTTAATTTTATTAGAGAAAGCATATTAAATAAAGCGTAGGTATAAGCACGGGAATAAATAAATCGACAACCACTGAGATTGTAGAGCCAACTTATCGTCATTGTATTTTGAATACAAAGCGAGCAATAAACCGATTAAATCGACATCACTAAGCTGTGGTATGTCCATCTGTCTATCATGTGTCAAAAGGGATTTGGGTAAATCGTCAACATTTTGATACAATGAAAAATTATGTCAGATTGCCTGTTGTAAGTGATATAATGCGATGGATCTTTGTGGTTGATTCCTTTTCAATTGTTTCTTGACACTATACTTTCTATACGTAGTATAGAGAATGTTATGTGACCGTTAAAAAAAAGATTATTAAAGGGTTAAATAAAGGAATAAAGCTAAAGTTTCAAAATTATTTTAATAATATAAACGAGCTACAATTGTTTCGCATATAAGTTGACCGATAATGCCGCAAGGCGAAACAATTGTAGCTCTTTTATATTGTTAAAATAATTTTGAAACTTTAGCTTTATTGCTTTATTTAATCCTTTAATATAGAGTTTCAATAAGAAATATCTGCTGTTACATTAAGTATAATTATATATAGACTATTTCACGAAATATTAGTTGTGAGGTCCCCAGAATTTAAAAATTTGTTTTTCGAATAATGTTTGTCAATTGTGTGTGCTCTACAGCTAAACGAGAGGATTTGAATTAAGTTGGGTATATTTTGTCCATATCTCGAAGTGTCTTGATTTATTAAAGATTAAAAATTATTTGGCGGTTGCTACTTTACGATCAAAACACAAAATTCCGATTTTTCTAAAAATCGGATATATCAATTTTATTCAAATTTTCCAAAATGTAACATCTAAGAACCGAAATTAAAGTTATTGGTCACCATTGTCCCAAAAAATATGTCGTTTCGAGAGTTAACCATAAAAAGAAACAATTGTCTTTAGATCTTTTATAATATACCCAATATCTCAAAATCTTCTCTACCGATTTCTTTAAAATTTTGGTGACACGTAAAGATTAATGTCCGAAATCAGTGAATGAAAATTACGTGGGGGGGGGGGATTAAAATTAATCTAGATCACCACCATTAAAAATTACGCTCATGACGAGTTTAACGAACAAATGGAGCAGGGTCTCTCTGAAAATATAAAATATCTGTTAAAATAATATTTTTAAGTTATTAAAGCTAAACATGCAACATAATAACAATCCAATTAAAATTCATATTCGTTCTCACGTATAAGTATTATGAGACATTTTTGCGGGGCAACATAATAATAATGAAATTAAAATTCATGTTCTTTCTCATGTATAAGTATTATGAGACATTTTTGCGGGGTAACATAATAATAATGAAATTAAAATTCATGTTCTTTCTCATGTATAAGTATTATGAGACATTTTTGCGGGGTAACATAATAATAATGAAATTAAAATTCATGTTCTTTCTCATGTATAAGTATTATGAGACATTTTTGCGGGGCAACATAATAATAATGAAATTAAAATTCATATTCTTTCTCATGTACAAGTTGTTATGAGACATTTTTGCGGGGCAACATAATAATAATGAAATTAAAATTCATATTCTTTCTCATGTACAAGTATTATGAGACATTTTTGCGGGGCAACATAATAATAATGAAATTAAAATTCATATTCTTTCTCATGCATAAAAGTGTTATGAGAGATTTACGCGGGCTAAGGTAATAACAATTAAACTGAAATTCATATTCTTTCTCGCTTATAATTCAGTATGAGACATTTTTCGGGACAACATCAAATTTTTTGTAATACGCAAAATCAAAATTTATATATTATCTCGCATATAAACAGTACACATACATTTTTGTAAAGCAACATAATTATTTTAAAAAAAATAATTATAATTTTTCTCACATATAAGTAGTATAGAGGCATTTTTGTGGAGATACCAAGAAATCAACAAAATAACAATGAATTGGTTTTATAGTTAGGTGTGGTAGAAAGTTAAATCAATGTCTTTGCACAGTTTTAAAATAAAAGGATAAGCTGTTAATGATAAACTCGTTAATGTAGAGTTCGTATAATCTAAAAATTACTTCTACAGTTCCAACAGTAATATTTCTATTTTCAAAAGTTTTACTGTCAATTATATAGTAAAAGAGCAATGTAACGATACACACATTTCGATATCTCGTTAAAGGTTCTCAGATTTTAAACCTCTAGGAACATAGTTAAACTTGGAACGTAATTCAATTTTACTATTCATTGATGTTCAAATAGATTATCCTGAAATAGATCATTTTGAAATCCGTATGAGTTTTCTGTTCAAATTAAATAAATATTAATGTTACTTAAAAAGAAGAATATTTTAAAATTTGAAAAAAAGTGACAGTTTTAAGCCTATAAATTTTACAATTGCCTGTAGTAGGTTATTTGATTCAGCTTTCCGATCTGCACATCACCAATATCGAAGTCGACAACGATGCACAAATTGTTGGAATAACTAAAAAAATTCCCAACAACTACAATATTTTCCAATCTGACTCTCAACTCCCAATTCTACACGTTCCCCTTTCCCCCCAAATTCTACTTCAATTCAGACTACAAATTCCGTTCTTTCAGATTCCATTTAAAATCTCAGAATTGTATTTTTAACCTAAAAAACCACCAACCTAATCATAATACAATGTCGCTGTGTTTTGTGGTTTCTCTTTTTTTGTGCAGTTGTCCGTGCATAAAGATGGTGATAATATTTGTCAGGTATAAATCAATAGTACATCAATGCGGACAGACTAGAGGACGGCAGCTTGGAGATGTGTATCGCGGGAACGCGGCGGAGAACAAAGAGTTTTAAAATAATAAAACACTGTTCATCTAGATGTACTCGTATTTAGTGATGCATTGTGGAAGCTGAGAAAACGTGTTACAGCCCATATCTTGGCCTTATTTATGGACTGTTTCTAACAATGCTCCCCCGCGCCTGCGCGCTGATAACGTAACAACAATGGCGGGCGAGAGAAAAATTTCTTTAGATTTATCTTAATAGATTTGTGATTAGTATTCTGCTCGTCTTGGGATATTTAATTATGTATGACTCCTTGATTTCACGGGGACTGGTTTTGTTTGAGCCTGGACGACGAGGCTACTGCAACTGTTATCGTGGTTTAGAAAGTTATTAATTGACCGAGCGAAGCGAGGTCCTGGTTGAACTCAACCATTTATTTCATTTTTATGTTTGTACCTCAAGTAGTATTGCTACTACTTGAGGTACAAACATAAAAACGCGTATACCGATCGTTATGAAATTTTGGAATAAGGTTCTTCACAATTACGTCAAATGATGTTAATACATAGTTTTGGTTCATTTTATTTTCTGTTTTAAAATAATGCCCACTAGAAGAGTGAAGCATCCAAAGCGTGAATGTACGTAATGAAAATACGGAATAAAGAGCGCGCTATAAATATTAAATGGTGTGAACTAGGTATAACAAACAGTCTTGCAAAAAAAACGTAAAATTGAAAATTTAATTTGAACTCTTTTTGAAAAAAATCCACGAGACGCGTTTACCCGAATAAAAAGTAAAACTAACTAGCGAAATATGAAATATAATAAGTGTGAACGAGGCACACAAAAAACGTTAAATGCACAATTAAATTTCAACAATTTTATAAAACTATTTACAGATAGTTTTTTACCTTACCAAAAATGAGTGTATAAGTTATTTCAATAACTTGTACACTCATTAATTTTTATGTTTCTATTTATATGAGTTAAAACTGAGTTAAAACCTATTCCAAATTCATAGGATATGTTATGTAAATATATATATATATATATATATATATATATATATATATATATATATATATTTACATAACATATTAAGTGTGACCACAGTCGGTTCTTGGTGTAATTGCATGATAAGGTAAACAAATAATACTCCCAATCAAAATGAAGATTATACGGTGTGAATAATCTGTATTTGTAAATTTTAGTTCTTAGTTGTCTGCCAATGCTTAACCGCGAAACAGCTGTTACAAATATATTTGTATTTTGTGAAATTTACTTGTGAGTACTATTTGTCTTATTTACATAACAGTTACACCGATTTCTTCCCTTACATTTTTTTAAAAATTTGTAAATTGTACAAATTCATTTATGTGAATTAGAGTACAAACATTATTCAGATTATTTACGCTTTCAACGATTTGAACACCAGCCACCGAGGCTCATAAGTGTTCTAAGTAAACTGTGGATCCAATAAATGATAAATCACAATGGTTTGTTCAAGTCTACAGTAGTTGTAGATTATTTACTGTTGTTTCTTTAGTTACTGGTCTATTTTGTTGTTGATCTTGTTGCACGTTGGAAAGAATCGCATTATCTTTATAAGGACGATTTGAATGTATTTCTAAAAAGTGACGGGGTTTCTAGAAACAATACTATAAAGACATTTTAAGTAATAGAATAATTTATTTTAAATTTCTTAAATTGTATTCATGATTATGTGTGTATGTATGTACTTATATGTATTTCATTTTCTGTAATTGTTTTACATTATATTATTCGACTATAAATAATAATATAGATTATAGTTTTGTATCAAATTTACACTTTCCATATGAATTGTATTTATCCAAAATTTAAAAAAAGTAACAGTAGAACCTGAGATGTTATTAAAAAAAGTACCGTCTAATATTTCATAAATTCAAAAACTACAGAATATAATTTCTAGACTTAAAGAAAATTGTAAATTAATACGGTCAGTAAAGCTGTATAAGTTAATAATTATTGTGTTAATACATTTCAAATTTCCCGATTTTTTCTGGATTCGGCGCACAATTTAGATTGTAAATTCTGATGAACCAGTCAGGTATTTAAAGATTAGTGTGTTAATTGTACACGACTTGGTCCAATTAAATTAATTCATAATAAGTCACGTGAATGCGATTCGTAATTTTGTAGGCTCATTTGTCATTTTAAATAATTTTTTTTTTCTCGTACAGGAAAATTTAGGTATGCAGATCCTAAAAAGACACCATTTCTGCCAAACGTACAATCAATTTTAGTTTTGGAATGAGTAAAAGAAGGCTTTTAAGTGTTTGCAGAACCAAGCAGGAACTCTCTAAGGTGAGTCTTGCCATCTTACTATATGCTAATTCTCTGAAAACATTATATACAGATCTTTTTCCTACACTTTATTCAATCTTATTTGAACTAATACTTTTGAATGGTAATTAAATTCAAAATACAGTTATTTTGTTATATTTTACATTTAGTCACTATTTAAAATTTACAAATTTGCATAGTTATCTTAATAAACATCCCTTATTGTCTTAATGGAACATACCCTTATTAACACTAATTTCATCGTCTAAGTATACTAAAGATTACTTTTCAATTATAATCTTTTTAACAATATACATTAATTTATGGAATTCAGAGTAAATTTTTCATAAATCGTTAATAGGCTAGGTAACGCATAATTAATTAAGTTTACCTGTAATTAGTTAAGTTTACCTGTAAGTTATAGTTTGATTGGTGTAGCTCGTGTATCACTGAAGAGGACGACCTTGTCGTTGAAACGCGTCTGATACTTAGGCGTATTTTTTATGAGAATTGTGTTCTGTGTGTTTGTTATAATGTGTTTAACGGTAATGTTTTATGAATTTTATAAATAGTAAAAAAGAGATGTTTTAGATGATTTTTATTGTTTTCAAAATTATAAAAACTAAAGAAGTTTAAGTTTATATTTATTCTCTATGGGATTAAATCCAAGCGATATGGAGTGTTATGGATGTCTAATACCACAGGGACGAAACATCAGAACGATGCGACGTTAAATGCTACAGTGCTTAGAAAACAGTTTCCAAATATTTAAGTATTTTAGACACATCTATCCATCGGAATTTTTTGGATTAAACCAAAAATGTATAAATTCAACATTACCACATTTGGCTGTTTTCCATTACCACAGATAATGTAATGTTTCCTCTTTTGTTCGTATATTATTAAACAGGTAATTTTGATAGTTTAAAATTTGTGTGTTAAAATGACACTTTATAAAGAAATTTTCGTCTATAAAGATGTTTGAGCATCCAGAGGGTTTGGGGAATCATGCAACGAAAATTTTCCTGTATTCAACTTGTTACCCGCCAACAAGTTAGTAGTTAAATTTCATTAATTATTATATTATACATTTGAGTAAGGAATGAAGAGGACTAGGTCTTCTATCTTTTTTACTAAATGGTGCCATTTACTAATATTTAATCGTCTAATATAGTCTACTGAAGAACAGAAAAACTAAATAAAAAGAAAGCTTTTTGAAATATTATTATATTTTTGTTTTTTTTTTAATTATGTAAAAATGATCTCATAGGCCTAAATAAGAAAATTACTATCCATATTAGACAAAATAACTCGCAATCATATTTTTTAGTTAGAATACTTTAAAAATTATTATCATTCTAGTATTAAATTTTAAATTCTTGACATTGAAATTTGTTAACGAAAAACCTTTATTAATTATTAATAAACAAAATCTCAATCGAAAAATATAACGTACTTTGAGGTTATCTTCTTTTGTAGGCACCCTTCTTAATAATTTCGATTGTAAAGTTATGAGTGCAGAATGGGTGTTTTTGCGTCCGGTATTGTATACCCTTTAAAATGTACCATCTAAAGAAATTCGGCAGAAGAGACGATGTTAAAAAAAACGGCATTTTTATGCCTGCATAATTAACAGCATATCTTGTAATTAAATTTAGAAGAGGAACATGAGAACATTGAAGAGGACGTAAAACTGGACTACAAAACTGGACCCAAGTAAACCATCAAGAGGACAAAGGTCGTTGGCATGACAAAGTGAATTCGACTAGGCCTCTACTACTGGTAAAGTCAACAAGGTCGATAGCACCTGTGGTAACTAGTTTGTTAGCAATGCCATCTAGATCATAGCAGCTGCATTATAACGATGAGTAAATTGATAATCTAGTACAGACATAAGAAAGTTTGAAACAGGTTAAATCGATTGTATCGAACTGATTCATGAAGAAGATTTGTAACATCTCATTGTCAGTTGTGGGGTGTTTCATTAACCGTGTTCGCCCCTTAAAACAAAACGAATATTTTAAGGTTTCCTTTTACTAATCTCACTTTATAATGTTCATAAATCATAATCAGGGTGGTATGAGTTAAAAGGGAAACTTTGTTTTATTTATGTATTTTTTTTTATGTAGGGATAAAATTTATTTCAAGCACATTTTGTTCTTGAACTCTATTAGCATGTACAGGGTGTTTATAAAATGTTTTATCAAACTTCGGGCGGTGATAGGGAGTATAAACAGAAGAAAAAAGTGTATATAAAACACTTCTTCTTCAATCTGACATTTTGCATTTTTTCAATAACAAGAAGTAATTTCAGAACGAATAGAGATAATATAAATAAATATTGAACTTGACTTGTGAGATAATTTTAGATTAAATTATTTTAGAATAAAACTAGAACACAAGATCTTACAAAAATTACGTCGCCATCCTCAGTTTTAGTTCAGTTATTGTAGCTCATGTATCGCTGAGGATGGCGACTTTGTCGTTGAAACGCGTTTGATTAAGTAAAAGTAATTTTTTTACGATCTTGTGTTATAGTTTCATGCTATCTAATAGAGATAATGATAGACAAGTTTGTAGAACGTTTTGTAAGCATATGTTTTATAAGCATAACTTGTAGTTTTTCAAAAAATCTGCTAATTTTTTGAAATTTATATTCTCTGTAATTTATATTTGAAAACTGTAACTTGTTCACTAAAAGAGAGAAAATTTAATATTTATAAATTAAAGATAAACTTATAGTTCTCTAGGAGTTGAGCATTACAGATTTCTTATACAATAGCGGTTATTTAATCACACTTGTAGTTTTCTTACGTACTGGATGTTCATGAACAGAAAGACAATCTACGCATTACGCACATGATTCGTTAATTATGCTCAAATAAAACAACGTACATCTAAATACATACCGAGGATTATCATATTACAATAATTTATTTGTTTAAAACGACTTCGTGTCTTAGATAAAAAATACGATCGGTGAAATCTGTTTTAAAGTTTTACTGGCCGTCATTTTAGATAGGAGCAATGGAGTTTCGTTTATTTTTACTATTTTTTTCTACTTAATAATTGTTTAATGTGATCTGTCATGCTCTTACTTTACTATTTTAAAATATGGACTTGAGACCACGCCCCCGCTCCTAGAAAATCGGACCCACACAAAGATTTCTAAAAATTGGATGTTCTAAAAATTCAAATATAAACCAAAATTGAGGATGGGGAGGTGTAACTTTATGATTTAAAACAAATGCATCTAGAATACTTTTTACTAGAGAAATACATTCACATATAGGCTACATACAGTCGCCAAGTTCACAAATGCCGTACAACAGGTGACCTGTGCGAACATCATGTCCACATTTTATTCTTAAAATATTTCTCCTGCAATTTATTTTATTTCAACAGCATATTGGGCGCACCGCATTCCAAGCCGTCAGATAGGAGGCCTACATCCGTTGAAAAATGTTGAATAATTTTAATGCCCACATGTTGTTTGGGGTCAGGTAGAGGTAGGCATTGCTTAAAATGAACTTTGAATGTTTGACTCCGTTTACATGACAATAAAACGAGTATAATAGTTGAAAATTTACTTTGTCATTTAACGTTTTCTATCGTTTCAAAATGGCGGTAGGCTATATACTCAATACAAAATGAAAACCTAACCTAACCTACCCTTACTACTTTCTTATCGAAATGAAAAGATAAACTTATGTAATAAACGGCAAGTGTTTAACTGTAATTTTTTAAAATAGAAAATGAGAATTACTCAATTTTAAATTGTCACTATTAGTATTTACTTATGAACAGGAGGGAAAACAATAATTTAAACTGAAGAGGTTGAAAACAATTTAACAATAAGTTGAAAACTTGAGACTTACACTAATAAGGCTATATGTATCTAGATAGAAAATCAGGTGGCTTTGAGAGCTCTGGATTCTAATTAGTATGGGATTGTTTCAAAATTATATCACAGTTGGGGAAGGCTGGACATGTTTGGATCAGTGGGAATGGATATGCAAACGTGCTGACTAACAAAGAGTCAGCAGTGGAACTCTCATAAGACATGCATGGCGGAACAAACAAGAGTATTATCATAAGTAGACGAAATACGAGATAAGTCTCTCTGCTCAAGTCATTAGTCTGGAAGCACCAAGGCGTTTTTCCGGCACGTTGCTTCTCAGAGTGTTATCACTAGGAACCATTACTGTTACAGTATTATTCAAAATGTAATTGTACAGTGATCTTATACTTCTTATGTATAGTTTTCACTTTATGAATTGCCATTGATGACTATAGTGGAGCGGATATAGTAACAGTAATGGTTTCTAGTGATAGCACTCTGGGAAACACGAGCCGGAAAAACGCCTTGGTGCTTCCAGGCTGACGTCATGCGTAGAGAGAGCTATATTTCGTCAACTTCTGAGCACACTCTTGTTTGTTCCGCCGTGATCTACTTCTAATTTTGGAATGCAATAAGCCTATGTCGATGCTTTACTCTAAGCATTTTATATGTGATGGCCAGTTGTAGAAAAAGAGGTACAAACGTGGTATCAAATTTGCCTACAAATAAATATTAAAGCTGGTTTTTTTTTTACTTTTAATACAAAACAAATGGAGTTAAGGGTAGAATAAGATGTTTTGTTACATGCAAGTGTGGTATTAAATTGAAGTGTAAAATTGATTTGAAAATCAGTGAAAGATATCGGTGTTATATATATATATATATATATATATATATATACCGATTGAAACATCTTTTAATCAATTGTCTAAGTGTTTGGTTTGTTTAAAAATTGTGAAGTAACAAATATTTTTCACGACTCGTGTAAAAATGTCTAAGCCGTATTGTAGGGGGAAATATACGTTTTTCCGCAAGTAGGATTAGCTAAATTTACATGAATCAAAAGATTGAAAAGAAACTCACTTAAAATACATATAAAGAGAATTCATCCATTAATAAGATTAAGCATATCACCCACTGAGACATCTTTCTGATTTTACGGTCTAGGGAATGTTCTATAAAAGAATTGGAAATAATACAACGCTATTGAAACTAAAAGCTATATTCAAGGCTTCAAGACTCCTTTTGACTTATTGGAACTAATTATGTGTTGGTTATACCATCAAGAAAATTAATGCAATATTGAACAGTAGGCCTATCGATGATTTGTTAGTGGTAGTGGAATGATATCTGATAAGAAGTGTTTGTTTATTTATATTCAGGTGTTAGTTGGGCTTCCGTGAAAAAATGGTGTTCAAATGAAGTTTTATTATAATTTAGATAAATCTAAAATTGTAGAGTTTAAATCTTAAATTTATACGTGTGTGTGTGTGTGTGTGTGTGTGTGTGTGTGTGTGTGTGTGTGTGTGTGTGTGTGTGTGTGTATTCTTACCGGCCTATTGTAATTTTGTAAAAATAACCTATGCAGCCTCTGTGGTGCAGCAAACGTTTTAACCCACATGTGCAGTAGAATAACTAATTAACTTTTCGTGCTTAAGGTGGTTAGTCTAATTTCTAGCCCGTATTTAGTAAAAATACGTATTTTTACTAAGAAATAAAAAACTACAAAATTTTTTGATTATTTTGTGGTTATGTTTACATCAAATGAAATCTCAAACCCATTGTTCAAACTTTTGCGATTTAGTTTTTTAAATCTACTTAATTCTTGTTTATGCGCTTTCAAGTTTTTATAAGGTTAAACAAATGCTTTTACATGAGTTCTTCGAATATGACCGACATTGCAAGTTCAAAATTTTCCACAAAAATCAAATCTGTTTTTTTCCATTGGTGTAAATAAATTTTGTGCATTAGTCAAGGTAACTTAAGAAGTAAAAACATTTCAGTATGGGGTGAAATTTTATTGCAGAGGGACATTTTAAAGTTACACCAAAATTCTCCCTATTTGGTGATGAGATTAAAATCGTATTCACTAATTTAAGTAGCAAAATAGCAACTTTTGAAAATATTAAAAAAATTAATCTTTCTTTAGCTCATACGAAAGAATAATTATGAAATTTTTGTTTATTATTATACTAAAAAGAAAATGAAATGAGTTCAAAGTTATTTTATCTATTCAGTGAGTTGTTACATAACCTCAATTTTCACACGTGTCTACTTTAAACAATTAGCTATAAGTGTAGAGATTATTGATGGATTTTTAGGAAATGATGCTTCGTATGGATGTTAACAGTTATGCTGAATTTTAAATTAAATTTGAGTTTAAAATGGATTTTTTGAAAAAATTAAGATAATTAACCTAAAAGGTCGTTCAGATTTGTCTTTTAAATTGTAGCTTTTTAAACGTACTTTGCTATGCAAAAAACGTAAAAGTCGATATAATGGAAGAAATGTAACAAGTAATGAAAATAGTTCACCTTCAAATAGAGATTTATATTTTTTATAATTTTTCAATGTACAATTAAATTTTTTAAAGAACCAATTTTGCACCACCGAGAGCAAAAATGTTTTCAAGTGATATTATGTCATTCGACAATATCGATATATCGAATAGAAGTTAGAGTCGAGGGTGTCCTGATGTAAACTCGTCTTAGTATTGCTCATTGACCTCTACAAGTCGAATCACTATTCTCCAAGCAGTGCGGCTCGTCAGTTCCCAGTATCGCCTAGCCGCTCTTTTTGTCAGTAAACTAGTTTTTTTCACTATCCAAGCAGTTCCGTAATGTGCATTGAACTTTTAACCATCAACCTGTTCTCGGGACAATTACATGCCGAGTTGTTTATTGTCATCTTGTTTAACTGGATAGGTTGCGAGCGCGTTACCCGGTTCCCGGTTCTATAGGGATACAATAACTCTGACCAGACAAAGTCAAATATGGAGTTTATGTGGAATTTCAGGTAGTGTAGATTTAAGAAACTCCGTTCTGTGTTGTATGCTCATCTATAAGTGTTATTATGTATAGTACGGTAAAATAATAATAGTAACGAATTTCGAGATATGGTTTTAAGGGTAAGAGTATAAAACAAAATTGTCAAAATATTGATGCTTTTCTCTCACAGCCATCCATAAAACTAAAAATAATGTTCATCGCCACCTCTCCCAAAAATATAAAGAAAAAGAGGGGAAATAATATAAAGAAAATATTAAATCTTTCTTTTAATATTTATCTTTTTTGTTCACCTATTTGTTGAGAGATTGAAATACAAAAATAAATTAATAATTTAAAATATATTTATATATTTAAATAAACTCTTAGTTTCTATCATAAACTCGACCAAGCATAAATCATGCTTGAGTGTTTAAAGACGGCGGGAAAGATCCGTGGTCTTTTCTTATTAAAAAAAAAAATTTAATCCAAAATGGCAATTTTTTTAAGAGTGATTTTGCACTGGAGTGAGACTTTTCGTTAAAATTTCAAAAACATCTCAATGGAATTTTAGTTTTTCATCGATAACGCCTGTAGCAGTAATTTTGAGGAGTACATTCTAGTAAAATTTTATCCTAATTTTTGAAGCCGTTTTGAGGCAATCGGTTTTTAGTTTTGGTTTTATGACAATGACCATCAAATTTTCATTTATCAACAAATTTAAAAAGTCTCGAGTAGAAAAACAAGTACCTTTTTTTTTTTGTATACACTCCAATTTTGCAAAGCTAGAAACAGGGTCTCATTTTCAAATGGGAACCCGTATATTTTTTTAATGGAATGATTCTATCATTAAAATCACATTGTAAGATTAATTTCATTAAAAAAAAAAAAAAAAAAAATGTTATCGTTTAGAAGATAGTCTTTCACTAAAGTTGTTGAAGTTATGGAATTTTCGATCTGGAAGTAAAATTAATTTTTGAATAAAATCGACCTCAAAATATTTAGTCAAATTGAATTAGTAGAGATGTTTTAAAAATTTTTTTGAATATTCAGGTTCTGATATCACAAACAAAATTATCATTAAATTTCTAACTAACGGGATTTATTGAATTTATGTAATTATTTTTGTGTTATTATTTTTTTTTATGTTTAGTAGATCTTGGATTTTGAATACAATGTTATTAAAAATTTTGAGAACAACTATTTCCTAAACGGTTTTCATATTTTAAAAGGTACCAAAAATTATCTAATGAGATTTTAGATGAAAATCTTCAATAAAAAAAATTAAAAAATTATTTGAATATTTTGACTTAAATTCTCTAACAAGCTTCTTTTTGGGGTTTACAAAATTTAGTTGTATACAAAAATGTATAAAGCCCAATTTTGCAATTTTACCAATGAGCTTATTCCCATTCTTATTTTTCTGCTGCTTATTAATTCAAAAGATATTTGTTCTTACATGACTTTTGGATCACTCTGTCCCATTTAAGTTAACACAACAAAATATACAAGAGAACAACAATTTTTGGAAAAATATATTTCAAACAAAAGTTGCCAGTTTTTAATTGCTTTTTGTGAAGTTGGAGATTTTTTTAAATGATACAACTTTTGTCTGGAAAATGTTTAATCCTATCTTAATTTTTCATGGATAATTAAAAAAATATTTATGATATCTTGACCTTCAAGGAAATTTGTATAAAAATTTAATCATAAGAGAAAAAACAATTTTAACTTGATAAAATCTAGACAATTTAAAAAAAAAATTTCACTGTGACAATTCAGTTTTTTACCATAATAAAATAATTTATAAACCATTCTGAAGCTTTACCTGGGATAAAATAAACCAGTTTTCTCATTTCTAATCTCTAAAACTGATGTTTTAATAAAAATGAATTCATGCTATCTCCAAAGATGTTAAATATTTTGCAAACCAAGGTGAGATTAAACAAATTTACAAATAAAAGTATCTCGTTTATAATGTAGAAACAAAATAATATACATTTCTATTTAGAAAAAAGAGTTTTCCTTCAAATGACTTTAAAAATAAAATAATAAACTTATGCCATTTTATTTTTTCTCGATACCAAGTATCATTTGTCTATAAAATATTTCTTAAAAGTTCACGTTTTTACATATTCACTTCTCTCCATTTTAAAGGACGAACCGCTATATATTTACACACACACACACACACACACACACATACACACACACACACACACACACACACACACACACACACACACACACACACACACACACACACACACACACACACACACAAATCAATTTAATATTTTATATATTATTTAATTTTAATTTTATATTTTACAGAAATAATTTCAGAACAATGAAAATAAAAGACGGAGAAAGAAACAAGACAGACTTGTATTTAGAGAACAACATAAAATTGTTAATATTGTCGAAATTAGTTTATAAATTAAAACATAATAGCAAAAGTTATAAACACATCATAAAGATTGGATCCTAATGATATGCAAGAAAAGTAAACCTGTATAGGGACGTGTTATCGGTCAGATATTTTAGGCATATAACAGGTTGATTTTTAATAGTGCAGGTAAATTGTGGTTTAATAGTTTTGATCCGCCACTTTGTCGACAAAACTTAATAATTAATATGTTAAATTTGTGAAGTTCGTGAACTCATAAACAATATTTGGAAAGTGGGGTGGCTCAGTTGGTAGACGCTCGTATCGCTTACTGTAGTTCAAACTTGGTAGCTTCCAACCTGGATGCTAGTGTTGTGTTTTATGTTTGTTACGGTCTTCCGTTTTGATAATTGTAACGAGAATAAAGTGTGCTAGGGAAAAAATAACAATAAAAAATATATATATATATATAACAATAAAAAAAATAACAACAGAAATTAGTGTTATTAAAAAAAACTTTTGACATAATGTTATTCTATTACAGCAATTGTATTATATCATTAAGGCTTTGCATTTTATTTTCGTAATGTTTCCCATTTTTTGTAAAAAATAATAAATATACGCTAGTGTCTAAGAAATAAGAAAATATTTATGTTCACCTGTTTTTAAAATGGGACATAAATTATATGTTTTTAATAATTTTGTTTCTAAAATAACTCTCTTACGTTTAAGTTTTTACAGTGAACAAATTGTACAGTCAATATCGGAATCAGATTCTAAAACTGCACAAAACGAGCTATTGTGGGTGTACAATACAGTTTTAAAATGATATAGTAAAAAAAAAAAATCACACACGCACGCGCGCACACATACACACAACAAACTCTCACACATTTAATGTAATAGTTTGATGGTATCTTTTGTGATTAAAGATAATCCTTGTTGACTAAAATAAACACATTTAAATATATGGATATATATATATATATATATATATATATATATATATATATATATATATATATATATATTTGAATATAGGTCCAAAGTATGCACTTAAAACAAATAAGGTATTTTCAATAAGTTAGGACAAATTTATCGAGAGAAAAAACTTTTGCTCAATCTTATATGTCTTATATCTTTTTTATTTCGGTTTTTAGTTCACGGCGAAAGATATTCAGCTGGTCGTAGTAGAATTCCGAAATAGAGCTAAAAAAATAGGCCATTATCCAAAACTAAAGGAAATATAATTTATTTGACTTTTAAATGGAAGTACCATTATTTATGTAAATATAATTATTTCTACATTTTCTAATAATATTCATTACATAGCTTCTTTTCATGAAGATTTTGTTAAGTAAATTGTTGAACATCCAGTTCAAATATTAGGTAGTTTTCAAAGCTCGGTTGTGCGAGTTTCCATTACGAAGCTATCCAACGCCATGACGTTGTCAAATATCTACGTGGAGTAAAAGCCGCGATAAATAAAACAAATATATTAAATACTTTTGTCCAAATCTGTATATATATTTTGCGAACGAAAAATGGCATCAATTCACACATATAATAGACATTTCATTGTCTTATGTCGGAGTTTCTGAAGGAACTGGAATTTCTCATAGAATTTCTCAAAATGACGGGATACTTATGAAGATTATTTATCGGTGTTTTTTTTTCCCCCTTGAATAAAATAGTGGAAGAGAAAGTGTCTCCAACAGTCATTAGAAGACACACAAGTCAAAGCAGGTGCTGGGTTATCAATTAATTCAATTGCGTTCGGTTAATTTCTTTTATGACTGGAATGAAATTAAATGTAAAGAAATGTGTTAAACGTAGAACCTGGTGAGCCTTGTATTTTAGATTGCTATCGTGAAATGTAATATGTTGGGTTTAGACCTCGTCAAGGACATGTCGACTTATCAGCTGCTAATGTAACTAGTGTGATCTAGAGATCCAAAATACAGCTGTCATTAAAGTGGACAAACCATTATTTCGTTTAGAACTTTCCCAAAAGATGTGCAGGTGAGAAAAATAAATGTTTTATGAAATTCTTATCAGAAATTCGTTATATTTTTTTTCACATGTACGTAGCAAAGAGGAAGTTATATGACGAGTGAAACATTGTTGTGAGTTTAATCAATTTTTAAATAATATGAAATCAAAAATATATTAAGAATATTGTTGGCCTTTGCAGTACTGTATGTTCCATAATTGTGGACAGATATTATTCAGAACAAGAGTAGTTATAATTTGGTTATTGTAACTCATATATCACTGAGGATGGCGACTTTGTCGTTGAAACGGGTTTGATTAAATAAACATAATTTTTGTGAGATTTTGTGTTCGAGTTTTTGTTCTATCTAATATTATCTCACAAGTCGAGCTCAATATTTATTTATATGTGGACATATTCTGAAAGAGACACTAAATAATTAAGTTATATAAAAAATTTAACTACCCAATACTTTGTTTACAAAATAAATAAATATCAAAGTTTTCGAATTTTTTTGCCAGAAGGGTTTTAATTTACTCCCTTATGAGTAATATAGAGAAAATTATGTGTTGGCTCAGAAAATATATATCGAGTTTTTCGTAAAAATATTTGTTTCAGATTCAAAAATTTAAATGACGTAATTTGGTTTTTAATGTATTACTCTACAGTCTATACAATTTTTTTTTCATATAGCTATATTTTAACAATATTTCCAGATGTGTTCTTCCATTTTTTTCGATAACGTCAGTTTTTTCAATAGCTACCATATGACAGAATTTCAAAATTAACTTCAATTGTTCATTAACTTCAAATTAATTTCATTTGATAAATATTAGTAGTTTTAAGTTTATTTTCAAGTTCTTATGTTGTATTATTATTATAAATATTTGTGGTTTGTATTCTGTGGAAAATAAAAATAATAAAAAAATAAATAAAAAAAATTGGTTTTATAAAATTTGCTAAGAATTCATACAACACGTATTGGTTAGTATATCCAAAAATGCCTGTTCATGAATTATTGTTACAAACAAATGAAATCTGTCATGATCAGCTGTTATAAATGACTTAATTTCTCAAAACCTGATCTATCGATTTCATTGAAATTTTACTGAAGTATGAAGATTCACCCAATCAGTGTACCAAATCGTAAGCAAAAGACAATTACGTTAGAAGAATAATTGGCAACAAACGAGAAAGGAATTTTATCGGCGTTATTAAAAACTTAATTTAAATCAAATAGGATTTATATATTGGACAAATTTTTAATACAATCTTAGGCTCTATAAATATCTAATACGTATGTAAGCGTGTACGAAACCTATACGCGAATGATTGATGATAGTTATTATTTTATGTGGAAACACAAGCTGCATGTACAATTCTATACTTGTCGTTTTATCATTATGTTTTGGTCATTTCTGGAGATGAGCATGTTGCACAATCAGGAGGAGGCTGCAACCCACAACACATCTCAGAGCACTTGACTTACATGCCCACATTGCATTGTTGTTGCAATAGACCCTAATTACACATGTACGCACCTCTTCCTACAGACCCACGTAACAATCACTGGAGGAAACCGTACAACTTCTACTAAAAGTTTAAAAAACATTTATACAGTAAGTTAATGAAAATATTTCGGCCAAATATAGTTAATTAGATTTTTTTCAATTAGTTTTTCAACTAGTGTTTAAGTTTCAATAAAAAATGATAAAGAAAGAGTCAAATAGAAAAGCATTAAGAGGGAAGAATGGCTAAATATAGAAAGGAAGGCAGATGATAAAGAGGCAGAGAAAAAATAATAAATAAAGGAAATCGGGCAAAAACATAAAACTTGAAGGGGGTAATGAAATATATAGAGACCAAAATGAAAAAAAAAGTAGCTGGAATAGGGAGAAATAAAGAAAAGTAGAAAGAATTAATTACAAAAGAGGAATCGTGTATGATAAAGTGACAGAGAGGAATGAAATCAGAGGAATATATATATATATATAATTATATTTTATATATGTTGGAAAATGTTTATGATAGGAATAAATTGGACATGAATAGAAATATTATAAACCAATAGGAAGAAAAAGAAAGTGAGTATAAAAAATAAAGAGAAATACGAAATATCGACCTAAAAAGAGTTAAGGGAGTTAGGTAAAAATATAAAGCTGTGGAAAAAAATATAGAAACTGAGGTGTAAAGATATGTTAGGTTTAGTGAGAGAGAGAAAATAGAGGAGAGAGAGAGAGAGAGAGAGAGAGAGAGAGAGAGAGAGAGAGAGAGAGAGAGAGAGAGAGAGAGAGAGGGAGTAAAGTAGACACAGAGAAAGGAATTAAAAGAAAAAGTATAGGAAAAAAAGGTGGAAATGAAGAGGAAAAATACAGAAATTCAAAAATAAAAGTGAGTAAAGAAGGATATATTTAAAAAAGCATAGTAATTAAGAGAATAAGCGATAAAGGGAAAATAATAACAAAAACATCTCTTTGATGAAGAAGGAAATCATTGGAAAAGAAATTAGACTGAATTAATGAGAAACGTCTAGACAAATTAAAACTATATAATTATAAACAAGTGAGAAAAAAAGTTATGGTAAATATAATAAATAAACAAAGATAAGAAGATAAATAAATTAGTGAAACTCGTACTTAACTGACAAGCTGGTGTGGCAGGGCTCGAAATTCGTGTATGAAAAATAGAGGAATATTAACGAAATCGAACTTGGCATTAATATCTCCAGATTGGCAAAATTAACGATTTTAAACTATTGATATTTAAAATTTTGAAGACCTTATTTATAACAAATACGTTCAAAAGAAATAATAAAAACTATCTTTAATATAAAATTTCAGAAATCCGAAGCAAAGCCCCTGCTTTATATTATTTATAATCTATACCAATATTCAAATTAGCAAAACTCGAAAGGAAGCATTCCAGTTGGGTTTCATATTTTCAAAATTACCTTGGAATTTATTTACT
Source organism: Aphrophora alni (assembly GCA_963513935.1). Taxonomy (NCBI): domain Eukaryota; kingdom Metazoa; phylum Arthropoda; class Insecta; order Hemiptera; family Aphrophoridae; genus Aphrophora; species Aphrophora alni. Next base: position 111,116,269 of record OY740770.1, read on the forward strand.
GTTTTTTAGTTATAAAACTTCACACTTCATCAATATATTTTGGACATTTTAAAGTATATTTACGACCGAGCCCAAAGATCATCTCTCCTTTTAGAGCGATTTATGTTATTATGGTCAATTTAAGAAAAAAAAAAAAAAAAAAAAGAAAAAAAATCAATATCGAATGTTCAATAGGCCTTTGATTAGTAGCCTATCCCCAAGTTTTAAGTTATTTAAAAAATTGGAAAAAAGCCTCGGTACGTGTGAAAATATGCTCTTATAACAATTTCAACAAAATCTTGATTGTTTGAACGCAATACATAAAAGATCTAAATTTAACAGATGTAAACATAGGTTTTGTTAACAGGCTTTAAAAAAAATACATTTTTGGGTTCTGGTGATCTCAAAACAGACTTTTCTAAAAAAGAAACTCAACATTGATTTTTTGACCCGTCACATAACTTTCTCTATAATATGAAAATGAGATAAAAAATTACCAAGATTAGAGTCAAGAGATTGAATTTGTGATTCTAATGAGGATGCCTAATATGTGATACTTTCCAACTTAGATGTTTAATATATTCTATATCGTCTTTATCAACATCTCGTCGCATAATTTGATGTTTTCTTTAGTAGTTAATGAAGTTGTTCATAATAATCTCATAGATATGAGTCTTTATTACGACTATACTAACAAGCAGTTAGAAGACTTCTACTCCAATTAAACATGATCCGTCAGTACGTCTCGTCTACCTGGTTGTGGCATCTTAACGACTCAATGGAATGGTAACCTGTCGTCTCTAACCTTTGCCGGCTCCACGTTTCCTTAACTTTACATTCTTCTTCCGGATTACACGTGTTCAGCTATTTGTAGTATTTGAGGTTATGTTTCGAGCTTTATTGGAATTGTTGAGGTATTATGAATAAAATAATATATTGATATACAAAAACTAACAGTTAAATATAATTTGACCGGACAACAGAAGATCGTGAATTGGGCTACACTTAACGGTCAAAGTGAATTACCGTTTTGTGTACACACCTATTTTGGAAATCTAAAAAGAGGCCTCCACAAGGTAAAATAAAAATGTAGAAATGTATGTATATATTTATTACCACCGAAATTAAAATACAAATTGTAAGATGATTCTATGTGTATGTTTTTAACATACAAAAAGTTGATATTAGGATAGACTTTTCAGCCCTAAAATAAAAAATAAATTTCTAATAACAAATTTTAGGAGGACAAAACTATGATAAACCGAGTTGTTACAGCAATTTTTCTTATCAAGTTATTTGATTTTTTTCAGGGTTAAGAGTTCGATTTCACAAATAAAATTATTATTTTACAAATTTCTAACCAAATCAGAAGGTTTTATCCAGTGACTTTAGTGATATTTTATTTGATAAAAAAAAATTATTGTATTATTTAAATGGAAAATTTTCTTGGGTTCTAGGTCTGAAAATTCTATAATTTAATTAATTTCTCAGAGCCACTATCTCATAAACGGTTGAATGTTTAAAAAATTACCATGAACAAAATCATATTCTATCTGATTTTATAAAGAATAGTGTAAACATAATAGTGTAATGTAATGGTTAGCTTATTAAGTTAGTTATTAGGTTTAAATTTAGATAACCAAATTAAAGTGTGGGGATTCTTAATTTTTGAGTAATGATAATTTTTTTTAATACAGATTTAAATATTAGTTTTAGATTAGCTATAGAACCCATGTGATGATGATACTCATTTTATCGAAAAGCACATCAGGGTATTTAAGGTAATAAACTAAATTACAATCATTGTTTTTATTTGTATTTGTAGCTGAAATTGTAGTTAAAGCATTATAAATTTCACGAAAGTGTTTATTGAAGTTTGAACGTAATATTTCAATTGAGATTTAGTTTCCATCACTTGTGCTAATACTCTTCCAAAAGGTAAATCGTATTTGATGTAAATCGATTTTTAATAATGACAGTGAAGATGTATTATTCCCGAACAATTTTATTTACCTTGAGATTTTGCACACTGACCGGGTACACATTTCACCAAAATTAATTTTAATTGTTCTTTTATTTAAACAGCTTTATACATTTAAAAATATTATTATTATTATTTATCGATAACTCCTGACCTGACAATTTTGGGAATATATCTCATTTTTGTTCGAGTTCTTCGAAGCTACATTTAAGAAACATTTGGTCAAAATTGATGGACCTACTTCCAAACTTTGAATTTTTTTTGAGATATGACGAAAATATATCCACTTACCAAATTTGATCAAAATTGGAACACTCATTTAGGCTGCTGAGAACTGCATAAATGATAAAAGAAAGATTATAGACAGATATGATTTGCAAAAAAAACAACATATTTTAGACCCAGGGGTCTCGATACATGAAAGGTTTCTTGACCTTTTCCCTAACTAATTTTCCTCACCATCCCAACTACTTCATCCCACATAATAAATGAAGAGATTATTCATTACTAAAATTATACTTTTCTCAAAAAAATACTTCAAAGTTTAAAGAAACACACCTGTTCATGTTTTTTAAGGTAACTAAGTCTTGGAAACGCTTTAGTGCAGAAGTGACAGCTATACGGGGTGGCATCTGTAGCCCCTACAGTGAATGTTAATTCTGAGTCTGGCACGTCCGTGGCGCTGTTAGGGGTAGCACAGGAACTTGGAGGTGAAGTCTGTCCTTCGGAGCTCCAGGAGGAACCACCTTCCGTTCCTAGTGCCTCTGGAAACAAAAAAGAAACAAAATTAGTTTAACATATATCTGGTGTTATTTGACTATTATTTGACTCCAAATAGTCCGGTCAAATTATCCATTTTCAGGGCCAAACTTTGGAAATCTCTAGAAGTGAATAAAATAAAAATCTAACTGTAGGAATTGCCTCGAAAAAATGTCTAAACAACACCCGAAAACAATAAGGCAAACACGGTTGTAAACAATAAAATCATGATTGTTTACATATCAAAAAGTGAAATATTTACCCAAATTTTTTTGTTAATAATTTGGCCAAAAAGAAAAAGTAGATTTTTGACTCGTAAAGAAAAATTGACATTATTTATAACAATAAAATAAAAATTATAACGAAGTTAAATTAAGCTTAAAACGATCAAACAAATGATAATGCAATTGCTGAAATTATGTAACAAATATAATCCCTAGAAAACTTAATTTATTTCGTGAAATTAAAGTACTTGTATAAGTAACAAAACGTCAAAATAAAAGTAGTACTTTGACGTAATCCCGAGTTTTTGTTTAATTCCAGAGACGGTGAGAAGTCCCACAGGACTCGACAGGAAGGTTCAATTTAGAAAGGAAAGACACGTAGGAGGACACTAATTCGCTAGGGTGTAAGGTTGGAGACTAAGGAAATTGAGCTGAGAATTTTAAGTAAGCTCGTGCTAATTCCTTATGTTGAGAAACAAGTACATCCTGCAGTTCTAGACGAGTTGTTTCGTTCTATGGCAATGTGTAATTATATGTTAGCGAGATTACTATTGCTAGTGAGAAATGAACATTAAAATATTATACACATTTACACACTTCCATTCACTCATAAAAATGATTACGTATCTAACTCAAAATTTGTGGGAGGCTTCCGTAACAAGTAAATTCAAAATTGTTAATTTCTCAAAATCAGGTTCAACAATTTTGTTCGAACGCAACCTTTAAAAACATAAACCTAAAATATAGTCACAATCTTCTTAAAAATATGGAAGATACTATTACAGAGTGACACTGCCAGGAGATGGATTTTAGTGAGATGAAGACATTCCAGAAAATTACTAACTCTATTTAAAAAAGTATATGGTCCCCACTATTCTATTCTTATAGTGTTACTCTTAGTTAAACTTATAACTCAAATAAAAAAATATAGACAAGTAGAAAAGCTTTATGGTTAAGGTGTGGTGGAAATTGCCTTGTTTTATGGTTATTCCGGACTAGCCTCACAGCCCAATCCCAAAATCACCCCAGATTATTATAATAAAATTTTGAAAATATTTAAAGATCAATACCCTAAACTCGTCAAAACAAATGAAAGAAAATTACAGTTTATGATTTTTTTTTTTTTTTTTTTAGAAAAACCTAGCGGTTGTTTTGTTATCCAGATTGAGATTAAAAAAAAAATCATTGTAGCCGATTTTTAGAAGAAAAAAATTATTTGTTTTATTGCTAAAAGTTATCATCAATTTTTAGTTACGACGGTTATATTTTAAATTAAAAATCAAATGGTTACTGAAAACATAATCTTAGACTTTCAGACAAAGAGAGATATATAGGGGGCGATGTTGTAAAGTCTTAACAATGTGGTTATTTACCCCAAATCTGTTTTCCCAATATCGTGTCGGTAAACCTCTTTCTAGCGCCGGTAACAGTAGGCTCCCAGCACTCAAACTCGTTTTAAAAATAAACTTTATAAACATACAAGAATTGCTAGTTTAAAATCCAATTATCGATCGGCAAAAAGAGTTTGAGTTCATAAAGTTTTTTAAATATTGCTATCATTTCTAAGATTGTATATTGAAAGTCTTCAGGAGTAATAATATAAGACGAATAAGAGAAATGTTAATTAGAACCAACATTGAAACAAATACAATTACATATTTGGTTATGTTTGTTTGTTTTATAGTTTTGGATCAAAACTTTATTCTTTTCAGAACATAAAAGACAAAACATAATACATACAATAGTGCCCAAATATATCACGGTTACGATGGGAACCGATAAAGGCGTTATTTTTTTATTACACGTAAAAACGTAAAGAAGAAATTAAGAATAACAACTACGACAGGCCACCCCAATTACACTGGGCAATGATAAAATAATTTATTTTCAAACCGTGCATTCTGTTTGCAATAGTAGATAGGTACAGACATATGTTTTTCCGAAGTCGAGACCTAGAGAAATCGTTTTCGTATGTTAGATAACTGAAATTAAACCTATTTTAGTAAAATATCTCTGCCAAATTTAAAATAAAATAATCAAACCTACAAGAATTGTTAGTTTAATAGTATTAGATTTATTTTTAAAATAAAAGAAGCTACATACAGTTAGAAAGAAGAAAGTTACCATAAAATCGAAATGATTAATTGATGTAAACTTTTTGTGGGCCCTTTTAAGGGTCGATTGTTTAGGTCAAAATGTAGCTTTTAAATCTCCAAATGAGTTTCACAAAAGTCAACACTTGATAGCTGTTTAGCAACTGAAACGGTGGATTAGATATATTTCATCAAAATCCTACAAGTCGTTTACAAAATAAAATTGATAAACCTACGACAATCGCTTGTTTAATAGTATTAAAGTATCTGGGACACAAATAATAATAACGTTAAATGAATTAGAGAAAAATGAATTTAAAATCAACATCAAACCAAGCGGAACGGTCAGATTTTTGTTTGTTTATATTCAAAATTTTATTCTTTTCTGAACATAAAACACAAAACATATTGATGATACATTAATGTCGTGATATATTATGGTTACCATGAGAAGCATAAAAGAGGTATTTTGTTTAACATTAGAAACGCTAACGAAACACAGAGTAGGAATTAAGGATATCAATTTTTGTATTGGTAGATATCCATATGAACTTCAGCGAATTGTAGCGCGCCACGCCAACTAAGGAGAAGTGTAATTTGTTTTCAAATTTTACTTCTGTCTGTGATAACAAGTTCGATACAAACATTTACGTGGAAGCTAGTTTAGACAAATCAACATCGCGACACGGTGGGTGGGGGAGGTACAGTCGAGGGTTAGACATTGATTTATTCATATATTGCTGCTTAGTAAATCACTTTACATTGAACTGTAAACGTGCCTTTTAGATTTAATTACAGTTAGTACTTAATAACTAATCCAATTATTGAATCACCATTAATAAGTTTTCCTTAAATCCAGCTAAGCTAAATCGCTTTCTCGCCCTCGTAAACGGTAATAGTAAAAAGAACCCACATACTGTCGGAAGTAGAAAGTGACTATACATCGAATAAGTAAATGCAAAAATTGTTTGGCTTTTAGAAAGGTCATATTGTTAAGTCTTATCGATGTGGTTAACTTCCTAAATAGATTTCCTCAAAATCAGGATCTAAAACGCTTTCTTGCACCTTGAACCAGTATATTCACCCCATTTCCAAATATCACACGAATCGTTTTCAAAATAAATTTACAAATATACAAAGATTCTTCGTTTAATAGCAACTTCACCCTTCAAGGGCTCACTTTAGTGAATAAGGGCTTGGTAATCTGAAGACTTGGGTTAGATCCCTCTCTTTCATCTTTCCCATCAGTCTCTCTTGTTCAACTCTTATTTCCTTGGTCTTTATTTTATACGGTGATAATGACAGAGAGGTTACTTTCAAACCACAAAAAGTACTACATCAAAATAATAAAATAACGAAAATATATATAGTAACTACAACTTCCTAAACCCCCTAGGTCTGTTATATGGTTATACTAAAGTGTGGTTAGCACATCGAATTCCCGTCGCAGTTGTTCTAGATTTCACACCAGAGTTCGTTAACAATCGACGCTTTCCATTCTCTTACAATGCTGGATTAAGACCGTAAATGTTTGAAACCTATCGGAGATTAAACCCGGACCTCATGGTCTTAAAGCAAAAGAATTAACCGCTAGACCAGCTGGAGGCTGCTAATTTTATTGTTTGATAAAATTATATGGTTAATAAAGAAACTTTCATCTATCAAAATAGAAAATATATATAGAACTACAACTCCCTAAACCCCCCAGCCCTGGAGGACCTACGTCTGTTATACGCTTATACTAACTTGTGGTTAGCACATCGGATTCCCGTTCGCAGTTGTTCTAGATTTCACACCAGAGTTCGTTAATAATCGACGCTTTCCATTCTCGTACGATGCTGGGAGACAGTAAATGTTGTAACCCTATCGGAGATTGAACCTGGACCTCATGGTCTTAAAGCAAAAGAATTAACCGCTAGACCAGCTTGAGGCTGCTAGTTTTATTATTTGATAAAATTATATGGTTAGTAAAGAAACTTTCATTTATCAAAATAGAATATATATATTTTGTTTTCACGTTTTGATGCAGCAGCATTCAACTTTAAATACTATGAACCGTGCACATTGTACACTATGAAGTACAACTTAATACTCGTCTTGACTTGCACCTTCGCTAAATCAATTCATCAAGTATGCTTGTATATATCCTGTGGGAAGTGGATATATATGACTACAGGGACAGAATCACGATCTGTCTCAATTTTCTTTCTGTCATTGTAAGATATAACAATCCTCAGCATCGTTATCTATCCAATAATAACCACGTGATGTCATTAATCTACGTTACACTGTACACTAAAGCCAATTGTTTTTACGTGTGTCAAGTAACAAGAATAACAAATAGTGTACGATGATTATAACAAACGTATGTAGAGAAACAAAACCATATACGGCTGACATGATGGGACCCAATTTTATTTTGCCGTTTTTGTTGTCTAACAGCTCCTTTGAAAATCGCCAGCATGTATGATCTATATATAGGCTCATGTATGTTCTAGATTAGAATTAGACCTAACTACAGAAACACTTGTTTCTAACGGTCGCCATTTTGAAATTTTTATAATTTTTTTTACATTCAACGATAGGTAAATTAACGTAGGTTGAATGCTAATTTCAACTACTAAAGGTATTAGAAGTGATTTTAAGGAATTTGTTTTTCATTACGTTATTTGTTAGAATAGTTTTCAATAAAAAGAACTAAAAATAAATATTTCAACGAAAATTAAAAAATTTGCAACGAAACGCTTTCTGTGTGAATTTGGGTGGGAATAGATTGATTATATAAACCATAAACACATTGTGGTGATATAATATTTTGTATATATGGTACAAGCCCTTTAAATTTTTACCGAAAGGCTAGCTGGTCAAATAATAATCAATTCGAGTGAGACTGATCACCAAAACAAGCAGCATACTTCACTTCCGGACTAAAGCCAGCTTTGATAAGACAAATTCACTAATTGTATAAGGAATCTAAAAACAAAAAGATAGAACAAGTTACTAGACTCGGATAGACTTTGGGAGTCAAAACCCAATTACAACTTATCCACGTTTGAAAAATAGCGGTTCACGCTGCCTGACGAGTTTGGAACGATGCCTCCGCGTCGCGTAACTCAACACCTAGCTGGACATTAAACAAAATTAACGATTCGAGAATAACACCAAATATTAACCCGGACTGCTTCAAGACCTGGTCATACACTGTCGGTTGTGTAGAATGCCCCACTCCGGGAAAACGGCGACCTGATTCTCGTCTCTCAGCAGCCAATAATAGGTCCGATTTCAAATACAGAACTTTTATTAATCAGGTGCCTGTCAAGTGACGCGCTCTTGAATGTCGCGTACGTACCAAAAATCGATCTAACGTTTTTCATAATTAATTTTTCAAAAATGTAACACCTAAACACGAAAATGCCGATTAGGGCGTAAACGGCCAAAGAGAAAATGAAACACGGATTTAAAAGTTCAATTATTTCTAAAACAACAAAAGCCTTTTGACAACATTTTTGAGAAATACAGTTTGTGACTAATTGGGGGGGGGGGGACCAAAACAAATTCGACTTCGGTCAGAGGTCATTTAGCATAATTTGAATAAAATCGATATTGTGAATATTGGTCTTATCTCCAAATTTTGAAACACTGAAAAAAGTGGGGTGGGAGACGTTTCAAATTATGGTCAAAATATGCCCCACATATTATCATACTTGTTCAAAATCGGCCTACTCATATGAGCTGTAAATCACTGAACAATCTACAAGTACCAAATTTTAGAAATTCAAAAAATGAAAAGAATTGTAGATTTATTTGAGCGGATTATATAAATTTGTAAAAATATGTCTAAACAGCGAAAATAATTCAAATCATTTCAACCTGTTAGTTCAGCACACAAGGACAGACATCTTGGAGTAGCCGTTTTCCCAAAGTTATACAATCTCGATACAAATATAGGCTACGCGTTAAAACTGTGAAACCGATATGTTATTACCAATTAGTTATATTAATGGGACTTACCCATTCGTTTTTAAACTAAGACAACGGGAAAACCAAGCATAAAACCCTTTAAAATGGCTTAATAGCCGAAACGGCCGTAGTGATATAACTACGAATATAGACTATTGTGACGGTAAGTCCCATTAATATATCTAATTATTAATCAGTAGTCGGAATGGCGAAAACAAATATGTATTTTATTACCATCACACTACTTTCTGTAGGCTATCCTACAAATAAGTGAGGAATTATAGAAATTACGCCAGAAGTAAATGTGTTCACAGTAAAGTTCCATAAATATTGAGTTTCGAACAACATTTCCCGAAATATTTATTTATAGACAAAATGTATTGTTTCACATCTCTCCTCTTCACAGTAACAAGAATGTCTGTACATCGGCATAGAGTTGCCGAGTGTTTATGGCAGATGTAATTTACGAGTTGTGACAAATTATGAAAATTAAACAATTACGGACAGGAAATATAAAATTGATGGCACCAACCACGATCCTTGCGGCACTCCAACCCACTACTAACTGAAGGGGCATAGCTCCTGATTGCACTTTAGATAATGACTTTAAGGAAATTACACTCCCTCGTGCAACACCACACCCGACACTGTCCACAGATCCTACTTATAAGAGGAATTACACACAATTTATTTAAAATCTGTATGTTCTGTTCATGAGCATACGGTGAGTAGGCCTATAGAAATTTTCATTTGATTAAGCAACCTCATTCTGTTGTTTCCTTTATAAAAAACGCGATCATACACAAGTCAACTAAACAAACAGGGGTTGTATGCCAACGGAAATTTACCTAACGATTTATTGAAGTGAATAACCTTTTGCCTTCTCTCTCAAGAGTGCGTGTGACCTTGTGATAAGTCCTTGTAGGAAATTAACTGAAAATATGTCAAACTAGCTTGAAATAGAGGAAATTCTAACTCAGTTTCTTTTAACAGAAGCTTGGACAGCCTTATTTTTCGTTAGTTCAGGTGATAGAATTGTCTGATAGCTGCTAGTATTTTTGTTAATGTAAGTTTTTGTTTCAATGTATTCATCTTTGTCGGTTTCCACTTGAGTTTATGATTTTCTGATCAAATATGTTAGGTTTATCTACTGGGTGTAATCCATGTTGTATCACTAACTTTATATATTTAGAGGTATTTTGGTCTTGCTTATCTATTATCTGTCACGTTCATATTTAAAAGAGTCTCCTGAATGCCAGTTTTAGGTTTGGTTTTGACGATATCCTGCTTGAAAATATTTTGATCATTTAAAGCTGTACAGATTTTCTATTTCATAGTATCTATTTACTTCTAATTATAATGCCTGCACAAAAAGAGTAGTCACGAACGATAAGGGTTATAATTCTCTTTACACTCTTTTTATTTAAAATATTGTTTTGATATAATAGATTGAGGATAGAAAGTTGTCCCTAATACGATTTAGTTTTCGATTTAAACAATCTTTAGATCACAAATCTCCGAATAAACTTTATCAATACTATCTGACATTATTAAATATCTTTAAAATTAGAAACTTATAGTATTATTATTTTGTAAGGGTTCAAATTTAAAAGTGAAAGTAAAAAATTAGAAAGTCTTGTATTGGGACTATCAGAAATTAAAATGTGTATGTTCAAAGCTTGACGCAAACTAAAACAACCATGAACCGAAAATCGATTTTAAAATAGTTACGGAATTTCACTTTATCAGTATTATTTTGTCTCCCACAATACTAAGATTCAACCTTCGCCAATTCGTCAACGTCTACAATGATTCGCTGAAATTCGCTACGGATAGAGTTACTTCCAACTGATTGGCAGTTGTTACTTGCTGCCATTTTGTGTAAAAAGATTTTAATGTAGTCAACTCTGCAATATAACAATACCAACAGGAAAAGATTTTAATTTAAACATCTTCCTTCAGTCTGTTGTGGTGTTGTATTCTAATGTGGTATCCTTTATATTCATTATAACATACACAACATATAGACAGACGGACAAGAAGTGTGCTTTTCTTAACCTACACTTGATCACTTTAGACGGTTTGGTTTTAACCAGAACTGGGTATTATTATTTGGAGTTTAGGGGTAAAAAAATACTGACGGAACCAGTTACGGTTTTATAGTTTATGAGTATGTTATGTTAAATCGGTTATGACAAAGACGATTTTAAACTGCCACCATTTTGTAACGTACACTATAATTATTATTTAAATTTTATTGTAAACCTATAGATTACAGAAAATATTAATAGAGTTATTTTAATACTTTAAATTTTAGCAAAATATTACAACAGTTAATTTTTTATATTAAAACTTCTTGTACTATTAGCCATGTTAAACCTTCCCCTCCCCCCCTCTCGCCAACAATTATCGTGTTATTCTGTATATCAGTAATGATTATCCAAAATTTCAAAGCTGAGGAAAAGTAAACAGTTGTTACTAAGCAGTCTATTTTTTGCTGTCTAGATAATGTTTAACTCCTTTGTTAAGGTCACTACCAACGGAGAAATAAATGTCTCTTTGGAATCTTCTCGAATTCCCAAAGTGTATCTACAGGTCTTGCAGTATATGCCGGACTCGGACATCTGTGGGGGTTTGCCAAAAGGTCGGGAACCATATGAGAAGAGACTTCTGAAGACCGACGTCCAGAGTAGGTCCAATTAACTGAATTAAAAAAAAAAATTTTTTTTTTAATACTTCGTTGTTCTACCATAAAACCACTCTTTCCTCATACCACTTCCCTATCTTTTCATCCCGTTTGTCCTGAAAGTTTGAACAAAAAAAACTTTCCTGTGTAACTCAGGAACACAGTAATCGGGCTTCCATCCTTTCTGAATAACCAAAATGGTTATGTTTTAATGAAAGTTGTTTTTAAATTGCTACAATTTTGATAGTGAAATTTAATAACAACGAAAAATCGTTTAAAAAAAATCATTAAATTTTTACACATAAAAAACCAGCCAGAGATTGATTTTGTTTGTTTGAATTGTTATCTTCCACTATCCTCAAAAACGAAATTACAAAAGGTTATTTTGTGAAAATTACTGATTCCATTTTAAAAGATCATACAAAATGGCCAAAACAGGTCCATAAGCAAGCAAAGTAAACTAGTGCTTTCATTAAAGTTCATTTTCTGTTAATAAATTTACTCTATACAACTGAAACTTTTATAAAATTGTAATTGCTCAGTGTTTTAAACAACTTTATTTGAACCAATATAGTTTAAAAATATGTTTAGTTAACAATGTGGTTAAATAACTATCATTCTGAAACCTAACAATTGTACATGATTGGGCGTCAAAATAATTCGTTTTTAAACCAAATTTGTTAATTTTACTTAATGACAAATTCGAAGTACATATATTGAAAGTTATATCGTATAATGGATTTTAAATGGTGAGTTTTTCGTGGAATATCCGTATTACCTGAACTCAAAAAAGTGGTTTCTGGAATTAAGCTGGTCTGTCCTCTGAGCCCTACAGTCTACAATTAAGAACAGATTTTGATCAAATTTGCTATGTGGGCACATTTTGGCACTTCAGACTTCCTTTTCTTTATTTTTTTAATAAACCAAAGTTTGAAAGTAGCGACCAAAATTAAAAAAAAATAATTTGATCAAAATTGGGTCTATCAGTATATAAAATTTTGCTAAAATGTAGCGCATAAGGACCCTAAATATTTCTATTTCCAACCAATAATTCCCAATCCGAAACTGTAGAAGCAATCACAAACAATATGTTTTTGTTTAGGACTATAGAGACTAAAATTTCAATAAAAATATTTGAAATCAATTTTGAATAAAAAATCGTAATTTTGTATTTTGTTTTACGGCAGCTACCACTGAATTTTTGAGTTGTCGAAGAAATAACAATAACTTCGAAATATAGTCAAAATGTGTCCACTTAACAAATTTGATTCCCTCATTTGGTCTATGGAGCACTGGACAAGACAATTTACAAACATCATCCCTAAAACTACTTTTTGGGGTTCAGAGGATCTCTATATACTAAGTACAAATAAATATTAACTATTAATAAAAACATTAGACTTTTCTACAGACATACAAGATTTCCCCACAACAAAATTTAAGCCTCTGTGTGAAATTTACGATGACTCATCTCCACCCCCCTAATTGTTTATTTACTCTAAACTACGAATTTTAGTCTTGTCCCTTATCTCAAAACAGGTCAAAACTTACCTATTCCAAGTCTAAAATATTCCTACATACCAAACTTTACAAAAATCTATACTCACGTTTTTCTTGTTTAGACTGACGATACATTTTTTTTTTTTTTGACTCGGAGGGTCTCAAATTAGATATTTTTGTATACATTTGGAATTACATTTATTTATTATTATATAACTTTCTTCTATAAATAATAAACAACACAAATTATCACAAAATAACGTTTTATAATCAAACGTGTTTTATCGTGATCGTCATCTTCAGAAATAAATTAATAACATTGTTATTGATAAGTGTTTAATAAACGTTATTTTCGTTTTGATTTTTGATAATCTGTGTTCACAAGGCCAGCTATATTTTTCATTTAAATTAATTTTGAGTTTTTATAAATTTATTGTAAATAATAAATATAGTATAATCGCCATTTTAAAACTGATAAAAAATAAACTTTAATGTAATAGCAGATTTTTCTTGTTGAAACTCCATATTCAAGGATAAAATAAAGCAAAAGCCGCAATGAATTGCCCGATGATGCCGCAATGCCGAAATGAGTTGCCAGATGATGCCGCAAGGCGAAACAATTGTAGCTCATTTATATTATTAAAATATTTGAAACATTAAGCTTTTGCTTTATTTTATCTTTGATAAAAAATATTTGAATAAACACTCTGTTCACGAAAAAAACCTACGTATTACACTTGTAGAGACGTCAAATTATTAATTCATTTAATGTACGAATTTTTGGTTAAGTTTATAATTTAAACGATGTCCTGTTTCGATATATTTATAAACATCTTAATTTTATTGGCCTTCGGTCATCATTAGAAACCTAGATATTGTCACAGTTTAGGCATTTGATCGCTGTTAAGACAGGTAGCCTGGTTTCTAATTGTATCCGGTATGCAAATATTATCAAGACTAGGTTATTTTGAATAACATATTAGCCTATATGTCATCCGATAACAGATCGGACATATATTGATACTATAAAGTTTTGAAAGTGATGACGGGTGCTTGTTTTAAAAAGAAAACAGCTGATTCGTTTCTGTTAAATAACCAGTCGAAATAAATTCAAAAGCTGGTGTAGTTACTAATGTTAAAATGAGACAAATTACATTGTATTTGCCCGACATGAAAAAAGATAGAAAACATGTTTTTTAATTATGTAAGTGTACAGTAAAACACACTGGGACAAAAAAATGAGGTTTTTAAAATTGTGTTATCTATCTATTGTAGCCTATGTCGTCCATAGTGATTGATCGAAAACCGGTATACCGATTTTGTTCAAACCACAAGAACAATTATATATTTCCAAATTTCTCAATCAATTCTGGAGATATACAGAGTGTCCTGTAAGTGTTTATGTGCAATTTAAACGTCTTTGTGAAGGGCAACAGTTTTTACCTGTTATTTCATTCCAAATATATATAAAAAAAAACTTTTTATTTAGGTTTATTAAAAAAATAATTATTCACAATTGAAATTTTCTACAAATGAATAATTTATATTTGGTACTTTGAATTCTGTTTAGCTCTGACTTTTAAATTGTATTATTAATATAATCTTTCGTGTTGAATAAATATTTTATTTGTTCCTTCCTATACTTTCACTTCAACAAGAAATTTTAAGACATTTTTCGAGGCGAAAAAAAGTTTAAAAACTACCATGATTTTATTTTTAATAAAAATTATATATTTTTTAAAACTTTAAGCGCATTGCGTATCTTTACGTCTAAAACTAAATTGAACTTATGTTATCCAATATTGTTATCCTGAGCAACGCCATGTAGTTCTTCGTAAGAAATAAATATGCAAAATAAATCAGTACCATTATGATTATATGTTGCAGTTCAGTTTTAAGACATTTGTAACAACTGAAAATGATGACTTGGTACAACTGAAACGTCGATTTCGTACAGATAAAGTGTGTATTGTGGAAAATTGTGTTTTACTTCATTTGGTGAGAAATCAGTAATAAAGAAAAAAGATAATTTTTCCAGAGACAGCGTCGAATATTACTTTTTAGTATTGTTGAATGGTGTGTGAAAACGTTAGTTTTTGCAAACTGTATTATAATTCAGCACTGTATCAAATTTCACTAGTCTACAAGACATCCGTTCCCAGACTGCAGTTTTGAAATCGCACGCACGTGTAAACCACGACATACTTTTTTCTTGCTTCTTACTGTAGGCCCTACATTTATCAAATTGTCAACCTCACAGTTTTGTTTTAATCTATCCCTCCCCCCTAAAATGCAACGAGTTTTTGTTGTCCCTAACTGCAGACAGTAGTTCCATGTCATGACACTTTGGACTAAATTATTTATGTCCTTGCTTCTTAATTATGATATACATTAAATATGATTTAATAGTGTCATTATCACAACTAACTGTAGTGTAATTACCGACTTGTACTTGTGATAATTGTTATGCGAATATCTGATATTTTGATCTGTTAAAACAAATTACAATTTTTAATAAACGCATTGAATAGATCAATAAATTAAAATACTACAAAATGAAATATTTGGGAGTTTTGGGATTTAACAAAAATCCAATTTTTTATATACTCTCTCGTGTTCGGATTTGTATACTTTATTTGTATGAAATAAAGATCCTCTTTATCTCTTCAAGGAAACGACGTTTTAACGTATATACTTAGCCAGTTGTACGAAGTATATTCTACTGGGTACTATTGATCTTATCAAAAACTTCAAATAGGAAAACTTCATTACTTTTCATGGAATTTAAAAACCTGTTTTGCAAACTTTGAAAATGACCGCCTATTCCAACATGTCAGATAAATTTAATATTCCTACGGAAATCCCTATTTTTTTTTTATTTTATAGATCAAATGTACCGTAATTATAATGAAGTTCCCTGTGTAACCTATACTATAATGATATAGGCCTATTAATTATATTATGAGATAACTGCTTGATTTAAAAGATGCAGTAAAATATGCTACCACTAAATGACGAATGGGAAATCTGCTGAAAATATAATTTTTCCTTTTTTAATATACCCACAGGGCAAATGATGTCTTAATTAAAATTACTTTTAAAATCAAACATTTGACAAAAAGTATTGTCATTTATATCTTACCCATTTCAAAATGACGACCCAAAGTGTCTGCAACGTATTACTATGTTCTCTCTCTCTCTCTCTCTCTCTCTCTCTCTCTCTCTCTCTCTCTCTCTCTCTCTCTCTCTCTCTCTCTCTCTCTCTCTCTCTCTCTCTCTCATGCTGATATAACAATAAAATAACACTAATACAGACAGCATGAAGAGCTTTAAAACTTTATAAAACGTAACCAGTTAGTAAAGAGTTTATTCGTGATCTTCCAAACCTCAAATTTAGAATCCTTTAAATAAAAGTAAATTAAAAATTACAAATAGAAAGGTAGTAGTAATTTTTTTAAGGCCATTGCAATACAAACATTTCCCCAATTTAAATTATTTTTATACCAACTCCATTTTTGTACTAAAATGCAATTTTTTTACGGATGTTATAAAGCAGTACATGTGATAATTTTATTAACGTAAAAAGCCCGAATCACATTAATTTACCCTTAATTTTTTGATTCAACACGTAAATTTTTCTGTACTACTTATTAAGGAGGAAATAAAAAAGGTTTTTAATGTCAATTTATAATTATTGATACAATGGACTTGTTAAGGAAAATTAATGCAACACAGTTTAAAAATACGATGTAGCGATTTAAAACCATTTAAACCATCTGGTTATAGAATGTAAATATGAAAGAACATTCCCGACGATTGATTCTAGGCCTCGATGGTCACGTCTGTAAACAATTAAGAATCGATACTGAACTATCTGTCGGCAAAGATCGACTTAAGTACCGACAATTACAAAGCCCCGGCGGAACCGACAGACGTGCAGAACTGTTTAATTCGATAGTGATGTTTTTTTTCTTCTTCGGCAGCGAATCAAAGATTTACATAAAAACCATCAGAAGACTTACCGATAAGGTTAATCCACCATTCACTAAACGGTTGTGAAATATTATGAACGGTTGTTTAAAATGGACAAATCAGGTAGTATCAAGGACAGATCCAAGTGAACTGATTGGTTGATAGATTTAACAGTTGAACACGCGAAAAATTAAAATGCTGTTGTTTACCCTAAAACTGAGAATTTTTTTTTTGTTGTTTAAAGGCGAAAAACCTCTGTCATCATCGTCTTATAAAAAAATAAAATAAAACGAAGACTCCTAGACCTCAAGTACTGTAATAGTGTCAGGTTCTGAAGAGGACAAGAGTTGGTCAAAGTGAGAGAGATTAACCCAAGACTTACATGAAAAGGTGTAGATCCTTCTGTGTTGCCACGCCCGTACTCATTGTACTGAGCCCCTGAGGTCCCAATTTTAATTAATTGGAAGCAGTGCTAAGAGGACGCAATTATATCAAAGAAGAAATTAATGTAAGACTTACAGTTGATAATAGATGCTACTTCGGGTTTTTATATTTACTACGACGGTCCAAAACAATAGCAAGACTCATAAAAATAAGAAAATGTAAGACAATTGTTACTGTGGAGAAAAAATATGGACTCCTAACGATAGAAAAAATTATAACTAATTTGGGGAGATGGTTTGTGATTTAGAAATAATACAAGAAAAGTAGAAATAAACAAATGAAGTAGTCCTCATGAAAGTACGTAATGCCGTTTAGATGGTTGGTGAAAGAATGAACGATACACGTGGAGTAAAGGAAACATTTATGGGTAAACCAGGAGGTTTTAGTTGGAGGAATTGTCTTTGGAGGAAATGACTAGTGGCGAATTCGAAAGAGAATGGAGTAGCGCCAGTGGAAAAATAAGAAGAATTCTAAAACTGAGAGGTTGATTTCCTTAAAAGGCAAGCAATATTTGTTTGAAAACATACTCATAAGTTTGCCACCCATCGGAAATAACTGTGAAGTGTTGTAGTTTTACTCTGCATAACCTAAGAAACAAGTTGGTATGAAGAACAATAAAAACAATAGGAAAAAAATTTTAAATTTTTACTTTTTTAATATCTTACTTCGGATAACTTTAGGTTTTTCACTTTTACACACATGTATGTAAAGGACAATTTTAAAGAAACACTTAGTTTATAATTTTTAGAAAACAGAAAATCATCACGACGATTGACTGGTCCAACTATTTCAGGCCTCCTATTCATATACAAAATATCATTAGATAATATTGACAACTTAAAATTTGCGTTTACTAAAAAATATAGTTTGGATGTTTGGGAACAATTATATCAGTGAATCTTTACTTCTAGATAGCCTAAAACCAAATGACAGGATTACTATAACTGTAAGGATCATTTTCACGTGCAAAAAAAGAGATCGTACCTTTGGCTACCTTTCAGCACATGTGGGCCCTTATGCATCGCAAAATCCTGAAACATGCTTCAATTTATAATTCCGCTGCCTTCAACTGCTTCAGTTTAAAGTAATGTTTTCCTCCTATTCATGTATCATTGCATAATATTGGCAAAATAAAATTTGCATTTTTTACATATGATAGTTTGGATGTTTTTGATCAAATTTCCAATTTTTACAACAATTTATCTTTACATTTTGATAAAAAAGTGGTAAGGTGCAAGGATTATTTACGCATGCAAGCAATTAAGAACTTTTTCTCACAACTTTATTTTTATTTTAAGACGGATGTACGTAATTGTGAATTTGAAGGAATACTTCAATTAATAATCATTAAAAATACTTCATTTTAAATGTAAATAGTTAATAATTGACAATTTAAAATTTGTCTCTTCCATAAATGATAGTTTATAAACAAATTTCTGCTTAAACCTTTGTTTTTACTTTTCAATAAAATATAATAAAATTTTAGATGCATGGAGTACTTCCAGTACTTGGGCATCATTATTTGATATTTCTTCAAATTTTAGTTACGATAAACCTGACGTGAATTTATTACCTTAAAACGGTTTTGGCGAAATCAACAAGATCAAACGATACTACAGACTATGTTCATCGGTTTTATGGTTAGTAGTCTAAACTGGTTAGGTACCATAGTCAGGTTGAGGCTATTGAAGATGACATGTTTGTCGAAACTTTGGATAATTAATGACGTGGTCCAACAAGACTTCTCTAATTAAATCTAGATTTGAGCAGGAAATTGTTACTGTGCATGTCCTTTGAAAACTGTGCCATTACAAGTTTGTTAAAAGTGTCTGTAAGCGAGACCTAGTTACTTTTTCGTTTAACGTCTTTAATTGATGCCCGTTAGACTATTTAAACCTAGTTAATAAAAAGGTATTGTAATTAATTTATACTGTAGGCCTACAAAATAAACTTTGTAAACATTGCATTAACGTTCTGTAACACTTATCTAGAAAATCAAATTCTAACCAAAAGTAATGAGTATCATCACATCTCAAAATAAAAATTCTGTACTACTTAGATAATTTAATTCTTTATTACCGTACCCCTCCTCCCAACTGTATTTCTTATAGGAGATAAATTGATCGCGGTTTATCAGTTTTTCGCTTTATTTTTAATGTATTATTGTGAAAATATAAATTTATATTTATATAGAACCAAGCTTTCTTCGCATAATCCATAAACTAGCCCGAAGTATAAATAAGATGTGATTTAAATCAAATTTTAAATGAAAGCAGTTGAAGTTCAGTTTATTTTCTTACCTAATTTTCTATTACTTTGCGATTTCGTTGGGTTATTAATCTTCATATTTCACCAAAATGTGCATTAAATCAGTAGAGGAAATTTTAGAAATGATGGTTTTCAGATAGCTCAGTGGACAATTTTTTCTGGATGGGAGGGAGGGTAACCAAGCTTTCCAATTTTTTGTTTGGGTCTATAAAGGCTACATTTCTTCAAAACTAGTAAAGTAAATTTTGAGAAAATCGGAAAATTTAGTATTAGTTTTCAGCATATATGCTAACATTTTGAATTAATTCGATTTGACCGTCCACTCGTTTAGTTTGCATTGATAACAGACAACCACAGAAAGCCATCATTTTCAAAACCATATTTTAGGACCCAGAGGATCTCAAAGCAGGCTTTTTCAAGTAGCTAAACAATTAATAGGGTACAAATAGTATATAAAAATATAAAGACGTATCTGTAGGAACAGGGGGCAAGTTGCTACTAGATATGAGCAAACCTTTAAAACAGGTTTTATCATAAAATAAATTAAGACATTCTCCTAATAGTTTGTATTAAATTAATATATACCCTACACTGGTTTGTTGCAGTAATTATTGGCAAAGTTAGAATAACAATTATTACAAATAACTTTAACTCTCGTCTTTAAAACCTTGATGTAAAAAAACATAATTTTAATTAATTCTGAACATTTTTTCCGTGGCCGTTGGAATGTTTTTGAACGTATATAAGTACGATTAATTACACTCGATAGAAAATAATAAGTAGCCTAGATTAAAATCCGATGTAAGATGGAGGCTACATCCCTGAATTTCTTTTTAATTAAATATTGAACTTGACTTGTAATATTATATAAATTTTTTTAAATTGTTCATAATTTCTCACAAATAATACATTTACGAACTCAAATGCGTTCCTACGTAAATCACTGAAGATGGCAATATTGTCGTTGAAACGCGTTTGTGTTAGTAATTATTTGTAACCAATTGTGTTTAAGTTTTATTTGAATTTATTTATAATTATTTTTACAGAATATGTGTTTAGTTGGGTGAAAATTAGAAAATGTGTGTTAATTATTTGTGCTGCATTAATATTAAATAGACGAATTACTTACTAAAGCAGCGCATTAAAAGAATTATTTGATTGTAGTATATTGTCTTTTTAACTTAAATTTGTTTTAGGGCCTATTTTATTGATTTAGTTAGCAGTTACTTTTTGTTATATTGATTACTATGGTATCGTTTTTGGTATTAGCAGTTATATATCCTCTTCTTGTATTTTAAATGGAATTTGTTAAACCTTTAAACAATATACAAGGTGAATGGTGAACAATGTGTCAAAAAATCAGGGTGATAGGACATTTCAATTGCAAACAAATTGACCATAGTAAGCCACAATCTATTAGTTAAAAAAGCGACTTTACAGTTAAAAATTCTATTTTATTGCTTTATTTTTTTCCTAGCAAGTAAAGTGTCCCAATTTCCAAAAACTACAATAAATTTCCTATAAGACAGAAGCAACATCTTGTTTTAAACAATGTTGAAATAATTAATATGCATTATTTACAAGACCTCAAACATGAAAAAAGTGAATGTTTTAAAATATTTGTAAAAATCAAATTTGTGACTACACTTATAGGTGTTCAAATTTCACAAAAACTACCACATTTCATAAACTTTCCAGTGGCATAAGGGAATCACTACTTTATAGTTCATAAATTTATTGTGATTAGAAAGTCAAAAATCGTTATTGAATATGAAGATATTTTAGATTTTGGTTCTTTAATTGACTATCAACAGTGGTCAATTATAACATTTCACAATTACTTTTTTATAAATTAATACTCAACAATAAAATTAGGATCGTAATAACTCTTACAAAAGAGAGAAACTGTCAACATTCTCAAACAAATTACGAACTTTATCTTCTTAAAAAAACGTTTCGTATTAAAAATACATTATATATAATTACATTTTAACTATATTTTGAAATAATAAAATTAATCATATATAAATGACAGATTTTCGGTCAAATCGTACCGACGTTTATAGCAAATGTATTAAAAAAGCTTCAAATGCAGCTTAACGAGAGTTGTAATCATATCAAACGAGTTTCAAATCCGATGAACCTATTAAGGCTGTTTCATTAACAGGGATACGAAACAAAACGATGTGACGCTCCATTTTACAGTGCCTATGAAATCGTCCTCAAGCACTTGTGTTTGATAATCTCACTTTTAATTTTAGATACATGTATACAACAAACTTTTACAAAACGTCAATATGTAATTCATGGAAATCAGCAAATCATTACGAAGTTTGTTTTCCACCATGATCATACATAAATAGGCTAACATTAGATAATATTGACAAATTTAAAATTGTTTCTTACAAATGATAGTTTGACAGTTTATAAACAAATTCATCTCTATTATATCAGTTTATCTTTACATTTTGACAAGAAGTTACCAGATTGCAGACCACTAAATGGATCTGTTCCATCATGCTACTGGGATTCCTTGAACATTATCGCTTCAAGGCATGGAAGCTAATCATATACTTACACACATCCGAATGTGTGTAGAAATTTTTTCTTGATGATGCTTATTATTTATAGTAGCCTTATTTCAGGGTTTTTTTTTCATTCTAGCAAAAGTTGAAATTAGTAGTCTATTTATTATTAGATTTTGATAGAATTCAAAGATAAACTTAATCTTGCCACCCAGTTTGCAACTATTGAAATGTATATTAAATATTTTGAATTTAAATAGCTCCAGGGTTTTATTCCATTTAAGAAAACATTAACTTATGTTTATTATTCAATTTTTTATGAAAATAATAATTTAATTAGTTCTGATCGATCGTTTTGCATTAAATACTATTGATGTAGCCTATTTGTTTAAATCATTATATATATGAACTATTTATTGTTCGATTTTGTTTAAATTAAAAAGTTGATTTTCCACAACACAGTCACTTCACATGTTTTTACCGCCCTCATCTGTCACATGCACACAACCTTTCTTGGTTCTGTTTCTTACAATCTTTAAATTTAGGATGTCCAGCAAGGTTCTATTCTGATTGAAAAAAAACAAACATAATTATTATCTCATTTAGCTGAAATTAAAATAAATATTGTCATTTGTCATCCACTTTGCATTATTACTGAAAATATTTGTAAAATATTCAAAATTTTAATAGTTCCTATTTTTTTGAAGAAAAATTGTAAATTTTTAATTATTATTAGACTTTGTGAAATTAAAGTTGGCCATACACTTTCTATTACTATGAAATATTTGTTAAAACCTTCACATTGAAAAAGTTCCAGTGTGAGTTCTGTTATTGAAAATGTTTGTTTATTATCAGTTTATGTTGAAAATAAAAAGAAATTAGGTTTGCTCGTCAAGTTCAAATTATTGTTACTTGAATAACAATTCAAATTGAAAAAAGGTGGAGTGTTTTATTTCAGGGAAAATTGTAATTTAATAGTCTATTATATTTTTATGATATTTAACAGGAAATTACGGCTGGTCACCCAGTTTCAAATAATATTGAAGTATTTGAGCAAATATTTTAGGAGGTATAGGATTCTATTCTATTCAAAAACCAAATAAAAATTGGTAATTACCAGATTTTAGTAAAATTTTTAATGAAATTATGTCCGACCACTCAATTTGAATTTTTGAAACATTTATTAAAAACTAAATTTTAGTAGGTACAGGGTTGCATTCTTAACGTGAATAAAAAGAAAATGGTAAATTATTTTTAAATTGACTAGCCACTCAGTTAACTGCTAAAATATTTGATAAAACATACAGCTTATTAGTAGATAGTCTATAGGGTTCTATTCTATTCGAGAACGAAATGAAATATGTATTATTTAGGGTAACCTATATTCGATTTTGATGAAATTAAGGGAGAAATTAAATCTGGTCACCCAGTTAGCATATCTGTTGAAATATATGTTAAATCCTTCGAATTTCAATAGATTCAGTCTTCTATTCTACTTGAGAAATAAAAAAGTATTTATCATCATAGACTATTGTAGACAACTACCCACCTGGTTTCCATTACTGTTAAAATATGTGTTTCATTTCATCGAAATTAAATAACTTAATAATTGCAAATTTAAATTTTTCCGTACAGTAAACGATCAGAAATCTGCTAAAAAGATTAGGCTACATGTCGAATTCCATGACAAATTTCAAGTTTAGGCCTATCTTCCTTGAAAGTTAATTTAGTTTTAACAATATAACATTTAACAAAGAGAAACATTTCTACAACCAGAGATAAAATTGTCACCCTGTATCATATCACAACAAGAAAGAAGACTACCCTATACGATATAATATATTGTCAAGATAAATTGAGTGCATTAAAAAGAAAATAAGGTTTTACAAGATTTCCAGCAAAACACCGAGATCGTTTAAACTATTATCTCTTTGACAATGGCCTGATAAGCCTAACAATGTTGTTTACCTCAGTAAGGAAAGGCCTACCTTTGATGTCCTCCTCACTAACGTCGTGGTTTTCCTTGTTGGCTTGTATTTTCTCAATTAAAAGTTCCAGCCTTGAGCTTTTACCTTTGAATAACATTTCACAAATAAATCACAGTCATTTCCACCAATAAAAATGGTTTCAGTTTCAATTTATTAAATTAAAAAATTAAACACAATATAATGTTCTGATAACCGTAATTCTATTTCAATGTATCAACTGTAACCTACGACGAAAATATTTCTGAAGGAATATATCACACGTGTTCACCACCAAGTGTCCCATCGACTACTGACAGTTGAGATTGTAAGGTTCCCCTTGGGGGTCTACTCCCCACTCTGTAGCGCCCTCTTCTCCCATTGGAGGAGGTCCCCTTGAGGGCGGGCACTTCTCACACGCTCCCTAGCGGCTGGACCAAGTGATCGCTACTGTTTACGCAGTAATTAGCGTTATTAATACAACACTCTATTAGGGGCTTCACGCAGACAGTTATGTCTAATAAATGTCTTTTGGTTATCGTTGAATATTTGGTTGTCTTAATCAACTTCGCTCTTGGATTAACTATGAAAGTTTTATTTATTTATTGGTAGAAGTTTTCGATGTCTTTACTTTTAGGTTTAAATAAATAAGTATTAATAATAGTTTTCAATTTAGAGACATCTTACTAACAGAGTCGTATGTCAATTCCAAACAAATTGTACCTTTTTTTATTTGCTTTATTTTATTTTATGATTATTGTATTTAAACTTTGAAAAAAATAATATTTATTTTATTTTTGTTATCAGATGTTTTCCCATGTATTTCTTATAAGAGATAAATTGGTAAATATTTATTTTGAAAAGTATTAATAGCCTATATTAGCAAAACTTGCCTTGCATATTCTAATCCCGTTCAAACAGAAAATCGTAATTAATTGAAATTTGGATTTTTAACACGGAGGTTATGGTAAATTTTTGTTTTTCTTATTTACAATCTTATTTTAAAATTTACACACTGAATTAGGTAATTATTCTTCAAATGTTCAAATTACACAAAAATTTGAACTAAATCGGTATAAAAATACATTTTTCAAAACATCTTCGTAGGTGATAAATAGTTTTTGGTTTATGTAGTTAATTCCTGAACCGTCATTTTAATAAGATGGAGACCTAAGCGATTCATTAGAGTCCTGGGGATTTCATATTAGCAAAATATAATCAAAAATGTTAAATCCAGTTTTAAGAAAATCGTAATTTCGGGTTTTGGTGGTTACGCCTAAATATAGAGTTATACAAAAAAAACTAAAAATAAACAAATAAAATCTAGATAGGATGTGGCCACAATATAGGTAGTCTACCAAATTGATAAAAATAGTCCAATAACAGCTCAGCATAGATATTATTCAAAATAACTTTGTTGGTCTCAGGGAAGCTGAAAATGGATAATTTAGTTTTTCTTTGATCGATTTTTTACGCTATAACATAATTTTGTTAAATGCCTATAAGTGGAAAAATAAAAGGTCGAATATAATTCAAAATTAAAAAGTCAGAAAGGTACGAATTTTCGTCATTTTTGTAAAAGTTTGAATAAGACCTTTATACTGTTGGGGGGGGGGGGGTTATTTAGATTTATAGAAATAAGAATATTCTTTAATAGTAGTTTATTTAATCTAAACATTGTTAAATACGACCAATTGCGTAAAACCCCTGACATTGAAATGAATGCAATTTGACTTACAAACACGCACGTTGCTACAGCCCGTATAAGCCCTGACCTTGACACAGCATTCTTCTCTTCCCCTGTTTTACTTCTTCTCAATAAACATCGGTTACCTATATAGTTCCTTATTGGTTATGTTCCATTTTTGTATAAAACTATTCCAACTGGCCTTATGACGACGTCTTAGACCGAAACTACGAAAAGTTCATTGTTTGTGAGCATTACAACACGTTTTGAGGACTGTGGATTTTTTTAATTTTACGCTGAAACACTTATTATACAGGGTGTACAGTAATTACGGGATCAAACTTCACCAGGAGATTTATCAAGTGAAAATATACAAGAAATTTCTAATAAAGCATAGTCCTATCTCGCTTAGTTTTCCGTCTGTCTGTCTGTTTGTGTTTTTTACTAAAACATTTTTATCTTCGAAGTCGATAAAAGTATAAACTTACATCTTTACTTACCTGTTAGTATAATAAAGACCAATATTTAAAAAAGTTTCAAATAATTATCACTTCCGGTTTTTAAATGGCGGCCGGAAGGGTTTTGAGTTATTAAACTTAGTATGCCAGCCATTTTGAAACAGAGTGATAATTATTTAAAACTTTTTTTTTAATATTTGTCTTTGTTATACTAACAGGTAAGTTATATAAAGTTTTAAGTTTATACCTTTATCAACTACGAAGATAAAAATGTTTTAGTAAGAAACACAAACAGACAGACAGACGGAAAACTAAACGAGATGCTTTATTACAAATTTCTTGTATATTTTGACTTGATAAATCACCTGGTGAAGTTTGATCCCGTTATTACTGGACACCCTGTAGATTCGGCATTTAAGCAGACTTTGTTTTCCATTGATCATAAATACATTTTTTTAAAATTGAAAAACATAATGCAAACTAGTCTCCCAGGCAGCTAAAACTCGTCATTAAAATTGCGTAGCCTATATAAAATCTAGACTCAAAATATGAATTCCAAAGTTATTTGACACACATTTTGGTACCTATGCATATTTATTGAAATGTTTTCTTTATATTGATACCCTTGAACATATTGCACGCTCGTATTTAATCACTTTGTATAATTCCAACCGACGTCTTTCTATACCACCACTCAAATCTCTTGTATCGTCATTCAGTATTAGCGCTATTATTACACATTTTTAAACACTTTTTTAAGTACAAAATTGTATTAGAACTATTTAATCAGAAGGAAAACATGAATAAATAGGCCCTATATAGGATGTAAATGCTTGCTTAAAAGTTTGTTATGGTTTATCTGAAGCCACCGCTACTAGATGTATCAACACCAGTTACACAAATTGGTAAAACACGCAACACTCAAGAGGTGCGTGTGCCGTGCGATCGACGACTCCACATGTTTTTCCTCTCGACATTCGAGCGGCTTTGCTGTTGATTACACCTAGCAATTCGTGGCTGTAACAGTCAGAATTGTAAACTGATCGACAAACTACGCGGCATTAAGAAAAAGCATCTCTCATCAGTTTATTTTTTCTATTTATTTGGTTTTTTTATGGTATTCAATACCATCCAAATATGTTTCTGATATAGGCCTACTCGTCAAATTAAAAACTTCTAACTGTCTTCCCTTAATTGAGACCACAAAGTCTAGTAAATACTGTTCGATCTAGAGTAGTTACGATTGGATGAATCCAAATTTATTTATTTACTTCATCCCTTGTACCTTCGCTATAGCATAGCAACAACAGTATCATTGCATATATTTATCATAGGGATACAGATTTAAATTGACTCACTAAACCTTCTTGTGTTCTCTAAATTCAGCGCTGATATGTCCGGCATCTGCCTCGACTTACGTCGCTTTCTGTGAACATTATCGACGCGGCGAACAACAACGTCTAGGAGAAGTGTTTAGTTTTATTTAACGGTAGGTTAGTTGCTTTTGATGACAAAATATATGTCAAAACAAATCTCTGGATATTATGAAAATCTGTTGTGAAAGAACAATTTCAACTTATCTATAAGACATTTTCATTATCTTTTTCACTTAAAAAATGGTAATTATATTGTATATACAGGGTGATTGAAACAGGTGTGACAGCTGATAAAAACTTTAAAAGTAACCCCCATGTTTTTTTGGAGTTAAAACTATAGGTATTACCAAATTTTCCATATCATCCGTCATTTTCCAATACGGTGGCCAGCTTCTAATTTTCTAATATAGAACGCCATTCTTTTATGGTGATTTTGGATACAATAACCCAATATTTGAAGACTTTTTTATTTTTGGATATTTTTTGATAGGGTTATCTCCAACCGTTCATGAGGTATGGGGACTGAAATGTTTCAAAAATACTCAAACTCAAGCTATTTACAGACGGTTTTCCTTATTTTAAAAATTAAAATTCAAGTAAAATTTTAACTAGAACTAGGGTCGAAGGTGTATAAACACTGGTGTTATTTATTTATTCTCTAGGCTGAGGAATATCAAAGTAGTTATCGATAGAAAACAAAAATCATAAATTTCTGGTAATTTTCTGTAATATACACCAGCTATTTTTATTATTTATTATATTACACCTTGCAAATTAATGATAAATTTTATTATTAAGCATTGTTAGTTAACTGGTTTCAGCTAGAATTTCATATTCACGTGGTCTATTAAATGCAGTAATGCTGAGAGGTAGCGTTTTAGACAATAACCAGAAAATTAGACTATAATTTTTGTTTTTTTTTGAGAATAAATAGAAAGAACAGTACTGTTATTATATATTTTACCCTATATTTAGTTGAAAAATTGTTTATAGAAAATGCTTCAATTTGCAAATTTTTAAAACATTTAAATGCCTGTAGCTCTTAAATGGTCTTAGATATAGAAAAACACCTAAGAATAAAAAAGTCGTAAAATAATCCATTATATCCAAAAATATGGTAGTTCCTATTAGAAAATTAGCAGCTAGCCACCATAATGGAAAAGTTGGGGATACCATAAAAAATTTGGTAAAACCTAAGGTTTTAACTCGAAAAATCCTGAGAAGTTACTTTTTATACTCTTTAACTTATCGAATAAAACAGCTGACATGCCTGTTTCAATTATCCTGTATATACGGAGAATTTAATTACCTATAAAAAGAAATTAGTTACAATAAGATCAGATAAGTGTGAGAAAAAAATCTGTTTATTAGCGGGAACATGTCCACGTGAGAATTAGATTGTAGCCTACATTCCAAACCCTTAAATCTCAAATATTGTTAAATTTAATTGATATAGCGTCTGTAATTTGAAAAACAAGCAACTTAAATCAAAGTTTTAACATGTATCTAATTTACCTCGACAATCTTGAATTAAAAAAATATAACTTATAGCCTATTATCTCACATGAAGAAGACTCGAATTTTCAAAAAAATTATCTCTTACAATCGAAGATTCCCTCTGCAACTTAGTTTTGGCATTTTTACCCCAATAAAATATAAAGAAATTAATGAAAATAATAGTAGAGTATCTTTTTATTAAATATCCCCAGGTACATTACAGACTCACATTATGTATAAGTGTATCACATAATACATTTCTGTAATACTGCACAATAATATTTTTTTATATTTCAAAAGTTAAATAATCAGATACAGAATTTATTTTTAATATTATTAAAATAGATAGGCCTATAGTATACATATTTTAGTAATAATATTGTAGGCTATATACCGCTATAGTTCAACTATTTACATAGCTTATTCACCAATCGTGTATATAAACACGACGTTTCGCGACTATGATTCAACTTTCGTAATCAGGTGATAAACGTAGAACTTGAAAAAGAGTCAACATAGCCAAGTAACCTAGTACAGTACTATTTTAGAAACTAAACAGTCGTGAGAAAGATACCCAAGGTTAAAGCTAGGTCTGAATTAAAACATGTATCTTACAAAAGGAATCGATGGCTAAAAAGTATACCTGAATGGCCCAAATAACTAAGGTTATTTAAAAACGTGATTTTTTTTCCGGGTTGTTCACAACTACGTGTAACTACAAGATCACATATTAAATGTTGAGCTTGAGTTATGAGAAAAATTATACAGTATAACAAACACACAGAACACAATTCTCATAAAAAAAGCCTAAGTATCAGACGCGTTTCAACGACAAGGTCGTCCTCTTCAGTGATACACGAGCTAGTTATAGTTTGATTGGTGTAGCTCGTGTATCACTGAAGAGGACGACCTTGTCGTTGAAACGTGTCTGATAATTAGGCGTATTATTTTTTATGAGAATTGTGTTCTGTGTGTTTGTTATACTGTACAAGATCACACACTAAACTTTTGAGAAAGAGAATAAAATGGTTGTTCACCTTGATAAAATCCCTTTACATACTTGTTATGTGCTAAGTTTTACATTTGATAACAAAAGTTTATCAATAATTTCGAAACCCTGTGATTTAGTTGGTATTTACAATGATGGTAATTGTCAGAATTAACCACATCAAAATTATGAACAATTATTACCAAATAACTTTTAAAATAGAACTACCTTGTCGGTATGTAAAATTGTAATTTTATTTTGTTGATTCTCTACAACTAGAAAAATCAATATTATAACAATTTAAGAATAAAATCTCTGTACTTGCAATTTCTCTACATAACCTCTGTAACTCGAATAATTTGTCTCTTCTTTTAAGTTTCTACAGCAAGGTTAGAATGTAGTTAGAAAGAAGCGGACATTTTAAACAATTTCCCCAGATCCTTCATTTCGTAATAAAACTAACTTTAAGGTTTAGTTATTGTAGGTAACTCGTCAAACTTCAGAAAATGTTTGTCAAGACCAACTGTGTTGAATTTTCCAACTGATTTCACACTGTAACAATCGGTCTTACAACTAGGAAGACAATGCACAAGACCGGAAACGCTTATGAATGTAAAATTGAGCGCAGAAAACTCACGCTTCCTGTTTAGGGACAATGTGACAATTACTTCTGTGGTTTTCAGAGTTTGTTCGACGCGGGTGGGAATCAGAAGGTCCTTCCCACAAGGTGCCAAGTTTTGCGGTTTCGTAGAAGTTTATTCACTTTATTTTATGTTATCACATAACACGTGTTGTAGAGATAGTTTGAAGAGTTAAAACTTTATGCGGATTTTACAAAACCCTTTCTGAGGCTTACAGAACACCTAAAAATTTTGAAAAATGTTGTCGGTCGTCTGTGGAGTTTGTTACAGTTGCTTAAGGGTGGACCGATTCTGATCACATTTGACATGTTGGCATATTTTGTTCATATGTAGATTTTTCGGTTTCTTGATAACTCAAAATTTGTGGTTAGCTGCCATAAATAAAACAAAAATCCGATATTGTCATAATCAGCTACAGCAGTTTAGATACAAACAAAACCTATTGGTTGCCATCTGTCCGAAATTATTGGTTCGAAAGATATCGGGAAAATTTAAAAAAAAATTCCATTGAACGTTTAAAAAAAATCAATTTCTAAAAATCGACGGATTCATATTTTGATGAAATTTACAAATTAATTTTTCAAATCAATATGTGTCAAATCGAAACTGAAAAAGAAATATGCCAGGAAAATTTTTGAACAGAGAGTCAAACGTGTGCTAAAAACCACACAACTCAGTCATGTAAAGACAGTTATTTTTATGAAAATCTTTTAAGCCGTCAATCGCCAACATATTAATTTATTTATCAAATAAACATACATATTCCTAATCAGAGTAAATTCTACTTTCATTTGATAACCCACACACAGGCTAATATTCCAAAAATAAAATGTTTCAACGATAGTTTTTGTCTCTTAACTACTCCAATGTCATTTTTGTTACTACTATATTTTTCTTATTTGAGGAAAAATACAAATAATATATGTGAATTTTTTAAATATACAGACCTAGGATTTATCTCCTTGTCTGTACAGACACGCCCGTGAAATTATAAGGGTCCTTAGTTTTACCTACCCACCCTCATAAAGAGAAATCAATGAAAACGAAATCTATGAATTCTTCGTTTTACATCTCCCAAAAACTACTTTTAAAACTTACACGCTACGCATTTCAAATTGTGTGGTTAAGTTGTATTCGCCATACAAAAAAAAAACTATACTATATGGTTTCGCAGTGCAATTTAATTGTAAATATATTTAATTGTATATATTGAATTGTAAGTCACGGCATGTTTAAATTAGAAGGGGGGGACTTGATATCTGACACTTTACGTTTGTCCTAGCGCCAACATATTAAAAAAAAACACATTTTCCTTTCAGAATAACTTCTTGTTTTATTTGATACACCCACAACCAATTTTTAAAATTTTTATCGGTATATTTTCCTATGTGTTGGACAATACAAACAATATAAATGCAAAGTTTTAAATATGTAGGATGTATCGTCTTCTCTATTAAAACTGGTTGCGACTTATTATAGACAGAGAGATGGACAGACCAGCGCGCAAAATTATACGAGTTCTTGGCTTTACCAAAGGACCCTAAGAACCACATCTGATCAGGACCGTCGTTATTGATTTCAATCAACTACGATTTTCACTCAGCACAGAGTTCATCACAGAAGCAAAAGGTTTAAATATATAAATAACGTTAAAAATAGTTTGTGTTATAAAATAAGAGTGGGGGATCTTTCTGTCATAGGAAAAACATGAGCAAAAAAATAATAATAAACTGTTCTTTTCCTTCTCAAGTATCTCGTAGGTCTAAGAGACATTTTCGGAGACGAAGATGGGTGTGTGAGATAGTTAGATAGATCGTTTTTTGACCGATATTTCTTCATGTGGATAAAAAGTTATTTAATCAATTATTGCAAGTTTCTTTATTATTCAATTGATTTTATTAAATTGGTTACCTCCAACAATTCTCAGACTTAGATGTATATAAATGTATAACAACTACGACAAGGGTGATAAAACCTAGAAGAAAATCTAATAGCAAACCTAAACCTTAAGATATAGTTGGAAACAAACAGTTCAAAAACATTTTGACAAACTTTGTTATTCTCGTAAATCCTAACCAACAAAATCATTTGACACCATCTTCCCATAAATACTGGTTTTGGTTAAAAAGTGGTGAAAAGAACCCATGATCTTAAAAAATAGAATAGCTGAAAAACCGTGGAAGCTATTTCAATAAAATGTTCATCAGATATAAAAGTTTCTTTCAAACAATAAGGTAACGTAAACGCCGGTCAGGATTCATTTTGTATCCGCGAATTGTAAATTTCTTTTACCAGGATTTTATGTAAGATTGTCAGATTTTGGTGAAATTTCATCACTATAGCTTGGACCGAGTTTGAGATATTTGACCTCCTTAGTCTTTTTCTTTTGATTTTTTTTGATTTCCACTCCCAAAATAGCAGTTTTGTAGAGATAGTAGGTAATGTTTGGGTTCTTAACCGCTACTGTAGTTTTGAGCAAAAATTAGTCGTTAGACCCGGTTTTAGAAATTAAAATTACACGATCCTCCACAAATTGTAGCTATCCAAATTTATTTTCCGAATTACGTGGGAATAATTAAAAAAAAAAAAAAAACTATTTTTAACCACAAATCATGTGATCTATTGTGGATAATATATAAAGAAACTTTCCTCGTCCACATGTTTGTGTTTGTGTCAGGTCAGGAACGCCCACCCCCTGTTGTCACTGCCCTTAATCAATAATTAAGTGTCACTGCTTCTGACATACTCAAAATCACAGTTAGGGCCTAAGCTCTTCACATTACAAGGAACAAAAAATCATAGGTTTTTGTGTCCAACCACTCTTCAATTCATTGTCATCATTAGCTGTAAAGATATGGCTAATAAGCTAGCGTAATTTAATGCTAATTTTAAAAATATATATTTGAGGAATTTTGTAATATTGAGATCACCAGGCTAATATAAGATCTTTAGGTGTGAAGAAACAATACATTTCATAGACCTATATTTTATGTTCAATGTTCAATTTCAAAAAAAAAAACTGTATGATATATTAGTTTTATACTTACCAATAACTAATATATAACGTTTAGTTATAATAATTTATAAAAGTTCAGATTCTTTTAATGTTTCTATAAATATACAAAGATCTAGTCGTTTAAATCACATATAATTTACGTAATTTTGAAGTTAAATTCAACACTTTAACATTGTGAAACGATTTTTTTAATGGATATAATTATTTACAAATATTCAACTTTATTGTAAAATATCGATTTTTGTGATAAAGCGTGTCTTTTACTATTATTACATTTATCAAATCCGAAATAGCAAAAAAATATACAAATTGTTTATGGAATAATAATGAAAAATTAAGGTTCAGTTGTTATTTGAACCAAATAATATTGTTATTCATAAATTTATTAATCTAGATTTTTTTGATTTTTTCAATCATTACTTAGCCACATTTTCATTAAAGAGTTACAAACAAGGGCTCAAGATAAGGCTACTTAATTATCTAAAGTATTTTTTTTTTAGATTTTTCTATAAGACGTACAGTAGGCTATGTTTCTCGCAATATTAACAATAAATCCACAATTAAAAGACCATATCTCGGTCAATTTTAGTGTACCGAAGAATGAAAAAAACAAAAATAAATTGTAGCTGATGTTATGAACTTTAAAAGTAGTATTTTAAAAGGTAATCGATAAAAAAAACAAAAAAAAAAACAGATTTTGCAACACCTTAACTAGTAGTTTTTTGGCAGTTTATTTTTTCCTTTATGATAGACATTTAATGCTATTTTACTGTACTAAAACTTATAAAACTATAAAATATGTCGATATGTTTTGCTATTTGGAAACCATGGTCAACCAAAATGGAGATACCGCTACAGATGTTAAGAATCGAATAAATGAAGATAAAAGTGTTTTCACGCAGTTACGATCGATTTGCAGATCCGCCCAGATTTTTAAATAAACAAAGCTAACATATTTGATTCCAATGTCAGATCTATCTCGTCGCTCTATCATGGATAGTGAGCAAAGACATCAATATTCTACGGAACTTTGTTAATCCCTGACTAAGATACGTCTCAAAGGTAATGTGGCCTAAGTTCATCACCATTATATATCTTTAGGAAGACATCAACTCTTATCCTATCTAGACACACGGAAATGGATACAGATAGTGTTTCCCCGTTGGATTCTAGAAGGAAGTCGAAGAAGAGACAGGTCAAAAATACCTAGAGATGGAGTGTTTGAGAATATGTGTGCAACGGTCAATACGAACTGAAAGAGGCTATGTTTCTAGAATTACAGGCATTAGTGAAAACTGAATAGTAAAATCACAGATAAGATGTGTACTATCTTGTAAAATTTCTGCGGAATATAAATTTCGAATAAGAAACATTTATGTGATTGTTTTCAATTGAAATGAGAAACACTTATGTAATACAGCCTCGTCAATGAATTAACAGGCGAAACCATTGGTCGGCTAGACTAATAGACTAATAAAAAGTGGAAGTTACAAAATAAAAAATTGTGTTTTATTATCTTTAAACATGGAATTCCACCAAGAACCTTCGGTCTGAACAGTAATAAAAAAATAAAATAATAATAAAACCTTATGGAAACTTTAATCACCAAATGAAAGAAAACACTATTTTTCACAATAAACACTTTAAATGTTCATTACGACGTTTCAATGACTATCATCATTTTCAGTTGTAACTTGTAAACAAACTTTCTTGATAAACTGAAGATGATGATAGTCATTGAAACGTCATTTTAAAGAAATAAAGTGTTTATTGTGGGAAATATGTTCGTTTAGTGTGGTTCAATTTATTGTTATAGTGGTTTTAATAATGAAAATTGATTATAGTTTTCAATTAGATTATCAATAGTATTCTGTATTTAATAATAAACAAACTTCTTAATACATAAAGTTGGTAGAATTTCATTATCAGTTTTATTTTGATTGTACATTAAGTAAAGGGTTCACAGGTTTTACCACAAAGCCCTCACAAGTAGAAACGTGGGGGGAAAGTCACCCTTTCAATGAATAAAATCAGGTAAGTCTACAAAATAACGGCAGCACAGGCCAAAGACCTCATTTAAAGACACAATGGTTAGTTTCAGAAAATATTTGTCCGGACATTGAACTTATGGGAAATTTGTTCATAAAGTAAAAACATATGTTTAGGCTAATAGTTTATTGGTATAATCTAGGATAATCACACACGACTATCAGATTTTATAAAAAAAAATTGTAATTTTAGAAAATGAATTAACTACAATTTTTTGGGATTTTAAAGAGTAGTTCGAGGTATCAAAAGCATAAGCTAAATATCCGTCTACCCAGTTCATGAACAACATTTTAAAATTTAAAAAAATCAATTTTTTTTGGTTCTTTCACAATTTAGAGTAGAATCTCAAGAAAACAAAGTTGTTGTTATACAACTGAGACAAGTTACGATATAATCAATCCATATTTGGTCCAGTTATGAATACTTCTAGCCCACTTCTTGTTCAAAAAACTCAAACAAATCAACATACCATTTAGAAGAGAAGTTTATGGCGTTATTGAATGTAAAAGAAATTTTCGGATACAAAAGTTTGTTTTTTAATAGCTTTATAGACTACCATTGTGAACATGTATGGGTTCAAAAACGACACCTACCTTAAATTTTTTTTTAAACCAGAGTCAAATTTGTAAATACTGGTGTGTTAAAACGTGTAAAACAGATTCCTTTTTTATGAAACACTGATAAAAATGTGTATTTTTTCTGTATTTTCTGGAAGAACTGTTCCTAGATTATCAAGAAAGAAAAGGTTTTCATTATAAAATTACTTAAAATTTGAGACTGCCTATGTTATAACCGATCCGTTATGAGTTTGTCGAATTAGTCTATTTGTTTATTTTTCCCAATTTTGAAAAAAAATCACAAAAACACGCCCTAACCATTTTTTGTTTACCTAATACATTTTAGCTGAAGGTGTTAAGGAATTGTGAATAAAAATTACTGCAAAGGTTAAGTATTGTATATTTATTCAGAAATATGAATATGAATAGGTTTAAAAAACGACAACAATATTGTTTGTTAATGTTTTGAAACTAATGCTTGTTGGTTTTATAATTGTACCATTAGGCCTATAATTATGATCATATTTGTAAAAGTAGTATGTTTGTTGATTGTAAACAGTATTTTTAAATATAAAAAAAAGATAAATATTTTCAACAAATGTGTTTTTCTCGGTTTTCTGGAATAATTACTAAAATTATATTACCTGCAATATACCTATCTAAATTATTTATTTTAAAAAAACAATCCAATATAGATGATAAAAGGGATTTTATTTTTAAAATCATTAAAATCGAAGTAAGCACTTGTGAATTGTGCGAAAATACCTTGCATTTTAGTATATTGAAACAAACATGGCAATGAAATCACGTTTACAACAAATATGACGTATTGTTTAGTTAAATTAAGAAATAAATGTTTTAAAAAAAACTTTTATTTTCACTAAACAATAAACTGATTGTGGACACTGCTAAGGAACGTCAGTACATAGAGAGATTTTAAAGTTGCAAAACCGTTTCTATAGCTCCTATAGACAGCTATTGTTCATTATTAAATTACAAAGAAAATTATTATTTCCGAATTTGATTAGTCTAATCTTTGAGTTATTATATAAACTCAAAGTTTACACATGTCTATGCTCAATAATTAACTATAAGATAGAAAAAAAAAACTTGAACACAAGATCTCACAAAAAATACGATTACTTAATCAAACGCGTTTCAACGACAAAGTCGCCATCCTCAAAACTAAAATAACAAAATTATAACTTAGCTCATGTATCACTGAGGATGGCGACTTTGTCGTTGAAATGGGTTTGATTAAGTAAACGTAATTTTTATGAGATCTTTTGTTCAAGTTTTTTTCTATCTAATATTATCTCACAAGTCAAGTTCAATATTTATTTATAAATTAGCTATAAGTAAAAATATTGTCGACGGCTTTTTATGAAACTCTAAAAAAGTGAAAAAAAAAAAAAAAAAAAAAAATTCAAAGTCTCTTTTTTAAGCAAACCCTTATAATATATTTTCCAAAAACATTTAGAACCTTGTAGAAATAACTCAAAACCTTGTATTTTGTAGGTTGATTCAAATATTTTGACTTGGAAATTTGGCATCCTTGTTAATCTTCATAAGAAGCAACTGAATTTTCATAAAAATCCTTCAATATGTATAGCATGCGTATAAGTTTAAAGTTGCGTAACAACTCATTAAAGAGTCCAATTAACTTTGAATCGATATTATTTTATTTGTAATGTAAAAAACCAAACTACCAAATAGCGTCACATTTCTTGTATAACTTTAAAATGTTCATAAGAAGTGATTTAATCCCCCCCTCTAAGATAAAAAGTTTGGTATCTTATTTTATTCTACTGCCAGTTTTTCATTATGATGTCTAACATACTTCGCGTCACTAATGAAGCCTTCCTGTTCCAAGAAGACGCTGAGGACAAGGAAGGGGGGCCGAGTAGCCAAGTCAAGTCTTACCTAATTACGATTCCAGGATGGTAGTGTTTTAAAATGTTTCTCGAGTTTACTCATAAAGTTTAATAGATAGCTGTGAACGAGGCAGCGGCAGGACGGGTTAGAACAGTTAGCGACACAGGAAGTCGCAGAAGGGACTCGGACTAGTTTTTGCAATCCAGCAATTACAACTTCCATTCATCATAAGTTGCTGTAGTTGCGACTTCTGGAATAAATCAAACATGTCGCAGTCAATGGAAGGAAGCGGGTACAACTAGTCAATCATTAAAAGGATTGTATTTATGATAATACAGCACTGCACCGCGCTCTGCTTGGCGGTGGTAGCCGATGAATAATCACTGAAAACACGCACGTAGGAAAATACGTCCAGAGAAGAAGCAATCAATTTACCTTCCGCCACAGAAATATCCTTTACACAGATTGGAGAACACTTCAATTTAAAGAATTCTAAAATACAGATAGGAACTCCTTTGAAAGAGAGTTGAAATTGGTATTATAACGATGTACCTTTAAAACTATTCGATTGGTATATTTGGTAGAAAATTAATTTCTCAATATGTGGTTCGTGACAAAAAAATATAGTTTTTGACATGATTCAAAAGTTCTAACTGAAAAATTGCAAATAATACGTTTATAGATACTTTACTAATCAGCTGTATTTCGAAAATTTAAATCAATTCAACATTCGTTACCATAACAACAAAATTTACAAATTTAATAGCAGCTGATTAATCGGAATAACCATAAAATTATTCATGTGAATAGATTATTTTATCTTTTCTAGCGTTGTCTTAATTTCTGCTGTCGGGTTTTGGATGAACTCCATCTTTAAAAGCTATTTACGTACTCCATCGTCCGTCAAAGTAGTCGTCTTAATGCCAATAGGTACTGCTAGAAATGATAGAAGAATGTAATCAAATAAATTATGTACTTGTTAGCAGAAATATATTATTTTCATAATAACGATAAATATACTTTGAGTTTTGATTAATCAACAAGATCGACTGAAGATTATCACCAAAATGTATATTAATTTTGTTGTATCTCATTGTTTTTCCTCTTTTAGATAGCAAAATCTCCCTTTTGTTAACGCTTGTAATGAAATAATTCATTAAAATAAAGAAGTATGGAATTTTCTACAACACCGAAATTTCACTGATGATAGTTTATTGTAAGTCATTTACTTTTAAACTATATCAAGGGTCATGTAAAGCCGTGGAGTAACTGAATTGGTTTCAGGTGTGAATTATTTGTTTGTATATTTTAGTAAAACAAATGTAGTGGTATCTTCATTTTCATCAAGGTATTAATTTAATTTAAATCTGGTAATTATAAAAAATGCTTCCTTTTTTTAAACCTATTATATTTGTACATGATATCATGATAATTCATTAAAATATAAACAAATAACAATAACTTGAACATCCTTTACACGAGAGTCAGTGGCGGATCCAGACTTTTAATTGGGGGGGGGGGTTGGCTGAACTGGGGAAAATTTTGTGAAAGGACTTTCATATAATGAAGCGACCAAAACAGTAGTTTAACGTTGTTTTATGGAGTAAAAACGTGTGTTTCATATTAAAGGTTTTCAGGATGTTTTGTTTACTAATTTACTAATGAAATACATTAAAGTTAATAAAAGGCAGATTAAAAGTGTGAAAAGGATTTATTTTTAAGTACATCGTACATTTAATATTTCAGATTAGTTCTACTGGCTAGAGATGAATAAATAATGACGGGGACGCAGTTGAGGGGCTCTGGGGGAAACAGCTGAGTCACTGTATGCGCGTCCTCGATAGTGCGCGTATCGTTTCAATGAAACTAGATAAACGGAGCGGGCACAAAAATCAAAATATTTTATGTTGATTGATTGCAGGCAATGTAAATGTAACTATGACATTATACAAAGTATTAAAACGTTAACGGATATCATACAATTGAAGACGTAGTAGTGGAATTAGGTTATTCTTGCTAATGAATATATTTTACGAGCTTCAAACTAATTATAATGGTATAAAATTTACATTCTTACAAAAAATGTTAAAGGTTTTGGGGGGGCTTCAACCCGAAAGCCCCCCGTAGATCCGCCACTGACGAGAGTTAAATTGCATATAATCTAGTTTATAATTAGGTTAGGTTTCAAATCTTTACTGTGCTGTCAAACTAGGCTCAGATAACAAATCGCGAGGGGAAAATATAAACTCTCCAGATCTCAGTTTATAATAAATAATTAAAAAATAGTTTTGTTGCATCAAATGATCCGAAGTAATTAGTACTATTTTAAAATTTAGAATAGGCCCTTACTATATCAGTATATTTACATTTAACAAAAATTTAATTAATTAGTTTTATTATTTTTTTGTACGTCCTATATTTTGTTTAAGGGATTTCTGTACTCGTTTTATATAACTCCAGTAAAAAGTTATCCAAAGCCGAGTGGAACATCTTTCCGAGTGAACTAGAAGCCGAGATAAAAAACATATTCCATACTTTTGTTCAATCCTGTATAATCTTTGCGTGACGTGTACTGTTTATTATAACTTTCACCAGCCGCCCCAGGACATCAAAGAATGTCTAAACCAAAACAAAGGATAAACAAATCTTTCAGAAATACAGAAGAAACTGTGCGTATGTTTAAGGATATCCGAAATATCGGTAAAAAATTTTTTTTAAATAATTCATAGTAGTTTTCTAGAACATTAACAATCTTTTCTTTGTTATCGAGTACTTAAGTAAAGCTATAACTATTTTTAAAAGCTGAATACTAATAGCTGGAAAACCAAGAACAGTTCTTGTGTGTTCTAGTAAATTAGAAGAATCGGGTTTTTTTATGTAATTTTAACGATAACTTATCAACGGCTATTTATCAACTTGATAAAAATAAAAAATAAAGATATCATTTTGTTTAGAATTCAAATGTCTAAATATTTTGTATCTTGCAAGTAGCATGTAAAATCAATGTTTTTAAAGATATTTTTCATCAAAAATGTTTAACGAACGACAATTTTAAACGGTTAAGTTAAAATTATTATATTTTGTGTTACACTGCAAACTAACCTCGTACAAAACATTCTAAAATATTTCTATAGATATTTCAGTTGGTTATAGAGTTATATCTATTTTTTAGAAAAAAAGAGATAAATATAGAAGGAATAATTTTTTGACATATGTCTATAGGAATCATTTTGATATCTAAAATCACTTCTCAAAGTTTGTGAAACTAGTCGTGAAATGTTCTGAATTTCCACTTTTACTGAAAATATTCAGATTTAGTTATACTCTGGAAAGGACGCATCTACACTAAATTACATATGTTATAAATTTCATATAGAAACTGTTTAGGTAATAGGTTTTCAAATGTTGTTGAAGTTATGACATTTTCTGTCCTAAAACCATTAGATTAATTCTGCCAATCTGATTTGTAAAACTTCCAATGCTAGTTTGTGGAAAATTTTGTTGGTAACAATACTCTGTCAAAACTTCTATTGCAGAAAGACAAATTTAGGTGATAATTTATTTAACGCAAACTTGGTAATTACTATCATAAAATATGAACACATTTTGGGGATTGCACTACGTTTAAACCTTATATATTGATCGATTTTTCAAAATATTTCCAAAGCGATTACGATTCAATTTGGTTTAGTATAGTATCTAAGGACCAAAACAAAACATCATCCCGTTTCGAAATATACATTGTGTGTAAAGTCCATGGAGCTGAATAAGACCAAATTATGTAATATGTGAAAAATTATAATCCAAAATATTGTGCTAAAATATAATCCAAAAATTATTGATTCAGGAATAATTGTTTAAAAAATGAAATTATACTTCGATAGCTGTCATTAAAAACTCATTTGGTTTAAATAAGATTTACGTTTAGGACAAATTTATATTACAAGTGAAACAATGTTGTGTTTTATTATATAAAAAGACTTTAATAATGGCGGAACATTCTATACAAATGTATCTCCCATAAGTAGTAATCTCACTAATAAAGAACATCCCCCCTCCTTTTCACTTGTTAGTAGAGACATTTTAAGGAGGTGGCAAGGTATATTATTTCTGGTTAGTTTTAACTTTGATATTGTTTCTGAGTAAGGTACTACTGTTTGAATTAAATACTATTAAAATTACATACTACTATTAATTTCTTGAACAATTAGACTAAGCTATGCCTTCAAACGGATTTTCCACTTTATATACACGTTTCGCGGCGGTTGTCTTGTACTGGCAAAAAGCGAAGTTAATGCGCATTTTCCAGTTTTAACCTACTTTTTATTCCATTAAAAAAAATATATTTGCTGAAAAAGCGTGACACACGTTTAAAATGAATTGCAACGTTGCTGTGATGTATTTGATTTGAAAGATTTTAACGCTGGCACAGGAGAGATGTTCTGTTCTGAACGAGTAACTTCAAGGTATTCTGTGAACAACGGATTCAAATCACAGATTGTTCTTTGTTGTTAGGTTCCAATTAAAAAATTTAAAAAGAAGTGCAAGAAATTTAAACTGTTATTTTGAGTTGTTGGTAAACGGTATTTGTAGTGAAACGTTCAATCTTTAATCGTCATCAGCACTCAGAAATTTTTTACGTTATATGGATTAGGAGTCTTTTTTTTAAAAACATTTAACGGTAAAATTATATTTCTAAAATAGAAATTCCAGATATTGAAACAATCTCATAGAAACGTCAATACTCGAGACGATAAAATGTCACTGAACTCATCCGTTGAAATAATTTGACTAATTTATATGAAAGTAAACGCTCTACAAGTTATAATTTTAGTTCGATGTTGCTCAAATTTGGTAAGTAAGGTCAGTTTTTAAAACAAACTTACAAGTTCAATCACCAATAAAATTTACTAGTAAATTTTAAAATTACTGGTGATTTTTAAAAACATGTTTTTCGGTGATAACTCTTTACTTGTAATTGTTACCATGTCCCATAATCTATCATTTGTACAGATTTAAAATCTACACTGTTTTAAAAAATGTATCTCAATGCTGCTCAAAAACACAAAATATAAGTTAAAAAACAAAATGGTTAAAAACATAATTTGAAAATTAAACTATAAGATAAAATAATATTTCGCACTTTTGTTAATACTACATGAAAATAAAAGTTGGAATATTTCAAAATGTCATTATTTTAAACAGCCATAATTATCTAGGTTCTACAACTCATTTTATGCAATTATTAATATCAAATTCAAACCGAAATAAAATGCTAAAAACAAAGTTACGAACCTTAGAGTTGTAACCAGTCAGATGTCCCAAAAGCTCGCTTCTCTATACATATTGAACAAATATGTACAAAATAGTGACTATTCAGATAGGCGGTATTAATTGAAACCAACAAGTACACTTCTTATGCAGCTTTAAAATCTACATCTTATGAAATTTAAACTTGTTTTTTTACCGTAAAAAAGTAAAACCACATTATATAGACTACTATAAAACCAAATTGTGTTACATATTTTTATATATTGTACATTTAAATATATATTGTTAAATACGTATAGCCTACATATTATATACCAGTTGTCCAAAAGATCCTGTGAATATTAATCATTTTTTAATGAGTAATAGTGGAAAAGTAAAAACTACCCTCCCCCTCTTCAAAGGATGGGTTAACATTTTCAAATGTGACCCTATATTTCTGATTACAGTTTTCCATATAAAAATAGGCTATTAAACATGTTGAAATAAAACAGTTATAATTAAGTTGAATTAAGAAAAGTATGAATGATCGGATTTCACAAAATTAAATGATGATTTCACCAATTTTTTACCACAGTAGCAGGATTTATTTAATGATTTTAGTGTTATTGTATTTTTTCAAATGTTTTCGGTTAGGTTCAGTTTTGGATCTAGGCTATAAAATTTATGATTTTAACAATTTTTTAGCAGCTATCTTCTAAACGGTTGCATATTTTGTAGAAAATTCTAAGAATGAAATCAACTGAAATGTTTTTATATGAAGTGAAGAAATACAAATCTGTAGGTTTACGTTTAAAAATTTTCATTTACAACCTTCGTTTTGAGCTTTGGAAATTGGTTTGTTT
Organism: Aphrophora alni; assembly: GCA_963513935.1. Lineage (NCBI taxonomy): Eukaryota > Metazoa > Arthropoda > Insecta > Hemiptera > Aphrophoridae > Aphrophora > Aphrophora alni. The sequence goes on from OY740770.1 coordinate 111,160,881, forward strand.
ACAATTTAATCAATAAGTTGTGTCCAATTCTTATTTTTCTATTTCTATTAGTTCAAATGTTATCAAAACATTTCAATCGTTTCGAATACTCTACATTTATGCTTCATTGCTAAAAAAATAATAAACTCTGTTGACGGAAGAACTTGTTACAGTTTATGAAAAACGTCCCCGACCGCCTTGAGGGGCGCCGCGGAACAGAGAAATGTCACTGGACAAGAGTAAACTAGGAAGCAGGTTGTTAGATGCATCAGTAATAGAAACAGAAGAACTGGTATGCCTATCCGGTAAAGACCACATCCAGTAAGGATGTGTTGACCTTCATATCCACCGTTAACCTTCAGAGTCCATACTTAGTAGACTTGTCTGCCACGAGTTAGAATGGTCAATGATCGCTATTGCGTTGACTTCGTAGCCCAAACTTGGACCAATCTCTCACCTGTCTCTGTTGGGTGATATTGTTAAATATAAATAATAAGATGCGAATTTTGTTTATCCGCTTTTATTCCGATGTCGGCCTTACTGTTATTATATAAGTCCTGTACTCTTGATTAATTTTGTAATGGTGATACAGATTTAATAATACCTTCGGAATAACTTCGTGAGTCAGTTACGCTACCATTTTATTACATTTTCAAAAAGTCCTACAATTTTTGTTTGTTTTTTTTCTGGGGGGGGGGGGAAACACCAACTTTATGAAATCTCATTTTAATTGTGTCATGAAGACATGAAAAATGGCAAAAACAAGATGACTCTTTCCTTTGACTGCCCTAATACAAACGATGTGCACTTACATTTTGAACATGGCCTCTTATTAAAATTGCTATGAATTACCGTAACCAAACAGAACCTGAAACTGTTACTAAAACGACGTATTCTAGAAGCAACACAGCCCATTTTAAGGGATACATTAAGTAATGCAATGTCAGCTTTTTACACTCTTCTGGTACATTATCAAACGGTACAGGAAAATCAATTCGAACATTCATTAAACTTAAATTAAGTAAAATTGCAATTGTATTCTATTACTGTACCTCTTGTCTACAATGTCGTCAGTTTCTTTGTTTTCACCATTTCTCTTATTAACGGGAATCCTTTAAAATGCGTTAGCAGAATGTGTGACTAGCCATTTGACGTTTATACCCCCCCCCCCAATTGGGCCAAGATTTTGTAAAACGTTAGAAAAATGTAGGGTTACTGACCCATAAAGCGTTGTGAATGTGTCAAGGCCATATTACTATTACAATATTAGGGGTTACAGGAGTTATTTACCACTCTGTATACACGGAATGTTTTTGACTAACTACATTAAAAGTATTTTGGACAAAAAATTTCAGCTACAAATTTAGTGTACCGCATTACAAAGTAATTTTATTATGAATAATTTAGAGAGAAAAAAATCATATATATATATATATATATATATATATATATATATATATATATATATAATGTTTATTATTTATCGGGCAGCCAGCCAAAAAAGGATTTTATTGGGGTGGAATCTTTTTCTAGAGATTTTGAACTATACATTATATATCAAACATTTCGTCAAAACATTTGGTTTTCTTATATCACACCATTTCAAAATACAGGCCTAAAATATCGGAAAATTGAAATTTTATGTTCATCTGCTTTCTAATTATGCTTTTTATAAAACGTTAAAATTCAAATGAGGTATGAGCATTAAATGACCAATAAAATGATGTCCCATTCCATCGTCACGTTTTCAAGTTTTAAGGGGTTTATTGGAAAATCTCGGAAACATACATTTTTTAAAAAAATATAAAAGGTTGTATTTTGATTTTTCTTTTTGCTGAATTTTTCCAGATTTTTTTGATGGAATTTGGACTTTTTCAAACCACTAGTTCACATCTGGGTTAATAAGCGTTTAAAAATGACAATAATAATTTTTTTTTGCCAAATTATGAAAGAAAATCCTTAACCGAATAATTTGTTTCACTCTTTGTTATGTACTGTAAATAAAATGTAAACTATTTTATTGTTTATAACATTATTATAAACAACCAAACTTCTAAATTTGTTGTTTTTTGGGTTTTGTCTAGATGTTATACAAAACATATATATATATATATATATACCCCCTCCGTTAGGTTTTAAATTTATTTACGCGTAAAGATTTTCAAATTTTGACCTAAAAGTAGCTAATTTCGCTGAACCAAATAGAAAACAAAATATTTACTAGTAAAGAATAATAGCACATATAAATAAATCATGAATGTACAATTTGAACAATAAAATAAAATAATATAAAATTTATTTCTGATATATTTACGCTACTAAGTATTTAAGAGTTCGTGCCACGTCCAATAAATCCTCGAAACTTATCCTCGGCAATGTCCTGACAACAGAGTAATTGATTGTAATTAGACTTGAACACGTCATATACGGAAGTCGACGCAAAGAGGAAATGTTCAGGATTCGCCACGAGTAGTACCACTTACACCCCACTTCCGGTTGTAATACTTTAGCCTCCACCTCCACCCCCTTGTTGAACTGAACTATCTATTAATCCGCGACAGCTTAATTTACCAGAACTCCCCCTCAACTTGTGTTGCTTTCCATTTTATTTCGTTCTGATACATTACCTGCAGGGTTTCAATGGATTACATTCGTTGATTAAATGCCACTATTGACAATGTTACAATTTTAAAGAAAAGAATAGTTTTTAATTGTTATAAATAGACTATGAAGCTGTTTAAAATTGGCTGGAAAATTTGTCAAAAATGGTTAAGCAACTTTCGTTCAATTTTAGTGAAAATGAAGATAAATCATTCAAACCCTATCAGATAATTGGCAACAAAAAATAAAAATATTGTAGAAACGAAGGAAACTTAGACTTATTTACATGAAATAAATATCTTTCAATGGACATTTTTTAAATCACTAAAAGTTGAAAACATTGGTAGAAACTTATTCTACTTTTTTGCATTGTTTTTTAAACAAAATTCTTGTAGAGTTTTCATTTGTTATTCGACTACAACTATTTCCAATGAGCTAAGAAAGCAGAGTTTCGACTTTTCTACGACAATAGAACATTTTGAATACAAATCTAGGTTCAACAACCCTAGCTGAGCACATGTTTCTCTACCTTTCCAACCTTCTTTGACAAGGGTGCTTTACCTTGGGTGGCCTTTAACACTTGAACTCGTCATTTTATTCTTGACATATAACTTTTTGCATTCTCTTTGTCACGTTTGGGACTAAGTAATCTTTAACCTTCATCTTGGATCTGAAGACCCACTTTAGTCAGGCCACCATTTTGTGTTTTCTTTAGCCACAACAATAGTAGGAGGAACTGTGTCAGCAGTGTGACAATAAAATAAACGAGAAATGTGATTAGGGAGAGTGGTTTTCTACCAATAGTCCAAACAAAATAAATGTTTCGAGGGAACGATTTCCTATTCTTTTACAAGTGATTTTTTTCGTGTTGGAATGTACACGAGGTTGTAAAAAAAAAGTGTTCCACATTTTGATGACTTTTTCATATGACGCTACTCTGTTAAACACCTAAATATAAACTTTTTAAGTTTTTTCTAGAATAACCTTCTTCTGTCAGTTTTGGCGAAAAAGGACTCATGAAAGTAATTGTTAATAAAATTATGTAAAACCTTCAGCAATCCCGAAATTACCATCTCTAATTTTTGAGCCACCTTATTGAAAAAGTAATATTAATTAAAGTAATATGGGACATTACGTAATAATTAGGTTCATGGTGATCTCACTGTATGGTAGAATATACCATACGTGTACGCCTAATATCATGTAATACAAACATCACTTATGGGAGGTAAACCAGACCTCATAAATTCTAAGAACTGAAATTCAATTAAGTTGTTTGTTGAGAAATTAAAATAAAACTTATAGTCAAATTCTCACCTATAAGTGTATTAAATCAAACGCGTTTCAGTGACAATGTCGCATCTTCAATGATGGATGAGCTACAATAATTAAACTTTAAGTCCAGTTTCAGTTATACTTTGATTATTTTAGCTTATGCACTACTGAAGATGGCGACATTTCATTTGAAACGAGTTTGATTTAATACACGTATTTGTGAGAAATTGTGTTCAAGTTTAAATTTAATTTTAATAGGTCTTACAAGTCGTAGTCAATATTTATTTATAAGATGTTTGTTAGTCTGCTATTGACCACACCCTTACCCCCACTTCTAGTCTAAAGCAGATACACTTTAGCCAGTTTACAAGACCTATATACACTCAGTGCTTGATTGTTAGTCACCTACTGACCACACCCTTACCCCCACTTCTAGTCTAAAGCAGATTCACGTTAGTCAGTTTACAAGACCTACATACACTCAGTGCTTGTTTGTAGGCACTAAGAAATATTGTGTACTGTCATTATTGTTATACAATACATTTCCAACAATTGCTTTCACAATTACTACCATTTTGTCTCCTGTAAGTTTCATTGCATTCCCAAGTTTTAAAATGCTATAGGCTAGGGTTTTTCGTTCCCATTTCAATTTGTTATCGTTTTTTAGGATTCAGAATAAAAATGTTACATAAATTAGATTTTTCTGTTCTGTTATTTCTTTTATTGTATTGTTAGTATTACTTTTCTTTTTCTATCAATATGAATATCGTAAGATAAATATTACATATAATTGGTTTGCGGGAATGAAATACATTTTCTTTCTCACTGTTAAAATATGATTATAAACAATACAATACTTGATGATTTGGCAAAGTTGATAATGATACGTGTCTGAACTCAAATTATTTGGAATATTTTTCTGAACTTTAAGACCAAACGACAAACAAATCATTATCATCTAGTCTCGGTCTTTTCTTAAACATGGGCTAAACCAACACTGTGTAATTTACAAATCGATTTTAAAGTTTGTACAAACAAAACAATTGCCGCTTCTTTTGAAATTCGATAAGCCAGATCAAACACTGGGAGAACAGCGACGATATGGGAACCAATGTTGTTTAAAGATAATTATATTTAATTACTTAAACAGATTAGGACTGTTCAATGATTTAACGACTGGGGAAGTTGAGGGAATATGAGTCACTTGTTTCATGACCAATTTTATTCGTGTATTTACAATATTTTTAGATGGGATATTTTTCACGTTCTCACAAATATGTATTATAGAGAAAGTGATATGATCGGTCCAAAAATAAAATAACAGATGTCGGTTCTGAAGTTAAATGAACGGCTAAAAGTAGTGTTTAATGTCTTTCTGTCCAGTATTTTTTAACTCAAACGAATAAACCAATTATGATTAAAGAAGATATATTTTTGCCTTTTTTAAAATTAAAATGTGGCGGTCCATAAGGACAAATTTCAAAAATACGACTTTTCTTAAAATCCACTAAAACGATTTTATTAAAATTTTGCTAAAATCTAGCCTTAAAGATTTTGAATCATTTGTAATCTTCCCAAAAATAACGTTTCGGGAGTAATCGGTAAAAATACAACAAACCGTCCATGAAACTTTTAAAAGACCTGATTATTCAGAACCTATTCTACAGATTTTATTTAAATTTCGATGAGATCAATCACCCAAACCAAAATACCAAATTGCAAGTAAAAGAAAACTTTTAAAAAATTAAAAAGTATTTTCATCATTAGAAATTTGATTTCAATTCGAGTTACGCTGTAAACTAGTTTTTGGCATAAGCGGAGTAAGCTTACTGTCTATTTAAATATCTTTTCAAATAATTTAAAAACAGATATTAACAAGAAGTTCACAAGGAAGGGATATTTCGCTACTAAATCATCTTCCTAAGAAATACAAAGGAAAACGGTAATAAACTTACATTTTTTTGTCTTACCTCAAAAACATTTTACTGAATATAGACATTTTTAGAGATAGGATAAAATATTATTTTGTTTTTGTAGATAGGTGTGTGAGAATATTAGTGCAATTTATATTTTTGTTTGCATAGCAAAATGCTAACATATTTTTCCAGTTTTCAACTTTTCTTTTCAGACGTATACAAGAATATTTATTTAAAAAATGGAGATTTTCATTTAGTGTCTTAATAGTCCAAACGGGTAAACTGATCTTCATCTCATTTAATTAATATCTTCTCTGAGTGATGTAGTTGTGCACCACGACGCCAGATTATTATTTAAAGTTAGAACCTATTTTTTTAAATCAACTAATTTGGAAAAGGACCCTTCTCTTCTCCCATTAGAAATACACGAGGAATAATATTGGGGAACAATTCATAAACGACGGATGCTGTCATATTGAATCGCATTGTAAAAGAGTTCTTCAGAGTGAGAATAGGGAATAATTTCACCAATGTAAAAACTTATCCGGATATATTGTCTCTACAGCTCAACGTCTAGTGTAGATTTTCTTGCCCTTTTCACTAAACTCTTATTCTGGACGTCTAGTTGTGCGAAACGAAACCCGATTTTATAATTTATGTTTTTTTTTAATTTCAAAGAGAAACAAAATTCAAAAATATATTTGAAATTTTAAAACACTCTAAGACAAAAAGCTATGTTTCTTTTTCACATTATAATGGAAGAATTTCTCTGATTTTTCTCTGAATAGTGAGAAAGACGTACGTTTTACTTAGCAGTTTTAAAATGTTAGTTGTGAATCTATAAATTGAACTCTTGGATCTAATATTGCAAGTGGCTAGGTCAGTTATTACTAGGAACATCGGGAGAAGCAAACATGACCAGTACATCATTGCTGAGGACAATGTAAATAATATACAAAATAGTAATCCTGCTGGATTTACAGTTTTTCAAATATTCTTGGGTTAGATCCCTCTCATTCATCTTTCCTATCAGGTCTCTTTTGACAATAGTTATTTGTGCAACTAGTTTTTAAACTTTGCAACTTTTTTAAACTCGGCAAGCCTCGGGCGTTATACACGTATACCTATCGAGTACTAGCGGTCGTACTTTTTCCTTGATTTGACAGGAAGGAGATTTAGTACAACGTTGTTAGCTTTTTCCGCTAATTTAGACGGGGTATTAGACAGGTTTTCATCCTCTGAACTGTCCATATTTTAAAACTAACTACACAAAATATAGCAGTAGTGCTAAACAACACATCAACACCGAGTGGAAGTTCTCACGTCAAAATTGAGGTTATTTATGAATATTACAAATAACTTAGATTTATTGTTGAGGAAACGGGATTGCCAACTTCAAAACTCGGCAAACGGAAAATACTCTCCGTGTACATACACTGTCAATCATCTTCATGAATAATTAATTTCTTTTTCAACTTTAAAACATTGTTTTGTTGTTTATTTATGTTATTTTACATGTAAGAATTAATCTAACCTACATACGGGACATTTCCTGTATATTATAAATCAATTCAAATAAACTTAACCTAAATTTCGTTTTGTTCGGTTGCCATTCGGAGTGAGCAAAGTAGTGTGCAAAGTAGTGGGCAAAGTGAAACTGTTGAGAAATCAGCTGTTTTGCAAACTAATTTAAATGAACAAAATGCCACTTTGTCAACAACTGTAGACAAAAACTATTGTTTATTATTTTCAAATCTGTTATACCAGATTATTAAATTTAATAATTTACTATGTATGATTTAATTTGTATTTGTTTTATGTTCTAGCACGACGAAAATTAATTTTAACAAAACTATAAGAAGTATAAAATATTTGTCGTTTATTTTTAATGTTCGGGGCTTTTTATAATCTGACTAGTTGCTCCTATAATAACTTCAACTCAGATACATCCTGACACACAGTACTATATATTATATTATTCTAGTACAAATACACCTTTCATCTAACTATTAGACCCCCGAACCTCCACTCAGATTTCCGGGTATTCTGGGACATTCTGCGCACGTTGATAACTGTCCCAGTGGAGCCAAAGTTATCAGAACCTATCTTACGTCTCCTTCCCTAAGTGGAATGTTCACCCTAGTGATACAGAATTGTTGTAGAACAGCTTATCTTAGTGAAGTGTTACGTCTGGGGTTTGATTTATTAGAAAGGTGTGCTTATGAGGGTGGCGACAATGACCACGGGGGTTGGCGACAATAAGGAGTGAGTCTTTCCACACACTGGCAATGCGTCGTTGATTTATTATTGTTTTTGAAAGATTAGTAAAACCTGAATAGAGGTAAATAGGGCTTACGATGTTTGTAGCATTGAAGAAATGCTAAATTACACAATATATAGGCCTATTAGCAAACTTGTTTTAAAAGTCTTGTTCTAAAAAATGTTTTTGTAATAAGTCTGGTGTGTCATATGCTTAACAAAAATTGACAGAATTATTTAAATCTGGAAATGTTTCCGTTCTCAAAGTATGAACATTAAATAAAATTGTCGTACCTTATAATGTGGTAACGTTTGAACTATTTATTTATTTTTATTTTCAACTTATTAAGAAAGCTATATTGTTAACGACCACACTGAGGAGAAATCTTTAAAATGAGGGGTCGATGCTAGTAGGATTAACAGTTGCTTGACAATTTTATATATAGGCTACTGTATTTAATTGGCACAAATCAAATATGGAAATTATTGGATATAAATTTTCAAGGTGAATACAAAGAGGTATTATGAACATCGTGGGACCTATAATGAAATGTTATTAAAGCACACAACTATATACGAGTAAAAGGGCCGCCATTTGTAGATCAGCAAAATTGTCGAAACTTCAATAAAAATTTCGATTAGTAGAGTGGTAACACATACATTTGGATGTAGCAAAAACCACCCGAAACGGATAAATAAATCATAAACAAAGAAAAAAAAAATATAAAACAGAAATCTTAAAATGGTTTCTCAGTTATGAGTTTTTTTGGTACGCCCTCCTAAAAATAGAGTTTATGAGAAGTAAAACAAAATTTGTAAATGTAATCTCCCACGAATGATACGCTACTTCATTTTAAAAGAATAGAGGTCTTGTTCCAAAATAAAATGGCGGCAGTCAAATTCCTAAAACGACCAACTTACTTCCCTGTTTTAAGTCTGATAAAGGAACAAAATATACAGCATTTTTCGTTGACTGAGTTTTAGTTAAATTTTGTCAGTGAAATTACTATTTAGCTTTTCAAGGTACAGGGTGTTAAAACTTGAAATATTATAATATTTATATATAGGGTGTCCCATAAGAAACATGGCAAATTTTAGGATACGATTCTGTGGGTCGCGATAAAGAAAATTTTTAATAAAATACTTTTTTCCCGAAAACATTTAGTTTTACAGACACCCGCAATTTTATTTCTTACAAAAAAGATGATTTGGAATTAAAAAAAGATATGGAGTTCAGATTTGGTATACCCTACTCATTTTATACGTTTTACAAGTTTACCGAATATAAAGAATTTATTTTGGATATTTTCAAAATGGCGGCGGTTTAATATATTGAATTAAAAAAAAAATCACAGGAAAAAGTTTTGATTTTGAAAACAAAACAGTTTTTATATTTTTTTCTGTAGGACAAAGGATAATTGAGTTATGGACAAAAAACAGGAAACACATTTTTCTTGGTTTAGATTGATCTAGATAATAATAATTAATTCTAATACTTTGAATAAAAAAATAAAATCCATTGATTTGCACTGCATACAAAGTTCACATATAACCCTTAACTATTTAAAAATCGCCCCTTATTACATTTTTTCTTGTTAAATATCTCCAAACATCTTACAAAAATAAAACAAATGAAATTTTTATGTATTTAACAAATTAATGACACTTCCAACTTTATTGTATATTTACAATAGGTAAAGGAATTATGAAAGAAAAACTATGTCTTAGTTCACCATGACATTGGTTAATTAAACAAAAATAATAATTTCTTACAATGCTTAAAAAAACAAAATTTAGTTGGGGGCGAAATAATCGTTATTAACAAATCAAATTTGTTTAATAGTAAAACAAATGTAAAATAATTAACTAAATCTTTTTTTCGTACAAAATAAAAGAAAATGCATATAACAAATTCTTAACGTAATTCATTTTCTATTTCTAAAATTTCAATGTTTTTTCTTTATAAAAAAAACAAAAACAAATGGCCGATAGGTAATCTAGAAAACTAAGGATTTTCAGAAAAACTTTTATTATTATTTTTTCTTTATTCTGACCTACAGAATCTTTATTTTTTTTTAAAGTTTGGCAGCTTACTTACGGGACAATCTGTATTGTGCAATTACGTCATGGTAACCACAACCAAATAAATACCTGGCTTATTTCTATAGTAATTCTTCCAAAGGTTTTCCCTGCACTACCTATAATCGTGGCAATCTGTAATATTTCTCCACAACATGTTTCCCGCCTTATTGGCAATGCACATTTAGTTATTAGATTCCTCAATTCTTCTTCCAGCTTGGGGTTTATCTTTTGAAATGTTGGCAATTAAATATAAAATAGTAATTTCTCATGTTTATAAAAATACAGTATAGAAATTATTGCATATTTTGTGATTTTTTTCTTCTAAAAAAAATACTGAAAGTGACCTTTTAGACATTTGACAAAATATTTACACAAAATAGCGACCGATTTTGCAGTATTTTTGTACTAAACAAAACTTTAAAAATGAAGAATCATTTGATGAAGTATACATTAAAAAAAAAAAATAGATTACCCTCCCAAACCTATTAAGAAATATCAAAAAACAGGTTTTTACACCAGAAACTTATATTTCGAGTTTAACATCGTTTCTAGTTGAAGAGTTATCTAGGAAATAGTTTCACCAAAAATTCTGCTTATCGGTAAAAAAAAAAACCAGAAAATCACCAATGGAGTTTGTTATACAAATTGAATTCCTCAAAATTGGCTTAACAGATTTTGTCACAATTTTGATGAAATATAGACATTAATTCCCCAAAAGATTGTGCTAAGTCTCAAACAAATTTATGGTTTAAGAAGAATTTTCAAAAATCAAAATAAACCTTGACTATCGTAATTTAAACACAATTTCATCAAAATATGTAAAAACTTTAGATCACAATGGAAATTTAATTTATTCTTTATTAAAATTATAAAATCATATTTTTCAAAATACTAAAAAATTCTAAGACTTCGTCTGTGGTTATTTTTCCTATTTACTGAACTGACATTTTTGGCAACGAAGAGTTTTTGTTTGGTCTTCGGGGTGGGTTGTTTGAGAAACTGTGTACAATGTTTTTGCACTGTTTAAAGTTCTCTTAATATTACTCTTAATTGTTAAGCCTGCGCAGTGAATTGCAAAATCTCTCGTCCATCCATTGTACACTATTAAAAAGAGAAAGTCATAGACTGTAATCATGTACCAACATATAGAGACAAACAATGAGTCCTAAATGAGCTATTTACTCTAGCGACAGGCGTATCAAGCACAATGGGTACCCTTCTACGATACTGGGAGATTACAAAAGCGTTTTAAAGTGTGTGTAATTCGGTGTAGAAGTCGATTATCTTGTCTACGTGAATAAACAAGAAGTAATCGATGGATGCCGAGGTGTTCGGTGCGGTAGTGTTTGATCGGTTCCTTAGGCGCGCATCAGGACAAAAACAATCCGTCGTGAGGATGGAAGATGAGGTCTGTTTTCGTAGTATAAATAAAAAATTAAAAAATCGTGTAGTCGAAATTTAGCTTGGACATTGTCTGCAGCCAAACTCTTTAAGAAAACCTAAAGATCCGTCTCCAGTTGAATCTTTAAGAGGTATGCTTCCGTTATTTTTAATATACAAACACTAAAAAGGAAATTTTGTCGTACTGACACAACTCTCATAGTTTGCGATTTGCGATTATTATTTAATTTGTTTTAATGTTTTCAGTTTCGACCGTATATAACAGGTTCGATATGTAGGTATTTATAAAATAAACATGTAAAAAACAGTATAATTTTAACCTCTATAAAAAAATTTATACTTTTAGATAAATTCGTGTTTTTATCTAATTAGCAAAATTATGTAAAATTATAATTTTTAATATATTTCTTTAAATCCGTATAATGGTCAAGTCACATTAAAAATTTAAAAACAAAACAAAACTGTAGGTTTTGATTTTGAACGATAGACTTCCACGGTCACAAACATCATTATGATCTTGTTCTTCGGGATTCGACCGCGTCAATATTGTCTGCACGTTGAGTACAGCCGACGTTTCTTGACATTTGTTAAGCCTTGAGAATGGACATCTGTAAAGTGCCCGAAACGTCGGCTGTACTTAACGTGCAGAGAATATTGACGCGGTCGAACCCCGAAGAACAAGATCATAATAAAACTGTAGGTTATTTTACGTTCTAAAAAATCTACGCCATTGACGCTTTTTTTGTAAAGTGCACATTTGTCGAGTTAACGAAAAAATACAACTCTCCCACCTCTCCTAAGGAAGATGAAAATGAGTTGGGAGAGATCTTTTGGTTTTCTTAGAGTAGGGCCTACTAACAATGTCTATGGAAAATATCGTCTTGAAGACTACTCTTTTTTCACAATTTTTTTTAACTTTCACCTACTCATGTTAATATGTGATGATTTCAAACTGATGTTTTTCTAATGTATCAACTGTTATTAAATTTATGAAATTGGTTGGTGTGGTAACGAACGTTGAACTGGTTTAACCTTTGAAGTAACAGTTAACTGATTTGTAAGTTACTATAGGTGCAGTGTATTTGAAATTTTGAACCAATTATAACGTTTAAATGAGGGGGGAAATTAAAAATCCTCGTCAATCACGATCAACATGTCGATTTTCATTTATATCCAAAAAGTCATGATCGGTAATATAGTTTCCAGCGTTTGTTAGATTTTTATTTCGAACCTCTACCAAAGGCGTTCAACTCCTAGAACGAGTTATATTTTATACAATATATGGCATATTTTAATGTAACTCTGTTGCCTCATAGAAGACCCTGGAGACACAGTGAAACAGAGTTGTCCCCGGGTCTCGCAAGACCAAAGTGGAGGAACAGTTTTAAAAAAAATAACTAAAATGCTGCATCACCCTGCAGGTATATTTTTTGTATCACCCTGACCACTTTTTAAATAAAAGTTTTTATTTATATTTTAATAAAACAATTAATGTTTATTGGATTTTTAAACAAAACATATCATCTCAATTATGAAAACATATGAATTACGTTTTCCTTCGTGGATTATGAGCTTCTGTCCTTCTATCAATTTTTGCCGTTGACTATTACCAATGTAAATGGTTTTGAGAAGGAATACTGAAGCTTCATTTGGTAAGATATTATTTCTAATGTACAATTTCGAAAATAACCGATAGTATTCTGGTGATTCACCTCACTTTTTTAGGAGGTCATTCTTTTTTATTTCATTACAACCTATTTCTAGAATTACGTATATGGAATTTATGATTATATATATATATATATATATATATATATATATATATATATTGTAAGGTTTTGGTCCACCAGATTCGATTTCTCGAATCAATATCGCTTGGCTGTGATAGGATTTATCTAAATAAGTACAGAGAGTAAAATTAAGTGATTCAAAACTATTTAAACATTATCGAAACATAATTAAAGATTTACAATATTTAGATGTATATTTTAAAATTTTATTTCTAGGTTAAAACTATGATAGAAGACTATACAATATTTATTTTACAGTGTTCCCAATATTTACTTTTATAATTTAATTTTTTCTAATATATTACTTAATTAACTAAATGCACAATTTAAATTAAACACTATACCTAATATTTATTTTGATTTAATTAAAGAAATATTTTTGTCTCCCTGAAAATAGCTTTGTTAGGTATCATGAAATCTTTTTATTACCTTATTTATGATGAAGGAGATTTTCCTTTCTTAACACTTTTCACAATTTCTTAATACTAAATTAATTTTAATGGTTCTAGATTAGATTTGATTTTGGATTGATTGTGATTTCAAACTGTCAATTTATTTTTGATTACTTAGTTATATATTAGAAAGTTTAATTATATATATATAATGAATTTTGTGATAATGTACCAAACTCAAAATTAACCCGATCAGGGTTTTTTTTTATCCAATTCCTTCATGAAACATATTTTAAATTTACTTACGTATTGGCAAATTAATATCGATCATAGATATTTATCATTATTAAAATCTAAGCAAGATTGCTTACAGTATAAAGATTTTGAGAAATTCAACGTGATAAGAAGGAGCACATAGTTTGTTTTTAATTTTTGACTAATAATTCCCAAATTGACATTTATGTGAAGATGTCAAATAATATATTTTTCATGTTCTTGGAAGCTACTTTCAAGCAAAAATTGATATCAATTTTTTTTAAATATAACAAAAACTGCTAGAATTAAGAACAAAATATGGCAAAATATCAAATTTGTCAATCATTTGTTAAAACCAAAATTTGTCATAATACTAAATTTGATAAAAATCTGTCAAAGTAACACATTGCGTTTGTAGTCACCCCCAAACTGCTTTCTACTTAACTCTGTGGATTTTAAAAACTAATATTTTAGTTTAAAAAATTATGGATTTAGTTGACCATTGACAAAGATTCCTCTATACATCGTGTATATGACCAAAGTGAAATTCTGAATATCTGGCCAACTTCTAGTAAAATAAGGTTATATGTTTATGCTATACTTTTAACACCTTTAACCTTACCTATTTTTATTTAAGGTCCTTTAACAGGATGTTTCAGTATCTCTCTAGATATTCAAGAGATGTTTCAAATACAATTTATTCAGTTATTCTATTATAAATGGTTTGGGAAGTGATAAACCAAAACGTGGAATCCTATTTTCTATAACCGAACTAGTTTTCGAATTAAGTAGAGCGTATCTAGTCCTAAAATAACTAATTATAACAAAAGGTTTATATCAAGTCTTGGGGTATTGTAAGGATATGAGACAGTTCTGGGGATTCCCAAAATCCAAGAAGATCAACGACCGCCTTCATGTCATTTTGTGACTAAATTGACAGTTAAGTAGTAGAATGAGTTAATCATAACAATAGAAGGGTTTCTAGTCATGTTAAATTTTGTAAATTAAAAACAATAACCATTGTTGCTATTTCCTACTGTGAAATCGATTCATTAATTGAAGTTTTATGAATCTTTAGAAAATTATTCAATTGTTTTGCTAAACTTAATTTTTTTTGTTTTCTAAAAATACATTCAAAATTCAGAAATTAGAGATAATTACTTCAAATATCACGCAAATACTATCCTCCCTCATACCTCAAAGTGTAAACTTTTCGATTCATAATGGATGCATTGCCTCCACACCCCAAAAGGTTTAAAAGATTTTATTGCCGTTTTACAAATAGCTTTTTTGAAGTTTATGCCACAAAGTCCGTTTCTTATTTTTAAGCATCGGCAATAGTTAAATAAATTAGCCTATACTTACGTAACTTTTGTAACAAATAAACACGAAAAATTCATAAATGGAAAACGACGTTATTTTTATTCATCAAATGAAAGAAAATACAATTTTCCACGATAAACACTTTATTTGTAACGAGACGATATTTAAACCATTACAAATACTAACCTTCTTGGCACTGGGAGACCTACCAACTTCCAGAGTGTAAGTTGAGTTTTTAATGACGGTGGTCAAAGTTATATAATTGCAATTTGTCACACTCTTTTAAGACATTATTCCTAACATTTTACCAAAATTCAAACGAAAGCTATGGAGTCAATTAGAAAAAATAAGTCTTGTATACAGCTATAGTGATTTTTTTTACTGCTAACTCCCAAAGAGGTATTTTTTGCGAAGATGGCCAATATGATTTATGTACTTTCTAAGAAGATACATTTTAGCAATATTTTATTGAAACCAATAGATCCGATTTTGAGAAAATCTAAAGCTTAAGCTTCTGTTATATGGCAGTTATTGAACAAAATAATAATAAATAACCTCTCTACATATGGAAAAATTGCCCAGATACAAAATTTGACTAAAATCAGTTATTTTGAGAGGTATAAAGGCAAACGACATATATCATTCCAAAAATGTACTTTTTCGGACTCATGGGACCACAATAGTTATTTGTGCAACTAGTGAGCAAAGTGGCACTTTTAAACGAGAGAAAAATGTTGACGCACGAGGCTTGCCGAGTGCGTCAATTTTATCGAGTTTAAAAAAGACACTTTGCTCACGAATTGCACATTATACTTTGTCTACAGTTGTTATTTTGCCAATAAAAACGGTTCATACTGGCGGTCGTACTTTTTCCTTGATTTGATAGGAAGGAGATTTAGTACAACATTGTTAGCTTTTTCCGCTAATTTAGGCGGGGTAATTGACAGGTTTCCATCCTCTGAACTGTCCATATTTTAAAACTAACTACACAAAATATAGCAGTAGTGCTAAACAACACATCAACACTGAGTAGAAGTTCTCAAGTCAAAACTGAGGTTGTTTATGAATATTACAAATAACTTAGGTGTATTGTTGAGGAAACGGGATTGCCGAATTCAAAACTCGGCAAACGAAAAATACTCTCCGTGTACATACACTGTCAATCATCTTTATGAATAATTACTTCCTTTTTCAACTTTAAAACGTTGTTTTGTTGTTTATTTATGTTATTATACATGTAAGAATTAATCTAACCTACATACGGGACATTTCCTGTATATTATAAATCAATTCAAATAAACTTAACCTAAATTTCGTTTTGTTCGGTTGCCATTCGGAGTGAGCAAAGTAGTGGGCAAATTGAAACTGTTGAGAAATCAGCTGTTTTGCAAACTAATTTAAATGAACAAAATGCCACTTTGTCAAACAACTGTAGACAAAACTGATTTTCTTGACTATCACATAAACTCATCATAATATATGTGTGTAAAAACAAAACGCACCACACTTCACGACAGCTCAGTGTTGTGTGGTGCTCGTTCTTCTCGACCATCTCGGATGGACCGCGCTAGATCTGATTGAAAAGTTAGCCAGTTAAACTAAGCAGCCCGTGGGAACCTGAGGACAAAGGTGCCTCGACACTTGGATGTAATGACAACAATAAATTATGTTACGTCTCGACAAGGAAACACAATCAATTTCAATTATTGTTTCTCTAAGCGTTGTTAAAAACAGTTTCGTTTTATATTATTTTGAAGGCAGTGGATCTGAACCGAAGACTATTTGTTTGTAGTAGTTTAGGTGTTTAAATAAATTAAATTAGTAATCTCTTTAAAAAAGGCAGCCTTTAATGCATATTATGAACGTGTTATTGACGCTAAATTATGTCCTGTTTTAACTTGAATATTTGGAATTTCGTTTGTGTGTTTGAGTTCCTTCCAAACACGTAAACCAATCTATATAAAATTCAGAAATAAGATATTTTTAGAACTAGGCCGATCTAAGTATGAGCAAGATCTTATTATTTTATTTTTGGTTTTTAAATGTCGGCCACTCAAAACAGTTTACAGTTATAAGGCAGGCATGCGCTAATAATGATTAAATACGACGGTATCAACTCTAAACGAAACATTACGAGCTGTCAATTTTTTAAACTTTCCTTTAAAGAAGTTTTTACTTTACAATAAATAAAATACTTCCACACTCAATACTTTTTTTAAAGTTTTCGTTTATTTGAATTAAACCTTTTAAACTTTCATAGTTGCAAAAATATTAAATAAATTATTATTTAAATACATTTACACACTTTTGTTAACTGACATTCATCTAAAATTTTTATTTAAATTGCATAAATGTATCTAAACTAGAGTAAAATGTAAATAATAATCGGATCTTTTACGCTTCATATAAATTCAGAAAACTTACACCAAGACCTATGAGTGGTGGTTGTAATGGATTCCAAAGTAGTGTCTCTGTGACCAGTAGTGTCCTTGTGTACAGAAACTGTGGTAATAATTACTGTTACCTCTTATGAACATTGTTGTGTCGTGGCGAAGGTTATATTGTATTTTCAAGAACGATAGCACAACATAGAAGTGAAGTCTAACGTTCACAGAATCACAAATTTTGTACCAGACTAATTTTGAGTTGAGTTTTAAAGGATTGAGTAGTGGTAATTTATTTGTCCAATTTTGCCTCATGTAGGTAAATGTTAGTTGACAAAAAAAGGCCATTATGAATTGAAAGTATTGGTGAAGAAGAATCTAGAAGTATTTCAAACATGCGTGCAAATTTAGTTGAATTTATTTATGAAATTTTTACTAATCAAAATTATTATATAATACATTAAACTGTAAATACATTAAAATAAAAATATAAATATGTGTGTGGGTATATAGGTATGTATTTATGTACCTATGCAGTTATATTTTACGGGATTGTGTATTTTTATGTTAAAGGAAGTTGATTTTTTTTATTTTTTGTATTTTAATATAGGACGTTGTTATTTTTATTTATTTGAGTGTTATATTTTATGTAGTTCAATATGGAATTTTTATTTTGATAAAAGATCAACCTAGCAGTTTGTAGCATTGCAGACGATAATTGTGTTCATTGCTTACTCGGTACCGTTTTGTTATTAATATTTAATTTTGTTTGTTTATTATTATAGAAAGCACAATAAAGTGCGTAGATAGTCTTTATTCTTAAGCATCTCGTACGCATAAGCACTTCAATTTGTTTGACTAATTAAAACAAATTAATCACGTCTATTGTCTAAGAAATCGCCAATCGTTCGGCTCAGATCCTAATTATTTATAATCTTTTACATGGAATGTGTAGTTTACACAATTTTTATCACATTTAAGTTCCTCTATTTATGGCCGAATTTCAAATACAACATTCTACGTTGTATAATACTCTGAAAGGATTATTAAATCAAAATAATTAGTTTGTTAACAATTACTGTTAGTTTTATACGAAAATATGTTTATAGAACTGTTTATTAAGCTTAGAACGGCAGCCACTTTATATTGGTTCAGTGGTATTTAGTTTTATTTTTAAACTTTTGTTCTATTCATGACTTTAAAATTATACATCACCCGAATCCTTCATTCCATTTAAGATTTTAATTTAACTCTTATAGCAACAACCCCCCCCCCCCCAGGTGAAAGTTATTATATCTATACGTAGAGTACATATCCAAAAGTTTGGATTTTTTATTCCAGTTATTAACAAAAGTAAAGGAAACTTTAAGAAATACAGTGACTAAAATTAGTGTTAAATTACTCCTATCAGTAGAATTGATGGACATTTCAGATTCCCAATGTTAGAATTTCAATTTTGGAAGATCACCAAATTTTAAACATTCGCAAAAAGGAAATTCGATTTTAAACAAAATTTGTAAACGCATCTATGCATTGCAAGAGCAGTACGATAGACCCACTTTAGCTGTGCGAGGAGACTTGCTGAGAAAATCACCACTTCAGCCTCAAACTGTACAGAAAAGTTCAAAACATCAGCTGTGAAATATCACCGGATAACATCGATCTTTATTTGCAAACATTTCTTAACAAATAAATAGTTAAACTTTTGGATAACATCTCTGTCATTAACTTATAGAGATTTATATTTATGAAGTATATATTTTAAGAAAAGATATAATTTTGGCCAGTTAAAATAATCTCCCTCCCCTTAACGTAAAGAGAATATACAGCTAAAGCAGCTCTACGGTACGGAACAAAAGAACACGATACATGGGCAAAGTCAATAAAGATATGCTCAATTAAATCTAAAAATAAAATAATACCATATTGTTATCGTTAAGAAAGTGTACACAATAAAATTGTCTTTCATATATTGTTCTCGGTCGATCATCATCCGTCATAAGCTGGGACGAGACGAAGAGAGCGGAACAAGAAAGTTTGTGCTGACTTTCTCTCGAGGAACCGCAACAGCATCAGTCAAGGGTTTAATTGCATATCTTTAGTTTATTGTCGAGTAATAATTGACGACCATGGTTTACGGTCCATGGTTGTACAGGTGGGGCTGAATGCATTCAAGCAATACCTGGTGATTTCAGTGGCTGACACAAGTTTCTTTAAAGATACAGTTTGATAAATAAAACGCAGTAGATACGTTCACACTTGTCAAACAATTTTTTTTTTCATTTACAGCTGTTCCTGCATCAATGAGCTATCATTAGACAATTTATAAAACTAACACAGAATAATCATTCTACGGTTAAAAAACACATTTGTTTATCGTTTCAGGTAAGTTTCTAAAAAGAAAATATTAGTTTGTAAAATACTGTTTAGTTTATTTAGACCTCTAATTAAAAAAAAGTCTTGTAAGACCATATTAATTTCTACCAGATGAATAAACGTATCAAAGACAAAATTCTTTAGCCATTTACTTCTTTCGAAAACAAAATTACTAATAAAAACTTATTCTATATCTGGTAAAAGTATTTTCATGAATTTCATTTGTTTATTCATTTTGTGTAAAACACAGCATTTAAGATGAAAATTTTCAAAGAACATGTCTGAGATTCCACTCTCCAACCTTCTTAGAAACTGCTCCAGAAGAAAATTTTTTCGGCGTTCCTAATCCTGATATTAATTATAGATTTCTGTTTGAAATATATAGAGGTTCTAAAAATAATTTATAAGCACCACTCCACACTGTAATTCCCTTCATTAAAATTGACTGAAAATAAGCTCTCTGTATCTTGTAGAAATGTAAGACTTCTTTAACTTTCCACAAACATAGATTTCTGCCCTTGATATAATTTATATGAACTGACCATATAGTTATAATATGTGGTCAAACATAATACTTAATAGAGAGCTCTTCCGATATTTTTTGTAAATATAAAAATTATTCCCACACACACGTACATGTTTAAACTTTTTTAAATGCTCTCTTGGTCATAATCTTCTTATAAAAAAAAGAAGGAAAGAAGATAACAAAAGATCGCTCGCTCTTGAATGCTCTAATAACGACGAGGTCGATAGAAAAGATGAAAGAGAATGATTTAACCCAAGACTATACGAGTAAAGGTGTAGTTCCGGCTAGGTTTTTCCGGAATGCCAAGCCTTTACTATAGTAAAACAATTTCAAGCTATGAAGTCTTGAATAAGTTTCGTTTCTAACAAATCCATCAATTTATTCTACCAGTTATCGTGCAATCTCGGTGTCAAAGATTACGTTGTAAAATCAAGTGACAGTTTAAGAACTAGTTTAAAATCATTTAGATCTAGTACAAAAAAGTGACAGGTTAGGTTCTGACATTTAAGAGAACGATCAATATTTTAGATTTGATTTCAACCTAAAAGGTATTCTAAGTTGATAAAAATACCCATCATGAAATAAACACATAACATCTGAGAAATATTGATCTTGTTCATCAACTAATTATCAAAATTAAACCATCAAGTGGACTAAATTTAAAGTAGAAACTTACTCTCATCGTCAAAATTGCATATGTGGATAACAATCAACCATCTTGAGGTAATTATTATTCAAAATCAGCTGTACCATTTAAAATTAGATTATTGCTAGAATTATTGTATTAAGGTAATTTGAATTCTCCCCTTATTGTTGACAATGGCAAGAGCAGACCAAAACAAGCGAAACTTTGTTTACACATTTATTATTTGTTTGGAAA